>JARQOD010000002.1:156852628-156940344 GCA_033576555.1 Oophaga sylvatica | reverse complement strand
TTATGAAGACCCCACAAACTACTTTGTCTGGGGAAAACTTCTTTCTAACCATTAAATTAAGTTTAGTCTACTTTTATCTGTTTTTTTCCATTTGCTTAATGTATAATAGTTTTCTATAACTAAGTTTCTGACAAATTAAGTTTGTCTTTTAAAACTAGAAAACTGCAGCAGCTAATTCTATTAACTCCTTAACCTTTAAAAGGTATACTGAGCAAGTTCGGTAGAACATTATGGTTTTTCATGATAGACATTCTGAAATATTAAAGCTGTTTTTCATTTTCATTCAGTTATTATAAAAGGACGATGTAGTAATTTAAATACTGCATGTGTGTATGTGTGTAAAGAGTCACTTTTATAGTGTAATAAAATAATTATTCAAGTATTTTAATATTGGCTTACATTTAATAAGAATCATGGCAATATGTTTACTAATGAAGCTAAGGATTATCTCTAAAGACAGTGTATAATGACATAATGAAACTTTTCATAAGGCCTATAAAAAAAAAAAAGAAATGCAGGGGCAAAGTATAATATTGATATCCTTATAGAACTAAACCTGTCTAAAATAGACTCGTAGCCACTTTCAATACACAAGTTTTCAGAGATCCATCATTTTAAGTTTACATATAATATATTGTAAGGTTTCAACTCACTCGGCTGCTTCAGAGGTAATCAGGAGACACGTTTCTTATCCAAAAATCATCAGGTTTATTACATCATAAACCTCACAGTCACATGCAATACAAATCTTCAGTACTTCAGCTCCTTCCTGGAGCCTCACTCCTCATAGACACAGATACAGGAAGGCTTCTCCATTCCTACACAGAGACCTCTCTGTAATGTCTCGCCTGGACACATGGTAGTCTGTCCACACTGGCAGACTCCCACACACTCTCTCTTGACACAGAGTCCTTTCTGTAAAGTCCCATCTGGACACATGGAAGTCTGTCCACCCTGGCAGACTCCCACAACACTCTCTCAGGTGCCAAACAAACTCCATTACATAGGCGTAACCCTGCCCATAGGTGAGGTCAGGATCACATGGTTAGATCACCTGATCATGACCTCATCACAGGTCCTTCAGACACACACAAACCATGCTTCCATGCATATCTCGAGGAGCATACACAGTGCCCCCTAGCTGCATCAGGGGTCACTACACCACATACCTCCCCCCTCTGTTCAAACTTGTGGGGTTGAACACTTGTTACCCGACCAGAGATCCTTCTCGGTCGTCTCTGCCAGTCAAACCGTCTGGCTAAGTCGGACCTCTGTCAGACCACCCGCCTCCCCAGCGGTCAGTACGGCGTCGCAATTCCCCTGCACCCATACGTCCTGTCTGGTCTGAGTCCTTTTTATTTCGTCCACTACAGGTTCTCTTGCTTAGGTCACTCATCACTGAGCTAACTGAGGCATCACTATTTCTACCTCTTCCATCAGGCGCTTTCGCCTCTCAACACTATGGATTGAAGGTGGCGGCCATCTTCTTTCCATTTCCTGCAGCTCTCTGTTTACCTGCTCCCTCTCCAGTCCAAGCTGCTCTACTTCTCTCAAGTATGACACACGATACTCCAGGAGCATCCGGATATTCCCAAGGCTCTCCCTGGATCCGACAACAAGGAATGGAACCATCCCATCTTCACCCCTGACCTGGACTTTGTCATCAGCCGGAATCCTGACTCTCGTCACACCGGACTTATTCACCATCTCCTGCATCACTTTCCCAAGTCTTCCGATGACTTTCTTCACCAGACCTCTGGGCACTTGAATGATGTCTTCCACCAATCCAAGCTGATTTTGAGCCTTTCTTGCTTGCTCCAAACGTCGAGCGGCTTCTTTATTCCTCCACATGATCATCTGTTTCGTTCGGAGGCATTGTAGATGCATGTCTCTCAGGACAGACACTCGCTTCAGTGTGACTTCCTTAGTCGACAGTATGACTAACTGTTTCATCTCTGGCACCCAGTTCACACTACATGCTTCTACCGCCTTTCTAAAGGCCTCATGCACCTCCTCACTGGCACACACTTCTCGCAGGTCTTCGGGTATCTCTATTACACACTTGAAACCCGACCCGTCACCTTCTTGGACAGACTGTTGGACCTCCTCGTCCTGAGCATTAGTACAGTTTCCCAAGACATCACTCTCCCTTGTGTGCCCATCTGCATGGCACTTCCCTTGCTGGATTTCTTCTTCCATAGATTTCTGGAGCTGGGCACCAGTCTCCTCCTCTATCTTGAGCTCTCGGAGAACTCTATCTTGCTCTTCTGCCAAGCAGCGACACTCCTGCTGATGTTTCTCTTGTTCCTCTCTGAGCATCTCCGTCTTTTCCATAGAGCCTTGTTCATACTCTTACACGTTGACAGATGATCTCTGAGCTTAGAGACTTCCTTCTCCAGCTCCTCCACTTTGTGCTCAATCATTTGTCTCAGGACCCTTTCTCGCTCGACTGTCTCTTTCACTGTTTCTTTAAACAGCTCTATCTCATGGTCCTCCTCTCTTTTAGCCAGCACATGTTGCACCATCACCTCTTTAATTACATTTTTGGCTGGGTACTCTTGCCTACACACACTCTGCCTCTCCAGAGTTCCGCCCGTTCCTGCATCCGCAGTTTCCACTGTCTCACGACTCTCGGTAACTTCAGAGAGCTCCAGCTTACTGCACTCACTTTCCCTTGCGGTCGAGTCACAGTCTGCATAGGAGTCACTCCCACTCCCCCTGTCATCCTGGAACAGCACGTCCCCACTTAGACAGGTCTCTGCCCCCTTTCCTGGAGCTCTACCGTTTCTCACGGTCACACGTCTTGTCACGTCCAAGTCCCCGAGTTGGTCTGACCCACACTTTCTCCCGGTCACCTGGAACTCTGGACTATCGCTATTAGGTGTTACCTTCTTTTCACACATCACACGACAAGGAACCACTACAGCCACCTGCTGTGATGGGGCTCCCTCCTCTGAACAACAACACACTTTATCAATTTCCCATGCCTTTTCAAATAACGTGAAGTCCCACTTCCTCTCATAGGGTACACTAAGTTCGGTGGTATACCAGCATAACACCCTTTTGGAATCTCCACTCACTTTTGGCCACCATCCCCTTTTGGGTTACCACCCCCTTTGGGACTCCGCCCACTTTTGGGCCACCATCCCAATTTGGGTTACCGCCCCCTTTTGGGACTCCGCCCCCTTTTGGGCCACCATCCCAATTTGGGTTACCGCCCCCTTTGGGCCACCATCCTAATTTGTGTTACAGCCCCCTTTGGGGACTCCGCCCCCTTTTGGGCAACTTTACTGATTTGGGCTACCACCCCCTTTTGAGACTCCACCCCCTTTCGGGCCACAATCCCAATTTGGGTTACCGCCCTCTTTTGGGACTCCGCCCCCTTTTGGGTAACAATCCCTGTTTTGGGTTGCCGCCCCACTTTTGGGACACCACCCATCACTGGGGTACACACCACGGCTCTTACAGGCCCCAGTCCACACAGTACCCTTAGACAGTGTCTTTTACTTAGGGCGTGTACTGGCCCTTTAAGAGTTTGTGTGCCTCGGTTCACACTGTCCTTTTTACTACACCAGCTCCTGCTGGTACTGCCACCGCTTCCGTTGCAGCCACCAACAACCAGCACCTCCAGATGCTACTCCTAAGCTGCTGTGGCTGTTACTGCAGCTCCGGCTGCTGCAGAACTTCTTGCTGCAACAGTCACTGTAGCTCCTGCTACCACAAGTCTCTGCACGCTGCGCTGTCTTGCCGCTTATCACCTTCGTGACCCCACGAGTCACAGCCAGCCGCTTGTCACCTTTATGACTCCTCCGAGCCACAGCAAACACCTCACACGTGTTCCAGAAAAAACAGTTTCTCACTGACCCTTCAGCACAACACAGACTTCTGTCTGTCACACTCTCAGCCAGAGAGATTTTCCGACACCTCCTCTCAGAGACATCCCACAAAGGAAAAAACAGTTTCTCACTGACCCGTCAGTACACCACAGACTCCTGTCTGTTACCTGTTGATCACTCAGGTTTCCGGACACCTCCTCTTCATAGAGGCATCCCACAAGGACAAAACAATCTCTCACTGACCCGTCAGTACACCACAGACTCCTGTCTGTTACCTGTTGGCCACGCAGGTTTCCGGACACCTCCTCCTCAGAGGCATCAAACAAAGGAAAAAAAACAGTCTTTTAATAATTCTTCTGACTGATCCCGACCAGCATAGCACAGTTGTCAAGACCGTCCCCTGTTGGCGTCAGCCACACAGGTTCCTGGAGACCTCAGCCTCAGAGGTATCCAGCAAACACAAAAATACAGTCTTTCTTTCACGAACAGTTCCCTCTGGTCCCGACCAGCATAACACAGTTTTCAAGACCGTTACCTGTTGGCGTCAGCCACACAGGTTCCTGGAGACCTCCTCCTCAGAGGTATCCTCTCAGCATGCTTTTCCTCCATTTTCAATGACCCCGGTCAACATAACACAGACTCCTGTCTGTCACCACTGCTTAACAGCTTCTTCAGATACCTCATATCAGAGGCACCACATAAACATAAACACAGTTTATTCGTGAACACTGGTCACACTCACGGTTTTCACAGACCGTCCGTTCCTCCTCTGATTCCTGATTCCCAGTCCTGGAACATGTGCTCCTTGGGCCGCTGCCAGCATTCCATCCACCAATTGTAAGGTTTCAACTCACTCGGCTGCTTCAGAGGTAATCAGGAGACACGTTTCTTATCCAAAAATCATCAGGTTTATTACATCATAAACCTCACAGTCACATGCAATACAAATCTTCAGTACTTCAGCTCCTTCCTGGAGCCTCACTCCTCATAGACACAGATACAGGAAGGCTTCTCCATTCCTACACAGAGACCTTTCTGTAATGTCCCGCCTGGACACATGGTAGTCTGTCCACACTGGCAGACTCCCACACACTCTCTCTTGACACAGAGTCCTTTCTGTAAAGTCCCATCGGGACACATGGAAGTCTGTCCACCCTGGCAGACTCCCACAACACTCTCTCAGGTGCCAAACAAACTCCATTACATAGGCGTAACCCCGCCCATAGGTGAGGTCAGGATCACATGGTTAGGTCACCTGATCATGACCTCATCACAGGTCCTTCAGACACACACAAACCATGCTTCCATGCATATCTCGAGGAGCATACACAGTGCCCCCTAGCTGCATCAGGGGTCACTACACCACAATATACATGAGCTAGATTTGTGCAGTACATAATGTGAATACATAAAGGTAATCATAATTAAGAGAGTCGTTGCAGAAAGCTAAGTAAGTCACAAAGATTTTCAAAATAGTAATGTGGTACTGTAAATCATAAATGAACTTTCCTAAAATGATTGGCATAAGGTAACTCAAATCTCTTGTTACAGTAAAGAGTAAAATTTCACTTCATACCATGCTTGTATCTGCACATGTAAGTTGGTTAAACAACCTTTTACAGAAGACACATTTTTAAATTGTAATGTTGTTGGTCATGTGAATACTAGTTATGCTACATCATGTTATGTTTATGTTGCATGAAATTAATAAATATTGCCCCGAAAGCAGAGTCGTACTAGTAGTGATGAGAGAATGCTGCTCGGTAATACTCGTTACTCTCCTGAGTATCACTGTACTTGCGATACTCAGAGAGTAGTTCCGTGTTTGCTCGGCAAGAATACTGGTGAATGCCCTGCATTTTTGGTGCCTATCAACATGCAGTGATTGTCTGCCACGCAATGTAATGCCGCAGTGATCTTTGTTGTGGTATTACAGTGAATGGCTGACCGCACAGCATCATAAGGTGTATAAGAGACCGGGCGGTGCCATGCACGCCTCTGTCTGCTCTGGAATTAGCAAGGGTAGGGAGAGCTACAGCCGATATAGGGTCAGATTTGGGGGTTTAGAAGGAAGAATAGGTTTAACCCTTTAACGACCACCGATACGCCTTTTCACGGCGGTCATTAAGGGTACTTAAACCACAGCACGGTTAATTAACGGCGGCTGTGGAAAAAGTGTATAGCGCCCCCCAGAGGCGCATTTTCTCCGGGGTCTCAACAGCCGGGGTAGCCGAGACCCCAGAGAACATGATTCGGGTCAGCTTTTAATGACCCGATGTTGCGATCGCCATTATTAACCCTATAACGGCAATCGAAACAGAAAAAAATGGTGTGCCATATAATTTCTCTCTCCTCTGATGTGATCGGACATCAGAGGAGAGAGAAAAAGGGTCCCCGATCCACCCTTGTGGCCCCCGATCCCCCACTTCTGACCCCAGGTTGTCCCCCTGTGCTGCCGCCATGGTGCAAAGTGGAGAAAATGGCGGGCGCATGCTCAGTGCGCCCGTCGCGATGTGCTGGGGGGCTTGGGCAATTTTATCTGGGGTCTCGGCTGCCGGGGGGTAGCCGAGACCCCAGTGAACATGATCCGGGTCGGTATTTACCGACTCCGGTGTCGCGATCTCCATTATACTAAGCATAACGGCGACCGCAAAAAAGATATATATTTCTCTCCGTTTGATGTGATCGCACATTAGAGGGGTGAGAATTAGGGTCCCCAAGTCCCCCGACCCCCCCTGTACCTCCCGGTGTCCTCTTGTCCTCCGGCAGGTCCCCCTGTCCTGCGATCCTCCAGGGTCCTCGTCCTGTAAAAAAAATTGCGGGCGCATGCGCAGTGCGTCCGCCAAATCTGCCTGGTGGCAGATTCAAAAAATGTTTGAATCATTCTGATAAAAGTACATTTTGATCACTGTGATAAACTATCACAGTGATCAATATAAAAAACAGCACATAAACCCCCCTTTATCACCCCCTTAGTTAGGGACATATAATAAAATATAGAAATTATATTTATTTTCATTTTTCCGTTAGGGTTAGGGCTAGGGTTAGGGTTAGGGCTAGGGTTAGCGTTATAATTAGGGTTAGGGTTAGCATTAGGGTTAGGCTTGGTTCATACTGCATTATGGCAGTCCGTTAGATGGACTGCGTTATACCGCGTTATAACGTGGTGTAACGCAGTACGTTAACGCTGCCATTCACCCCCATTTGAGGGCACATCGCGACGTGCCGTCATTCAGTGATGGAGCCTCGGACGTGGCCTGCAGCGTCTGGGCTCCGTCACTGCTAGTGCAGATGAATCATCTGCTGATTCCTCTGCGCTAGCGGGTATAGCATAACGCGATCGCTTTATGCTATACCATTACCAGCCCATCAACGCTATGGTTTGAACGGGCTGGTAAAACGCAAAATGAACCTAGCCTTAGAGTTAGGGTTATAATTAGGGTTAGGGTTCGAATTAGGGTTAGGGTTAGGTTTACAATTAGGGTTAGGGTTACAATTAGGGTTATGGTGTCATGTGTGCATCGCCACGAAGATCGTCGCGGTTGCACATTCTGACTTCTCACAGCTGAGTTGCTGTTTCTTTGTGTTTGGCAGTTAGGGAGTTAATTCTGTCTGTGCTCAGTTCTGGGACTGGGTGCAGTTTTCTCCCGGCTGCAATTAATTATTTGTTGATTGGTTTCCTTTAAATCTCTGGTTGTCTGTGTTGGGAGTTGCCAGTGAAATTCTTCATGCAGACCACAGATAGGATTGTATCTGTATAGACTTAAGTTAAAGAGCTCCTTAGTTGTTTTAAGCTCACCTTGCTTAGAGTTTAATATCCCAGATCATTTATTTTCCTTCTGTGTTTGAGTGTGTATGCAAGTCTGTGTTTTCTCCAGTCTGTCTTATATGTCTAATCTGTGTATTTAGCAGAGATCAGCCCATATCCCTTTGGTGGTAATCAGAATCCTTCTTAGGACTGATTACAGGGTTCAGGGACTGATAGGAGACAGGGTTAGGCTGGAGACTTGGACCTCTGAACCATTATCAGTACCTCCAAGGTGAGGGATTAGTTAGGACCCCAGTTTAGGGTCAGGTTAGACCCCCGGTCCTCCTCTTTCCTGTGACAGTGTATCAAGTCCTCAAGATTAACCCTGAGTTCAACGGATATCGTGTCAGGTAAATCTATTCTATATTTACATGCTGATGTTGCTAATCTATATGTTGTATAGAGTGTTGTTCTTTTAAGAATAGTTTACTGACATCGTACACATATCATAAGACCGCGTGACATTTTCACTGGCCCATAAAATTATTCCCAGTTGCCATGGATCCAGTAGCCCAGCTGGCTCTGCAGTTGCAGGGATTATCCATGGAGCTGACGGACATTAAGTCCAAAGTTTTGTCTCCCTCGGAGAAAACCAGATTTGAACCTAAAGTAGCTCTCCCGGACAGGTTCACTGGTGGGCGAGACAAATTTTTTACCTTCAGGGAAGCATGTAAATTGTATTTTCGGCTTCGGCCTCGATCATCAGGGAGTGAAGAGCAGAGAGTGGGAATTGTTATCTCGCTCCTACAAGGGACCCTCAGTCCTGGGCCTTCTCCCTTCCTCCGGATCTCCGGCTCTACAGTCAGTAGATCGATTTTTTACTGCCCTGGGTTTGGTATATGATGACCCAGATCGGGTCTCTCTTGCTGAGACAAAATTACGTAAGATACAGCAGGGAGATCGTCCGGCGGAGGAATTTGCTTCTGAGTTCCGTAGATGGGCCACAGATACTCAGTGGAATGACCCAGCTCTTAGGAGCCAGTTTTGTCATGGGCTTTCTGACAAATTAAAGGACGTTTTGGCTCAGTATGATTCTCCTCCATCACTGGAGGCTGCTATGGCCCTAGCTATCCGTACTGATAGACGGCTCCGGGAGAGGTGCGAGGTAACTCCGCCCCCTGTTGTTACTCCACCTACTACTAAAGTCCCTTATGTTGAGGTTCCCCTTGTCTGTTCGGAGGAGCCTATGCAGTTGGGAGGGACATCATTTCGTAGGAGGGGATTGGCGGTACGCCGCAGGACTAGAAGGTGTTTCTTCTGCGGGAAAGAGGGACATTTTGTTGGGGATGTCCATCCCGTGCCTTGTTGAGCAAAAAGTCGCCGGAAAACTGTTAATCCCAGGTTGTGTGGTGGACGACAACCTGGGAGTATGTATTTCGTCCGCTAGTTCTTCTCAGTTCCTTGTACCAGTGGAGGTGGTGGTTGGTACGAGAGTGGAGAGATTTTCTGTTCTTCTTGATAGTGGGTCCGGGGCTAATCTGGTTGACGCTCAGTTTGCTCAGGCTCAAGGTATGCACCTGAGTGTATTGGTCAAACCGATCCCTATATTCTCCATTGACGCCAGGCCTCTCGGCCAAGGTAGCTTTGTTCATGAGGTTCATAACATTGACCTTCGGGTAGGGGCAATACATAGGGAACTATTATCTTGTTATGTGTTGGAGGGTCTACCTACTCCTATTGTGTTGGGACTTCCTTGGTTGGTTAAACATAACCCTGTGATTAATTGGCAGTCCAGAGATATAAGCCAATGGGGGGAGTTTTGCAAAAGTAACTGCATGAACACAGTCATCAGTGCGGTCGTGCCTAGTACTTTGCCTCCTTTTTTGGAGGACTTTGGGATGTGTTCTCTGAGGAGGGTGTCAGGAGTTGCCTCCTCATCGCGTGTATGACTGCTCTATTAATTTACTTCCTGATGCTAAGTTACCTAAAGCTAGGTTATATAACCTTTCTGGTCCTGAGAGGCAGGCTATGAAAGATTATATTTCGGAAAGTCTGGCCAAAGGGCATATTAGACCTTCATCTTCCCCAGTGGCTGCGGGGTTCTTCTTTGTGAAGAAAAAAGATGGAGGCCTACGCCCTTGCTTGGATTTCCGCGAACTTAATCGGATTACTGTTCGAGATCCGTATCCACTCCCTCTGATTCCTGATCTCTTCAATCAAATTGTTGGCGCCAAATGGTTCTCTAAATTGGATCTCAGGGGGGCGTATAATCTGATTAGGATAAAAGAGGGGGATGAGTGGAAAACGGCGTTTAACACGCCGGAGGGACATTATGAGAACCTTGTCATGCCTTTTGGTCTGACTACTGCACCAGCAGTATTCCAACATTTTGTTAATGACATTTTTCGTCACCTTGTGGGGCTGTTTGTGGTCGTATATTTGGATGACATTTTAATTTACTCACCAGATCTTGTGTCTCACCAGGAGCATGTGAGACAGGTGTTGCAGATCTTGCGAGACAATAAACTATACGCCAAACTGGAAAAGTGTGTATTCGCCGTACAGGAACTTCAGTTTTTGGGTTTCTTGGTGTCAGCCTCCGGTTTCCGTATGGACCCTGAAAAGGTGAGAGCAGTGCTTGAATGGGATCAGCCAGAGGATCTTAAGGCTCTGCAGCGTTTTCTGGGGTTTGCTAACTACTACCGGAAATTTATTTGTAATTTCTCATCTGTTGTCAAACCTCTCACTGACATGACAAGAAAAGGGACGGATTTTTCTAAATGGTCGGACAAAGCTTGCCAAGCTTTTTCCTCTTTGAAAAAATGTTTTGCTTCGGCACCCGTTCTCATCCAACCAGATGCATCACAGCCGTTCGTTGTGGAGGTGGACGCGTCTGACGTAGGGGTGGGTGCAATATTGTCCCAGGGTCCGTCCCCTGGTAAATGGCATCCGTGCGCTTTCTTTTCTAAAAAATTGTCGTCCGCCGAAAGGAATTATGATATCGGCAATAGGGAACTTTTGGCCATTAAGTTGGCTTTTGAAGAATGGCGTCACTTTTTGGAGGGGGCAGTCCACCCGGTCACCGTCATTACTGATCACAAGAACCTGCTGTATTTGGAATCTGCTAAGCGTCTGAATTCCAGACAAGCTCGATGGTCGTTGTTTTTTACCAGGTTTAATTTTGTTGTCACTTATCGCCCTGGATCTAAGAATGTTAAGGCGGATGCCTTGTCTCGCAGTTTCCCAGGGGCCGGGAAAATGGATGACCCGATTCCTATCCTTCAGGAGGGGGTGGTAGTGTCGGCTGTATTTTCTGAGCTTGAGGAGGAGGTGTTAGAGGCTCAGGGGGACGCCCCTGCAGGACCTCCAGGGAGACTGTTTGTCCCAAATCAGTTGAGACAAAAGGTTATTGAGGCACATCATAATTCTGCTTTAGCAGGACATCCAGGGAGTAAGGCTACTTTAGATCTCCTTTCTCGCCGGTTTTGGTGGCCTAACGTTAATAAAGATGTTTTAACTTTTGTCGCGTCCTGTGGGTTTGTGCTCGCTCTAAGACCCCTCATACCCGTCCGTCTGGGACCCTCTTACCCTTGAAACTTCCGGAGCGTCCATGGACTCATTTGTCTATGGACTTCATCACGGACCTTCCTCAGTCGTCAGGGAAGACTGTCATACTGGTGGTTGTTGACAGGTTCAGTAAGATGGCACATTTCATTGCTCTTCCTGCCCTCCCTAATGCTAAAACTCTGGCGCAGGTGTTCATTGGGGAGATTGTGAGACTTCATGGGTTGCCTTCTGATGTGGTGTCAGATAGGGGGTCTCAGTTTGTGTCCAAGTTTTGGAGGGCATTTTGTTTACGTCGGGGGATGCAATTGTCATTTTCCTCGGCTTTTCATCCGCAGACCAATGGTCAGACAGAGCGTCTGAATCAAAGCCTAGAGACTTATCTTCGGTGTTTTGTCTCAGAGAACCAGGAGGACTGGTCTTCTTTCTTGCCTCTGGCAGAGTTCGCTCTTAACAACAGGCGGAGCGAGTCCACTGGTAAGTCCCCGTTTTTTGGGGCATATGGTTTTCATCCCCAGTTTTGTACATTCAATGGGGGGGGCCCTTCTGGGGTTCCTGAGGAGGAGCGTTTCTCGTCGTCACTTGCTTCAGTGTGGAGAGGTGTATTGAATAATCTGAGTGCTATGGGGAACCGTTATAAATGTATGGCTGATAGGAGGAGAGTTTCTGGTCCAGATCTTAATGTGAACGATCTGGTATGGTTGTCTACCAGGAATATAAAACTTAAAGTTCCCTCCTGGAAGCTGGGCCCCAGATTCATCGGGCCGTACAGGATCAGTTCCATAATTAATCCTGTGGCATTTTGTCTGGACCTCCCTCCTACGTTTAAAATTCATAATGTGTTCCACAAGTCATTACTTAAGAGGTACGTGGCACCAGTCATACCATCACCTCTACCTCCTCCTCCAGTGGTGGTCAATGGTAACTTGGAGTTTCAAGTGTCAAAGATCATTGACTCACGTCTGAATCGCCGGTCCCTTCAGTACTTGGTGCATTGGAAGGGGTATGGTCCAGAGGAGAGGACGTGGGTTCCTGCGTCTGACATTAACGCAGATCGTTTGGTGCGGACCTTCCACAGAACTCAACCGGGCAAACCTGGCCCTGAGGGTCCGAAGGCCCCTCGTAGAAGGGGGGGTACTGTCATGTGTGCATCGCCACGAAGATCGTCGCGGTTGCACATTCTGACTTCTCACAGCTGAGTTGCTGTTTCTTTGTGTTTGGCAGTTAGGGAGTTAATTCTGTCTGTGCTCAGTTCTGGGACTGGGTGCAGTTTTCTCCCGGCTGCAATTAATTATTTGTTGATTGGTTTCCTTTAAATCTCTGGTTGTCTGTGTTGGGAGTTGCCAGTGAAATTCTTCATGCAGACCACAGATAGGATTGTATCTGTATAGACTTAAGTTAAAGAGCTCCTTAGTTGTTTTAAGCTCACCTTGCTTAGAGTTTAATATCCCAGATCATTTATTTTCCTTCTGTGTTTGAGTGTGTATGCAAGTCTGTGTTTTCTCCAGTCTGTCTTATATGTCTAATCTGTGTATTTAGCAGAGATCAGCCCATATCCCTTTGGTGGTAATCAGAATCCTTCTTAGGACTGATTACAGGGTTCAGGGACTGATAGGAGACAGGGTTAGGCTGGAGACTTGGACCTCTGAACCATTATCAGTACCTCCAAGGTGAGGGATTAGTTAGGACCCCAGTTTAGGGTCAGGTTAGACCCCCGGTCCTCCTCTTTCCTGTGACAGTGTATCAAGTCCTCAAGATTAACCCTGAGTTCAACGGATATCGTGTCAGGTAAATCTATTCTATATTTACATGCTGATGTTGCTAATCTATATGTTGTATAGAGTGTTGTTCTTTTAAGAATAGTTTACTGACATCGTACACATATCATAAGACCGCGTGACATATGGTTACAATTAGGATTGGAATTAGGGTTGAGATTTAGGTTAGGATTAGGGTTAGGGTTTGGATTAGGGTTAGGGGTGTTTTGGGGTTAGGGTTGGAGCTAGAATTGAGGGGTTTACACTATTTAGGCACATCAGGGGGTCTCCAAACACGACGTGGCGTTCAAAAAGTCAAATGGCGCTCCCTCCCTTCCGAGCCCTGCCGTGCGCCCAAACAGTGGTTTACCCCCAATATATGGGGTATCAGCGTACTCAGGACAAATTGCACACCAATTTTTGGGTTCTAATTTCTCCTGTTACCCTTGGGAAAATAAAAAATAGCTGGCTAAAAAAATGATTTTTGAGAAAAAAAAATGATTTTTTATTTTCACAGCTCTGCATTTATAAATTTCTGTGAAGCACTTGGGGGTTTAAAGTGCTCACCACACATCTAGATAAGCTCCTTGGGGGTCTAGTTTCCAAAATTGTGTCACTTGCAGGGGGTTTCTACTGTTTAGGCACATCAAGAGCTCTGCAAACACAACATGACGCCCGCAGAACATTCCATCAAAGTCTGCATTACAAAATGGCGCTCCTTGCTTTCCAAGCTCTCCCATACAAACAGTTGTTTCACCCCACATATGGGGTATCAGCGTACTCAGGAAAAATTACAAAATAATGCTTGTGGTCCAATTTCTCCTGTTACCCTTGGGAAAATAAAAAATAGCGGCCTAAAGAATAATTTTTAAGGAAAAAAAATATTTTTTTATTTTCACGGCTCTATGTTACAAAACTTCTGTGAAGCACTTGGGGGTTCAAAGTGCTCACCACATATCTAGATAAGTTCCTTAAGGGTCTAGTTTCCAAAATGGTGTCATTTGTTGGGGGTTTCCACTTTTTAGGCGTATCAGGGGCTCTCCAAAACGCGACATGGCGTCCAATTTCAATTCCAGCCAATTTTGTTTTGAAAAAGTCAAACGGCGCTCCTTCCCTTCCAAGCCCTGCCGTGCGCCAAAACAGTGGTCCCCCCACATATGGGGTATCAGCATACTTAGGACAAATTGGACAACAACTTTTGTGGTCTAATTTGTCCTGTTACCCTTGGGAAAATAAAAAACTGGGGACTAAACGATCAGGTTTGTGGAAAAAATATGATTTTTTATTTTCACGCCCGGGCGTTATAAACTTCTGTGAAGCACTTGAGGGTTCAAAGTGCTCACCACACATCTAGATAAGTTCCTTAGGGGGTCTAGTTTCCAAAATGGGGTCACTTGTGGGGGGTTTCCACTGTTTAGACACATCAGGGCCTCTACAAACGCGACATGGTGTCCAGCCAATTCTGAGTTGAAAAAGTCAAACGGCGCTCCTTCCCTTCCAAACTCTCTCATGCACCCAAACAGTGGTTTACCCCCACATATGGGGTATCAGCATGCTCAGGACAAATTGCACAAAAACTTTGGGGGTCTTGTTACCCTTGGGAAAATAAAAATTGGGGTGAAAAGATCGTTTTTGTGGAAAAAATATGATTTTTTATTTTCACGGTTCTACGTTATAAACTTCTGTGAAGCACTTGGAGGTTCAAAGTGCTCACCAAACATCTAGATAAGTTCCTTAGGGGGTCTAGTTTCCAAAATGGGGTCACTTGTGGGGGTTTTCAACTGTTTAGACACATCAGGGCCTCTACAAACGCAACATGGCGTCCAGCCAATTCTGCATTGAAAAAGTCAAACGGCGCTTCTTCCCTTGCGACCTCTGCCGTGAGCCCAAAAAGTGGTTTACCCCCAAATATTTAACCCTTATAACTTCGTAACAAAAAAATTTTGTTCCCAAAATTGTGCTGATGTAAAGTAGACATATGGGAAATGTTATTTATTAAGAAATTTTTGTGACATAACTCTCTTATTTAAGGGCATAAAAATTTAAAGTTTGAAAATTGCTAAATTTTCAAAATTTTCGCCTTATTTCCATTTTTTTCATAAATAAAAGCAAGTCATATAAAAAATTTTTTACCACTAATGTGAAGTACAATATGTCATGAAAAAACAAACTCAGAATCAGCTGGATTCGTTAAAGCGTTCCAGAGTTATAACCTCATAAAGTAACAGTGGTCAGAATTGTAAAAATTGGCCCGGTCATTAAGCTGCAAATTGGCTCTGTCACTAAGGGGTTAACATCAAAGAAGACAAAATCCAGCTTAATCAACAGTCCTTCAAAGGACTAATTACGGCGTATATAGATTGCAGTGCTAGGTAGGCAGAGACTGCATGTGTGTATATACATATCAGTGCAAGGCATGCATGCACTGTATGTGGGTATATAGATTTCAGTAGCAGACAGGCATTCTATGCGGCATACTTAATTGCATACATCAAGAGGGTCCATTTTATTACTGTCTGCTGCTGCCGCCTATAAGCTATATTGACCCTATCTACACAGCCCTAGGTCTCAGTGGGCAGAAATTTTTTTTGGCTTCTTAATAATGATTATTTTTCTCCAAAGCAATCCAGAACCCCTTTTTTTCTCTAATTGCTTGTTGACACTGCAGAATACAGGCAGATCCTTTTCATAGTACAGCGTGAAAATACAGGGTTTGCCAGTCCCAGGCCTGAAATCTGAGTGTGCCTAAAATTTCGCCAATTTTTGTGGTACTGTAGAATTTTTTTGGAGTGTCTTATAAAATTTTTGGATTTAATTTTGCTGCCGAAAAAATATTTATCTGCCCAAAAAGTATTTAGCTACACGGCAGATATTTTACACTGGGTTTTGTCCACCACACGGATTGCATATCATTTGCTAAAAATTTTGCCATTTAAGACCTCCATATAATTTTTTTGCTGTGTTATAGCCTACGTATTGACACAATTTTTTGGGGGGTAAAAAATAAATAAATACAGGCCACATAGTGACCAGTGTGTTATCTGTGTCAGACTCCTATCTCTCTGTGTGCTAAAATTGTGCATTTCAGGGCAACATTCCACTTTTTTTGCTTCGTACTACCCTATTTGTGCACAGTCTTTTTGGGTAAATAAAAATAAACCAAGCTTACATATTGACCAGTGTGTTATCTGTTTCAGACGCCTTTCTCTCTCTGTGCTAAAAATTGTAGCATTTGAGGGCTCCATTAAATTGTTTTTGCTGTGTTTTATCCTAGTTCTAAACACTATTTTGCAGTCCAAAACACAAATACAGGCAACATATTGTACATTTTAGTATCTATGTAAAAATACTTCTGTTTGAAATTGTTATATCTGGTTCATGACTGTGTCTTAAATGCACCAAATACTACCACCATCATCATCTTCTGCCTAGAGGTAATTACTGTGCAGATAGAAAGTCTGAGGAGCAGAGGGTGAACGCTTGGGCATTGTTGTACTTTGTCTCTGCATTACAAAAGTGAAATATTCTAGATTAAATCATGTCTAGAAGCGCCAGAGCATAGCATGTGGAAGAGCACGGTTCCAGGACTCTCAACAACCAAAGCCTCACCTCTACTTTGCCAGCATGATGAATTACTTGGAAAAGCACTTTGGTTTTGATGGAGCTATTCTTTTCTTGCCAAAGACAATAAATAAGATCAAAGGGGTGGTTAGCCGCACCCAAAATGTAGAAATAATAAAGATTACAATTGCTTTCACCAAGGAGTTACCACACACACTTCACCAACTTGCTTTCACTTTTACAACATTATATTCCGAAGCCTTGAACAAGATTATGAATATATTATGATTTGATGCAAATAGGTATTAATAATTATCATCAAAATGATGTTACTCAAGTCAGAACATACACAACCTATCTGTATGGCAATGATTTACTGCAAAAATTTAATGTACAATTTTCTCTTGAAAATTATAACATGCGTTCTCTGATACTTTCATTAAAGAACAGATCAGTCAGATATGTACAGACTCAGGAAGACCGGGCTGCAGGTACCTGTGCTTCCCCTAGGTCCGTAACTGTCAAGGCTGCGTCCCCTGTTTCCCGGGGAAGGAACAGGGCAACAGACAGGCCACATTACCCAGGAAGAGGGGGCTTATTTAGACAGGGAACCTGTCTGTAAGCTGATGGAAAAAACACGCAAAGCAGGAGTGAGTCCCCCACTGTTCGCGTGTGAGCAGCAAGGGGTCAGCGGACTAAGCACCCGAAGTGCCGTCGCTGCGATGGACTGCAGCAGACAGACCCAGTGACCTAGAGGCAGGGGGCCATACTAAGAGAAATTTAGCACAACATCAAAATTTTTGGCCAGGACAATCAGCACGTACGAGTCTGAGCAGCGTGCTCCGTCCATACAGCATTGGCACCGCAAAGGACTGTTCCCATTGGCTCCCGACGCTAAAAGCAGTACTGACAGAGCGAGGCACCGTGTGCTCAGTGACCTTTAGTACAGCACACATGCGCAAGAGAGAGAGACAGTTCATTCCATGTGTCCAGCCTGTATACTAAATAATTATAAGGCACTGAGGAATGATGTAGGATGTTGCTACAGTCAGCAAGGTACTCCCTCAGCATCTTTCAAAACTTTGCACGTCCTTATGAGATTTCCCACGCCTCAGGGACAGAGTGATGGGAGGGTCTGAGCAAACTTACCCAGAACTTTGCCAGTGTTCCACTGCCTTTGCTGGATTGGAGTTTTTTTCTCTCTCACGTGTACTCCTTGGTTGCCCAAAGAACTTTGACATCTGCCGCCAGCGTTTTCAGATGGGAATTTTTTAATAATAATTCTGCAAGAAGGAAACTCTGGTACTGCAACATTTTAGTACACCTGTCTGCCTCTGGAATAAGAGATATAAATTTCTCCTTGTAGCGTGGGTCTAGAAGTGTCACCAATCAGCATTGCCTGTCACCCAAAATTTTGAGAACGCGAAGATCAGCGGAAAGGCAGCGTAACATAAAATCAGCCATGGTTGCCAGACCATGCTGCTAACAGGCAAGACTCCTGTGTAGTCACCAAGAGGACGACTGACCATGCTCTTCTCCTCCTCTTCCTGCTCCTCCTCCTCCCTGTCCTCAGGCCATCCACGCTGAACAGACGGTATGACAGTTGTGCTTGTAGTACCGTCTATAGCGCATGAAACTAGCTCCTGCTCTTCCACCTCTTCCTCCTCCTCTTCCTCATTGTCACCCAATCCACGTTGGGATGAGATGAGGCTGGGCTGTTTGTAATCACCATGTATGGTTCCTTGCTCTGTCTCATCATGCTCTGCCAGCAATGCATCCTGTTTGATTGTGAGCAGAGAGTGTTTAACGCTCTATTAATTGTCCTCCACCTCACTCTACTTTCCCCTCTACAGTCTGGCTAATCGGTACTCGGATGCATCCTCTCTTTGCCAGTCATTACACTGGCTGCCCATTCATTATAAGATCCAATTCAAAGTATTTGTTCTCACCCACAAAGCTTTTCACAGAACGGCACCCCCCTCACTTCTCCTCCCTCATTTCTGTCTATCGGCCTAGCCAATCACTGCGCTCTGCAAACGACTTTCAACTAACATCTGCACTAATCCTTACCTCACGCTCACAACTCAAAGAGTTTATCCATGCTGCTCCTATCCTCTGGAATGATCTACCCCAAGAAATTAGGATCAGCCACAACTTGCACAGTTTTAGGCGCTCCCTCAAAACACATTAGTTCAAAGCAGCCTATCACGTTCCCTAATCAAAGTAATTTTATGTGTAACTGTGTGTGTAGCCCATTCATTATTTCTATCTATTGCCCACATCCCTCTAAAAGGCTGGACCATCATTGTAAATGCATCATTGAAAATACACACCTGTACTTTGTATCTCCCCCCTCCTCATTGTAGAATGTAAGCTCTCATGAGCAGGGTCGTTTTATTTAGCTTTAATTATTGTGTTATTATTAACGTTGTTACTTATGACTGTTGTGTTTGAAACTGTTAGACTGTAAAGCACTGCAGAATATGTTGGTGCTATATAAATAATGATTATTATTATTAGAACACAGAGAAGCAGGATGGTGACGCTAATTATGGCATCATCATCGCTCACCATCTTGGTGGAGTCCTCAAAGTTTTGGATTATTGTACATATGGCTGACATCCATTTCCACTCCTGAGGTCTTATGTGTGGAGTCTGAACTGAATATCAACGGCCTTGTTGATGCTGGTAGTCAACAACAGCCCACTTCAGCTCACAAATCCTTTCCAATATCTGCAGTGTAGAGTTCCATAGTATGGGGACATCACACACCAGTCGGTGAGCCTGAAGCTGCAAACGCTGCTGACTTTCTAAAATGGGCACACAGGCTGCATACTTTCCCAAGCAGCTCCGGGTAGCTTTGGAGAAATCGTTAAACAGCAAGATTAAGTATATGACCCAGGCATGGTACGTGTGTGAACTTGCCTCGCTTCAGAGCCACCACCAGGTTCTGGCCATTATCACACATAACCATGCCTGGCTGTAGGTTCAGTGGCATCAGCCACATATCTGCTTGCACTTTTAGAGCTGTCCACAACTCTTCAGCATTGTGTGGTTTGTCACCAAAGCATAATAACTTCAGCACAGCCTGTTGCCGCTTGGCTGAGACAGTGCTGCAGTGCTGCCAGCTTGTGACTAATGTGGTAATTTCGGAGATGGAGGCTGATGCGAAGGAGGAGGATAAGGGGCAGGAGCTGTATACTGTTGGCTCAACCCTGATTGACCTACGGCCCGCAATCCTCGGCGTCGGGGGGACATGTTCCATCCCAAGTAGGGTTATTCCAGAGCCTCTCCTCTCTGCCAGGACTTTCACTGGATTTCTATTGCCCAGTGGCTACAGTTCAAAACCCTAACTATTTCTTAAAAAGCCATCCACAACCTGTCTCCTCTATACATCTGTGACATGGTCTCCCAAGGTCCGACTGGGTCCCAGCTTCCACTATGTTAACCCAGTGTGCCTTCAGCGAGATGTACCATCCCTGCTCAGAAGCACTTGTCCATGTGTCCGTGGTTAGGTGGACTCTATCAGAAACAGCATTGTTGAGAGAACGGGCAATGTTTTGGGACACCTGCTTGTCTAATGCCAGTAAGGCACACCTGTAGAAATAGTAGCGTCTGGGGACTAAGTACCTTGGGACGGCTGCCGCCATCAGGTTGCGGAAAGCTTCTGTCTCCACAAGCCTGAAAGGCAACATTTAGTGTGCAAGCAGACGAGAAATTGGTGAATTAAGTACTGTAGGCTGTGGGGTGTTGGCTGTGTATTTAGACTTGCATTCCATTGACTGGGGTATGGACAACTTGAGGCTGTGCTGCGACAAGAATGTGGACGTGCTTGATGATGGTGCTAGTTGAGTTTGGCTAACGACAGATGCAGGGCAGGAGTCATGTTCGCATGCACCATGGACAGGGGATTGTCTTGCACTCAAAACAGCGGGAGAAGCAGTGGTGTCACCCCAGACACTGGTTCTGTAGCCTGGGGTTTGGCCCATAAAGTCGGGTGCTTTGCTGGCATGTGCCTGATCATGCTGGTGGTGGTCAGGTGGTAGTTTTGCTACCCCTGCTGATGAGGGCATGGCAGGTAGTGAAAATGACATAACGGTTGCACTGACAACTTCTGTCATGTTGGTGTTACGAGGAACGGTTGCCCGCCTTCTGTGTACGGACACCAAACTGCTTCTTCCTACCTGTTGGGGTGCTACGCCTCCCTCCCTCTGTGTGCTGCTGTCCTCACTCTGCATGTCCTCCTGCTAGGTAAGGTCAGTTACTATATCATCCACTGATATACACATCTTCCGTCTAATCCACACATCTTTCAAATTACATCTTTCAAAAAAAAGATTTAGATGTAAAAATCATTGAATTACAATAGAATTGGACTGGAAATGACTGTAAGGCAATTGCATAGAACACCACTATAAAGTTTCAGTTTCTTTTCACTTTCACCCCCATACTACTTTCTTTCTTCCTATCTCCTGTAATCCATCCACCTAGTAAGGAAGTAGTCATTTCTCCCTTCATCCTCCCCAGCCATCTCACCTTCTCATCAGAACTGTTCCTCCACATACAATCATTTTTCTCCAGACACACAGCAACATCATGTCCTATCCTGCTCCCACCTTCTAATGCTTTGTCTGCTACTCCTCCTTGATGGCGACGTATCCCCAAATCCTGGCCCTCCTCAACACATCATCACACTCATTTCTAACACCCTACCACAATCCTCTACAAGTTTTTGCAATGATGATACCCTCACACCATTCATCCAGACCCCACTCCCCCGGCCCACCTACCTGGAGCACTATGGAGCGCACACTCTGTCTGCAACAAACTGTCGTACATACATGACCTCTTTAGCACCAACAAACTCTCCTTCCTTGGTATCACTGAAACCTGGCTCACCCCCTCTGACACAGCCTCTCCAGCTGTACTTTCTTATGGCAGATTCAATCTCTCTCACACTCCTAGCCCCAGCAACAAACGTGGTTGAGGATTTGGCTTGCTCCTGTCCTATACTTTCTCCTTTACCACAATTCCACTACCACCCTCTGCTACTCTTCCCTCATTTGAGGTGCACTCCATCCGCATCTATTCCCCACCAACCTAACCTCCAGTTGTCATCTACTGCCACCCAGAACTAGCCAAGTCCACCTTTCTTGACCACTTCACCACCTGGCTACTTTATTTTCTTTCTGCTGACATCCCCTCTTTCATCCCCATTGACACTTCCACCTCAGCTGCCTCTTAAATTTTATCAAACACTGCCTCCTTCAGCCTCACTCAATAGTTATCCGCAGCCACTGGCAAAGATGGTCACATGCTGGACCTGAAATTTACCCACCTCTGTTTCCTTACTAATCTCACTAACTCACCCCTCCCCCTGTCTGATCACAACCTACTGACATTCTTTTCCTTCTCCTAGTACGCAACCCCTACTCCACAAACTCACTCACCCTCGCAGAAATCTGAAACACCTCAATTTACACTCACTCTCTGAGTCCCTTCTCCCTCTTACAGACATAGCTTCCTTAAATGACACAGATGCTGCTGCCAATTTATATTACATCACAATAACAGCAGCACTCGATTCGGCCGCCCTCCTCATGCCCAGCAAAATCGTACACTCAACAGGCAACCCTGGCTGACCAGCCTGACCAAAGAACAGAGCCGGGCTTCCAGGGTCGCTGAGCGGAGATGGAAGAGATCCCGTTCTGCCAAGCACTTTATCGCATACAAGCAGTTGCCCGACAGCTCCAAGTACACGCTCACTGCCGCAAAACAAACTTACTTCTCATCTCTCATATCTTCCGTCTCACAACCCTAAACAGCTTTTCCTCCTATCCTCTCATTTCTGCTGTACACTTTGCCTCTTTCTTGTCTCAGCAGTATTCACCTATCATTTCTTGTCTCCCCCCCAAAATGAGGAGTTCAAATAAATATCTGTTAGGGTTCAAGTTCCAGCTACTGCACAAGGGGAGTCCCGAACCAGTCCCGCTGCAGTCTCCCATTCATCTCCGTCCGCAGTGGAGCCTGCTCAGCTTAGACGTCGGTCCCAGCCTCTCGACCAGTCTAACAGTGTGCAGAGGATTACTGCTGCTCCTCCAGGCTCTGCTATTGTGGCCAGTACTGGTTAGCGGCGAGCAGACGTCTTTAGGACTAAGTCCTTGTTTTTCCTTTCGGAGCATGCCCAGAGTGAGATCTTCATTGGAGATCAGGGTCACATGCTCAGGTACTGCAGCAGCTCCTATTGGTCCGCCAGGAAGGTCCTGTGACTACTGGTGTTCTGGAACAAGTTTCATTGGTCCTTGTTTCTGGCAGGTCCTGTAGCTGTTACTATAAAAGGGTAGCATGGCTGGGCCGCCATGCGCTAGTATCACAGTGTGATAGTGTCACAGTATGACAGTGTGGTCATGCGTGTGTGTGGTTAGGGCCCTGCTGAAATAAGCCCCTAGAATACCGACTTAATCGGTGAGGAGATTGGTATGCTAGCTGGTCAGGGTCGGTGTCCTAGATGCCCTAGATTACCGGCATAACCGGTGAGGAGTTTGATTGCCGTATTCAGGGCCTGGCATTCAGACGCCATAGATTGCGGGTATCTCCCACGAGGACATTAGCGCATGATCACGTTTTATGTTCGCTTAGCAGTCAACTGTGTACCTGGGTGCCTGACAGGACACAGAAGTTTGTCTCAGCGGCTCTGTGACGTAACAGGGTTCGCTTTCAACGCTAGACAGCGCCCTAGCATGTTTATTTTGCGACTCAGTGGTGTTAAGTGAGTTCGCACACATCGCCATATAGCGCTGCGGCACTCCTTCTCACGGCTCTGTGGAATAACAGAGTTCGCACATATTGCCACAGCGCGTTACGGCATTTATTTTGGTGACTCTGCGGATAACAGAGTTCGCTTCTTGCGCCATTTTACTAGCAGCAGGCTCCGCCTGCACGGTGGACCCGGGCTGCGAACGCACCTTTTTACATCATATATTTGGTGCGTTCCGCAGACCCTAACAAATATCAATTTAAAAATAATTATAGGGTTGTACAAGAAGAGCAAATAGATAGTCGTGGTATGGCACTGCGCCCTGCCAACACTAGAGTAATTTTTTTAATTACCAGCAATAAACAAAAATTTTGAAATGCCCATGAAGTTTATAGAAAACCACAATCTGTGTCCTCCCAGCATGCCTCTGTATGCATCTCAGGATTTGTATCTCTATTAGTGTGATTTATTTCTCTTTCGCATTTCTCAGTCTTCAAATCACAAATATCACAACATGCTTCAGCCGCAGAGCAATAAGTATTGCCTACGATTGAAGAGTTCTGGATGACATTTTTACAGTGTGAAACATTAATTAGGCAAAAAAAACACAGAACACAGTCGGTGGACACTTAGTAATCCTCCCCCCATTTACTGGAATATGAAGGTCTTGAGATCCATTTTTAGGAATCCAGATATTAAAAATACAAAACAACAAAGATTATCATTTAAGTAGAAAATATTATTCAAGAAATTAAACAAGATATTCAACATTTATTTAGCCTCCTTGACAGACAGAACAGTAGAACCATAATCGTGCTGTATCACAATAGTAGAGGAAGGTGAAAACTGAAATTCTTGATGCAACTGCCCCACAACGAAGATGAACTGTATTATAATGCTGGGAACAGGATTAATTGCCCAATGTCAGATGCCAGGCTCCTTCAAACATCAACTACCTGCTGGTGATCATCAGTGATTAACAAAAACCAAGAAGAAAAATAAAGCTTTTTTTTAAAGGTGTCTCTGTGCCCATATATGAATTGTGAATCTCTCTTATTACAATCTCCAAGTTGTATTTGTGTCATTAGAGCTTAATCTTAAATACAGGTGGTTGCATGACTGCTAATGACCCTGAGGATTTAAAGAGTGCTTTCAAGATAGTATCAGGATCAACTTCAGCTCTAAAATTTTAAGCAACACTGAAGGAGGAGGAAGTTGTGTTTCTTCTAGATTCACCTTCCTTCTTTTGGTATCACTTAATCTTAAAAATATGGGCTGGTCTGATATCATCATACTATCATTCAAAGGAAGATTGCATTTCATTGGCTGTCCATCTAGTTATCTGATGTATTTTTTGTAGGCACCAACTGCATCTTCCTTTCTTACAAACATAACCTCTGCAACTCCGGAACTCAACAAGCAGGTGCTCTTCAAGGCACCGTATACACAGAAAAGCTCCATGATATCTTCCTCTGTGATTCTTCAATGCAAATTATTAATGGTCATTTTGGTGACTTCTAAAGGGCCTAAAGACAGACTCTTTTGGAGTGGGCCCTACTGATTAACTGGCCTCCTTTGTGACAAGTGTCCGTGACAAGTCTCATCCTGAGTAGACATGGGAGCTGTGTATGCATCATTCTGTGCCACTTTTGTAAGAGGTAAAGTTTGCCCAAGAGAAAATGAATTTCCAGACATTCCTGACCTTTTTTGTACAGTGTTGGCTGCTGTGATCTTCATCTTCTTGGTGGGGATGTGTGAAAGTTCCAAGTCATCATCAATGCCATCATCATCCATGGCAGGTTCGTGGTAAACTATGTTTATTGGCATTTCTTTAACAGTGCTCATTACACCTGAAAAAATAGTTTTCGGCTGTGAAATTTAGATTTTCTTGGTAATATGTATGGGTGAAGATGAAGAACCTTGTGCCACGGGTGAGTTGAAAGTTACGTCCGATGCACTCCTCTTTAACACTAGGACTATCGGACTGATCACCCCCCATAGACCTACAGAATGGAGTCATTTTGACTTCTGGCTTGTTTTCGTTTATTTTTAGAGTTTCTTGCTCCTGGTATTGTTGTAACTTTAATTTTATAATTTTTGCTTATTATTACTATATTACATTTGTGGTTTTTAATAATAATTATATTTTTCTTTTATGTTTTTATTGCGAGATCCGACGGTAGTACTTTGGATTTTTTTTCTGATTTTCATATTTTCTACAGGAAATAACAAAAGTAAACTAAGTAAAATAATAATTATAGACATTTTACAATCATTTATTATAATTTTGTAAGATCAAATGCATACACAACGTGTTGAAAATTAAACTACACATAAGAGAAGATGGCTGCATAATACATTGTTAGTTTTCGCTTTGAATTTACTCTTGAAATGCAACTTGGCTGACAAAAGCAATCATCGTGATAAATGCAATTGTATTTGCTTGAAACAATCTGATTTCAATCTGGGAATTAACTTATTTTGTAAGTTTCGAAAGTACACACATAGAAACAACAAACTTTTGAAGGTGAATTGACATAAAATGCGGTAAACACAAACATGTAAATTCAAAAGAGACAGTAAAATTCTTACTAAAAAGTACATAAGAATTGACATACTAAACATTTGTCTAAGTTGTTTCACAGTTCAGGCATCGTTATTCATTTACCGCGGTACATTGCCCACACAAGGAATTACAGCAAGTCATACCACTTCTAACTGATCTATTATTTTTGCATTTTTGTTTTACCTGGCAAAATTTAGTTTGCAGCATCCCATCAGAAGACTTTGCGACTTCGAACATGCCACGCTTTCGCCTAGATCCAACGTAAAAACCACCTAACTCTTTAACAAATTTTTACCAAAATGCCTTGCGTGAAATGTTTTCGGAGGTCTTCTCCTTGTACACTATCCAAGCATTTACACCTGCTAAGTCGGGGGTATTTTCAAATGAGTGAACAGACCATCTCCGAGTACATGTTCTTGTGTATTTGCGTGTCATTTGACCTGCGACATCTACTCCGTATTTAGTTTCATTATAAAACTTTTCGGTTTCAGGAGTTTTTTTAGCAGATTCCGAAGCAACGTCGACATGGGGATGGATGGAACTCAAAATTCTAACATTCTTGCTTGGTTTACCTTGATACACAGTAAGTATAAAATCATTTTCTTTTATAAAAAACTTTAGTGTTGTGCAAGTTTTCCTTCATTGATTTGATCTCTTTAGGCACTTCTCGTCTTTTCTTATTTATCATTCCCACAATGGTGGTTCCAGGCTTTTTAGTTGTTTAGCAAGTTTGACAGACGTAAAATAGTTATCTGTGGGTTTCTTCCCTTTTTCAAAAACGGCTGCATTAGTTTCATGACTACGTGGTCAGCTAAACAGTCATCAGCACGGCTTGAATCATCTATTCCAAGATAAGGTAAGCCATTTACAAGATATTTGCTATCCTTGTTAACAGCTAGCCAATATTTATGGCCGTATTTGTCCGGTTTGGAAGGAAAATACTGAGTGAAAGGATACCTAGTTTTGCTGGGGAAAAGTTGTTCATCAACAGTAATGTACTGGCCAGGTTTGTAAGAAGCAATACAATTTTCAATTAATCTATCCCACACTAGAGAAAAGAGAGCAAACTTGTGGGTTTTGAGTGGCTGGGATCGATTCTACTTCTCATCAAATCTTAGGTAATGCAAAATTTCTACAAAACGGTTCCTAGACATTATCGTTTTACAAAATGGTTTTCCCCAGACATATGACCAAATACTGGCAATAGAGTGATGGCTCGTGCCTGATATTCCACGAGCATAAAATATGGCAATAAATGCCTCTAGCTCTTCATCGGAAAGAGTAAAATCTTCAGAATTTTTCCTGCGTGCTTCTGCAATTGTACATCTCTTTATGTGAGTCAAGATGAACGAACTGAAAAATAATCATCATGCACTCAAAGGACTATCACTAATTACATTCCTTCTTGCGTATCCTATAGGACCAGGCGCTTCTCTAAGTATATTTTGGTTTGAACGCCTACCAGGTAAGTGTTCTCCAATCTAGAGAGGTTTTCATCGAACTCCATTGGCTAAAACAAGCATTCCTAGAGAGTCGTCATTGCCTTCTGTGGTGTTGGTTGCTGCATCACTTTTGCCACTGCCGTCATCTGTTGATGATACATTTTTGAGACGTTTTGCAGATTGTTTCTGTCCATGACCTGGAGGATGGTCGCGTGGCAACAACGCCTCACGAGCGTGATCCCCAATTGATGAGCCTGCAACATCGGGAAAAATGTTGTTGAATATTTTGTATTTTTGTTTTGTAACTCAGTGTAAGGAAGAACAAATAAATATACATAACTACTTACCTTCCAGATTTGTTCCTTCTGAATCTTCAGATTCACTAGAAATGTTTTGAGGATTGAAATCTTTGTCAGTGTCAGCATCAAATTGATTTTCCTCCGTTTCGCATTCCGATTCATCATCCGGTATAGAATGCAAAATAGCAAGAATATCGTCAGGCTTTAGGGCACTTCTAGCCATATTAGCAATTAGCAAAACTGCAGGCCGTATTCTACAGAAATTATGTAGTCCACTCGAGAGCTCACTGGTTCACTAATGGCTGTCCTCTATATGTCCTGTGTATGTCAAGTATATTTGCAAAAATGCTAATTATTCTGTCTAAGCCAAATTTTATTTTAAACTTCTTTTAAACATACAAGTAAATGAAAACTAAAATAAATAACATTTAGCGACAAAGACTAGTAAAATATAGTAGGTAGTCAAAATTACTCCTTTTGGTAATTAAAGGCAAATTTTGAAAAAAAGGTACTCTTTTTTTTCAAAAATTATTTATTGTCACAAAATCTTTTTTCACATCCTAAATGAATAAAAGTCACGGAGTCTCAAGCCGGAATTCGGAAAAATGTAGTCACAGAAGAGACATAAAAATTGTGAGAAGTCAAATGACGGGGACCCTTGATGCGGGTTGCGAGCTTGCATACTTTGGCCAAAATATCGACTAATACCTCACATATCTTTATATGTATTTTTTCTAATCTTTAATTTCAGGGTGCAACTAGGCCCATTTTGTCTTGTAAAGGGTGGTGCCTGTTCACATGGGATGCATTTGGATAGGGCTGGGCAACCCACCAGATCTGATAGTATGGGCGTCACTAATAGGCTGTTAACCTGGATACTGTGCATTACCATTGTGTAAACAGCTCTGCATACAAGACTTTATTGTGCAATAGCATATTAAGCAGCCAACCCCTCCATGGATTGGTAGGTAGTGAGTGGCTGTTTTATCAGTATCATTGCACCTGTGTTACCCACATCTTAACTACACGGACATGCTGCACTCTGAGAGTGCATTTGTCTGGAGGCCTAGGCAGGTAATACATAGCTGCCTTCTTTCTGTTGTTTATTTGAATTTTTGGAGGATTTTTAGTCCTTTTTAGTTGCTGTTTAGTGCCCATGTTGCACCAGCTGTTTGGGCTCTGCTGTAATCTTTCATTTCTCCCGCTTTATGTAATTTATCCGAAGGTGGGGAGAGTGAAGCAAGAGCACATTGGCTGCATAGATCGCGTGACATAACAATGTACAGTATTTCAATTCCTGGGAGAGCCTGTGCCAACACCACTGGAATAGCATCAGCACTAGAGTTGAGTATGTGTTAATATTATACAATAGAGAGACATAGAGATTGAAAAAGGGATGTAATAAAAATCAAAAGCTCCTTGAAACAAAATCTATTGAAAATCTGCAGAGCATTATAATTTGATGAGGAGTATCCATACTTTTGCATACAGCGGTTAATATTATCCTCATACACAAAAATTGTAACAATTTATTGTTTTTAGCCTCTGCATGTATAACAAAAGATGAGTATTTTGAAAACATTAGTCTTTCACAAGCCATCCTTTGGGAGGGTAACTGCTCAATAATTAAATAACTTAACAAGCTAACAATATGTTTGTATTGACTAAACCATTTGACATAAATGATTGATTTCACTGTCTGCTAATGAGCAATGGCCACTAATAAAAGAAACGTAACATATTTAAGGTTGTTTGGCTTTATCTACTAAATAACATTGACAATTCACATTCTTTGATCATTTATTCTCTTTAAAGTTTGAGCTCAGAAAAACTGTTATGTTAGATTACTCCATTTTATTATACATAGAGGGTAAAGTGATATCTACACTTTAGTCTTTTAAGTCAGACTGTATGTTCATAATTTATTGGATTTTGGCAATCTGCTTGCTTTAGCATACCTCTTAGGTTTTGTTTTCATATGAGTGGTTCAGAACAGATGGTTCCTTCCTCTACATAGCTTTATATGTCTGTGATTGTTTTTTACATAAATAAACAATAAATCTTATAGATGTGTAAATGTTTAGCATTAAAAAATGTTACAAGTAATACATTATATGGTTGGTTTTCACCATCAGTATCGCTATTCATGTTTCAGATGTAATTTAATAGCCAAGTAAGCCTAGATAGACATGAGCTACACAACACATGGAAAAACTATTTATTTATACCAATATGCTGTAATAACCAATCTGCTTATTTATGAAGGGAGCAGAAAGTTGCCATGCTAAATAAAGACAAGCGATCTGTTACAGATTTTCCATTGAGCAAAAGACTTTGAAATAATACATTTACTGGTGTATGTTCTGATTTCATGTTAATTCACATTATTTTATATATAGTGTAAGATGGCTACCGGACACTTAGTTGATGGAAAGTACGTATCACGGAGGTGGTTCTCCTCTGTGATATAAACCTGGAGTAATGCTCTAGTGAACATAGTACAAAGAGGCCTGTTTGTGCATTTGGGTCAGGTTTATGGGATGCTTGAGAAATTGGCGGGTCTGGCTGCCCACATACCACATATCTGAGTGTGATTCTCATGATTAAATGGAGTCTGTCGCATGGACTGTGTGTGGAGGTAAGAAGCCCTCCTGTGTGATGTCTCCAGACTGAGCCAGTATGGTGCATGCTATCAATCCTGTAATAGGATAACGTGTGCACTGCTAGGTAGGTGAAGGTGCCAGATTAGGGTCCCAAACCAGTATATAATGTAATGAAATCAGGCACTCAACTTAATGTAATGTGGATCACCAATGTTATTTATTGTGGACAATTAATACGGTTTTTAAATTGCAAGACGTTTCGGCATCAACTGTGCCTTTCTCAATTGCCTCCTATTACAGGTAATGAAACCTTTAAAACAAAAAATCACAAAACAGAAAATAATGTATATACACATATGAACATAGTTCTGGTAATTTGACATATGAGAATCTACAAATTGTTTAAATATTGTGCAGCCTATAGATGAAAGGAGGGATCATGTACTGTGATCCACTGTCGTGGGGGAGTAACAATTAAGAGTGACGGCTATTAATGGAAAAGGCATACCCTTATAGTGCTTGTAGGGATATCACCGATACAGCCTCTAATGTGCCGTCTGAAATGAAACACTCCATAATGAAGCAACTTGGTAAACCGCCGTATATAAAGAAAGAAACCCAGCGGTAAGTTTACTCACCCAACTGCAGTGACTGACGCGGGGTCCGCCGCTTGTCAGTGACTATGTGGCGTGTGTGCGATCTATTTGTAATGGTGAGAGGAGACCATGCGATAGCGGTATGTCTGTAGAGACTTCCGGTTTCCTGGTTCGGCGTGCGGTTCAATGACCACTTCCGGTGCCAAGGATCATGGAACCGGAAGTGCGTGAGCGTGCCCAGATCTGTGAATGGTGAGTACCGCCTCCGTGATGACGCGGCGGTGATGCTGCCCCTGAATGACAGATCGCAACTGCCGACAAGATGCCGTGATTTACTTAAACCAGGTGACTTACTGTGATGCTTTTGGATCCATTTTCAGTGCGGGTGATGTTGGCCAGTGCTGCAATAGATTCTGTGCATACACGGTGAAGGTGATACAATTTCAATATTGAGAGAAATTCTGGAAATTCAATACAACCGGCTCTAAAGAAACAAGATGACAATAGATATCAGTAACAGGGTAGATTATACGATTAAATAAAAGACATTAAATCATAATCCCTGTTTAACCCCTTTGGGGAAAGAGTCTCCAAAGTATGGATCCAATAGGATTCCCGTTTTTTTAAAAGAAGTGTGCGGTCACCCCCTCTTCTAAGTGGAGGGATAGTTTCTATGACCTGAAATTTTAACTGTGATATGGCATGGCCTTGAGAATGGAAATGATGTGGAATAGGCAATAATAGGTTTTTGCAGCGGATTGTTGATTTGTGTTTTGAAATTCTGTCTCTTATGCTCTGTGTGGTTTCTCCTATATAGAGGAGGCCACAGGGTCACTTAATCAGATATACTGCAAATGATGAATCACATGTGTGAAAACCTTTTATCTGGAAACTCTTTCCCGTCCGGGGGTGGTAAATATTAGAGCCTTTCTGTACATTGCTGCATTGTGCACAATGAAGGCACGGAAATGTTCCAGTGCGGGGATTAGACAAAAAGGTCTGTTTCTTGATGCGTGTGGATCCTACATCTGCTCTCACTAGTCCGTCTTTAAGATTTGCTGGTCTCCTAAAACAGGGTAGGAATGGTTCTGAAAACTCTGGGATGTTAGGGTGTGCTTGTGTTAAGAGTGGCCAGTGTTTTCTAATGGTCCTGTGTATACGGACGGACTAGTGAGAGCAGATGTAGGATCCACACGCATCAAGAAACAGACCTTTTTTGTCATTACATACTATCAATCCTGTGGCCTGGACTCTCTCCAAAGTGTTTTTTTTGGCACATCAGGGGTTCTCCAAATGCGACATGGTGCCCGCCAATTGTCTCAGCAAATTTTGCATTAAAAAAAAGTCAAATGGCGCTCCTTCCTTTCCGACCTCTGTTGTGCACCGAAACAGGGATTTCTCCCTTATATGGGATACCGGCATGCTCAGAATAAATTGCACAACAAATTTTGGGGTCCATTTTTTACTGTTACCCTTGTCAAAATAAAAAAATGGATCTTAAGTAATTTTTTTGTGAAAAAAACAACTTAAATGTTCATTTTTTTCCACATTCCAAAAATTCCTGTGAAGCACTTGAATGGTGTCACTATTGGGTATTTTCTATCATATGGACTCCTCAAAGTCTTTTCAAATGTGAGGTGGTCCCTAAAAACATAGTTTTGTAAATTTTGTTGGAAAAAGGAGAAATAGCTGGTCAGTGGGCTGCAACCCTTAGCTGTTAGCTTTATCATGGCTGGTTATCAAGTATAGGTGTCCTCACACCATTTATTTAAATTACTTAATTGGTTTTCAACCTGGTTGGTGCCATGATGTGACAGTCCAAGCTGAAAACCACAGGAGAATGAGCTGATGCAAGCACAGCATCAGTGACTAGAGGTGATGTCATCAAGGTTAACACAGATCACTGAGGCTGTGTCCAGCTCAATTCAGTGAAAGCCAGGCTGATAATCTGTGGTGACCTCAGTGAGATCACTGCTAGCACCATGTGAAATAACCTATATAAGCCAAATATAAAGTGGAAACCAAGGTGGTAGTAATATAAAGTGTGAACAACTAAACTGACCAGTAATAAGCTATATATGGATAATAAATCTATTAGCAAACTTATATAGCCATAAAGTAGTAAAATATTACAAATCTTTATTAATTTTAGAAAAATCTTAAAAATATGTTCAAATACATTGGTAAAGTGATCCCTCTCTTATGCCAACCTATTCCTGAAATTGTGGGAGAGGGAGCATTTTATGACTGATATGCATCAGCCAATGGATCGTGTAGTGTTCTGGACATGCTTAATTGATGATGTTTTACATATTTGGAAGGATACCTATTTTGAATTGCAAGAATTCTTTAATGATCACAACAAGAGAGAGAGTTAAATATTCATTTGACTTCCAAATTTGATTTTCAAAGGATTTATTTTTGGATGTACTTGTCAAACGTGGCGTAAGTAAAATCCTTCAAACAGACATTTTTAGGAAAAGTACTGCGGTAATCTTGTGTGAACAACACCCTATGCCTGCCTTTATTGTGCAATTGTGTACTGGGCAGTCACCCCCTCCTCAAATGGGTATGTGGAGAGAGGCAGTTGATCTGATATTTTGCACCTGTGTTGCTAACATCTTGCCTTATGGGCTGGCTGCACCCTGTTGTGCATTTGTTCCAAGATCTGGGCAGGTAAGTGTTGCTGCCTTTTTGTTTGTTGTTTAAATTGAATTTTTAAGACTTTGAGTTTTCTTTAGTGGCTTTGCTAAATAGGTTTCCACTGTTTAGCCACATCAGGGGGTCTCCAAACGCCACAACATGACGTCTCATCTCAATTCCAGCCAATTTTGCATTGAAAAAGTCAAATGTCGCTCCTTCCCTTCTGAGCTCTGCCATGCGTCCAAACAGTGGTTAACTCCACATATGTGGTATCAGCATACTCAGGACAAATTGCACAATAACCTTTGGGATCCAATTTCACCTGTTACCCTTGTGAAAATAAAAAAATTTGGATCTTAAGTAATTTTTTTGTAAAAAAGTTAAATGTTCATTTTTTTAACATTCCAAAAATTCCTGTGAAGCACCAGAAGGGTTAATAAATTTCCTGAATGTGATTTTGAGCACCTTGAAGGGTGCAGTTTTTAGAATGGTGTCACTTTTGGGTATTTTCTATCATATAGACCCTTCAAAGTGACTTCAAATGTGATGTGGTCCCTAAAGAAAAATGGTGCTGTAAAAATGAGAAATCACTGTTTAAATTTTAACCCTTATAACTTCCTAACAAAAAAAATTTGGTTCCAAAATTGTGCTGATGTAAATTAGACATGTGGGAAATGTTACTTAATAAATATTTTGTGTGACATATCTGTGTGATTTAAGGGCATGAAAATTCAAATTTGAAAAATTGTGAAATTTTCAAATTTTTCTCCAAATTTCAATTTTTTTCACAAATAAATTCATATTAAAGAAATTTTATCACTATAATGAAGTAAAATATGTCTCGAGAAAACAATGTCAGAACTACCGAGGTCCATGGAAGCGTTCCAGTTATTACCTCATAAAGGGACAGTGGTCAGAATTGTAAAAATTAGCCTTGTCATTAACATGCAAACCACCCTCGGGTGTAAAGGGGTTTAAAGCAATCCAGAAAACACATTTTTTCTGCTCCATTGGCTTGTTAGCACTGCAGAACATAGCCAGATCCTTTCCATATTACAGCTCTAAGGATCCAGATATTTCAAACTGTGGTTTGTCTGTTAAACGGATCATATAGTGCGCTAAAAATTGTACCATTTCAGGCCTCAATATCAATTTTGTTGCAGTGTCTTAGCCAAGTTATTGACACCAGTTTTCTCCAAAAAAAAATTGTTACCTACAGGCCAGATATTTTAAACTTTGGTTTTCCATCACATGGATCACATATAAGTTCTCTCCAAATTCAGCCATTTGTAGTGAACTTGGAAAATATTGTCCTCCATTTAGAATGGGCAAGGCGTGCGGCAAGGGACAGGGAACTGGATGTGATGGTGCATGCAGAGGCTGAGGCCGTGGACAAGCTGAAATTGTGCCACAACAAACACCCATATCTTCTCGCCAAACTTCCTGTCACAATTACTAGGGGACCTCAGCAGCACACCACTATTTTATCCAGTGCAGTGTTAGAGGTCGAGTTCCTGCCTCTGCACAGGGGAATCTCGAGCCATTCCTGCTGCGGTCCCTCATTCGTCTCTGGAAAGACAAGAAAGAGTACATACCAGGACACCAGGGATGCCAAAAATAAATCATAACAATTAGAAAATATTTTTATTGAAAAAACTGCAAAACCACACTGTAGTCATTAAAAACAATTAAAACAAGGCACAAAGCCCCATAACAGGAACAATAAACCCCTATAACCCCTATCTGTATAATACAATACACTTAGATGAAATATATATGGAAACCTCAGCCAAACATGGTAGTATACTTAGAGCATAGTCACCCCCAAAGGCCAAAATGAAGACAGGACCAGAGAGGAACAAATAGTCCTCAAATTGCTGCATAAAAAAAAAAAAAAAACACAGGTAAGCAAGGACAATATGAGATGGTAAAGCAATACAAACAAATTGCTATAGACTAATACAGATCAGATGTGAATAGGTCTACTCATAAAGATTAATATATCAAGTAGATCTTAGCATAGCAGATAGTATAACAGTTGTCTAATACACAAAATAATGCAGCAAATAATATAACAGTTGTCCTTAATCTAGTGCACAAAGTGATGCAGCCCTAGTCTAGTGCACAAAATAATGCAGCAAATGGTATAGCAGCTGTCCTTAATCTAGTGCACAAAGTCACAAAGTAATGCAGCAAATGATATAACAGTTGTCCTTAATCTAGTGCACAAAATGATGCAGCCCAAGTCTAGTGCACAAAGTAATGCAGCAAATGGTATAGCAGTTGTCCTTAATCTAGTGCACAAAATAACAAAGTAACACAGCTATAGGGGGGATCTCATGTTAGAGGCATGACCAGGTTACCAAACCAGGGGTTAATAGGTGGGATAGAGCCTGACGCGTGTCGCCATGTCAAATGGCTTCATCAGGGGAAGAGATGGTGATAAAGCAGGATTCAAGGTATTTATATATATAACATATTGATTAAAACTCACAGCAGCTGCATGGAGCGTTTCCCCCAGACACAGGACAGAAACAGGAAGTGATGAAATAACATGGCGCTGGATGCCAAAAGGGTGTATCCTCCCCACCTCACTACAGGTGTAGTAAGATGGCCGACAGAGCACATGCAACTTATATGATCTAGAATAGAGGTTATGTTTACCAATAGCTTATATGCTCGCGATTTCATTAGTTAATCATACCCAATGGTTTGATGTGATGACGAGCAAAAGTATCGAACTCCCATTTGCCCTAAATAGTATGGGCAGGATTCAATAATCACCATGTACCATCAAATATCTAGTTAAGCCCCCAACAAAGGGTGGTTTAATCATAGCATACAGAGATAGAGGGTCAACTAGATAGCACAAGCAGTAACAGATTAGGTAAAAAAAAAAATTATAACAACTCTTCATTTAGGCCTTTGGGAGACAAGCTTTGAAGCTTGTACATCCATTTACTTTCTATACACAGTAATTTATTTACAATGTCCATATATGGTCCAGAATCAAGGTTATGTGTACCAATAGCTTACATGCTCACTATTTCATTAATTAGGCATACCCAATGGTTTGATGTGATGACGAGCAAAAGAATCGAACTCCCATATGTCCTGAATAGTATGGGCAGGATTCAATACCATCAAATGTCTAGTTAAGCCCCTAACAAAGGGTGGTTTAATCATAGATAGAAGGTCAACTAGATAGCATGAAAAAAAAAAAAAAATTTTAACAACTATTCAATAATCACCATGTACCATCAAATGTCTAGTTAAGCCCCCAACAAAGGGTTGTTTACTCATAACATACAGAGATAGAAGGTCAACTAGATAGCATGAAAAAAAAAAAAAAAAAAACTATAATCGTTTATAATACCCTGTAAATAGCAACTCTTCATTTAGGCCTTTGGGAGACAAGCTTTGAAGCTTGTAAATCCATTTACTTTCTACACACAGTAATTTATTTACAATGTCGCCACCTCTGATCGTGGTGCGTGCACTCTCAAGTCCCATACATTTAAAGCAGGTAGATCTGCCATGATGATATTCTAGGAAGTGACTTGCTACCGATGTCAAAGTCTTGTTCTTATCGCAATCACTTTTGGCAGTTGAGATGCTTGACAGATGCTGTTGCATTCTTCTCCTTAATTCTTGTGTAGTTTGACCAACATAGATCTTCGGGCAGTCACAGAAGATGGCATAGACCAGATTCCGAGATTTACAGTTGAAAAATTCATTGGACCTGATCCGGAAAGGAAGAATACAAAAAAAAAAAAAAATACAATACAGATCAGATGTGTATTAGACAACTGTTATACTATCTGCTATGCTAAGATCTACTTGATATATTAATCTTTATGAGTAGACCTATTCACATCTGATCTGTATTAGTCTATAGCAATTTGTTTTGTATTGCTTTACCATCTCATATTGTCCTTGCTTACCTGTTTTTTTTTTTTTTTTATGCAGCAATTTGAGGACTATTTGTTCCTCTCTGGTCCTGTCTTCATTTTGGCCTTTGGGGGTGACTATGCTCTAAGTATACTACCATGTTTGGCTGAGGTTTCCATATATATTTCATCTAAGTGTATTGTATTATACAGATAGGGGTTATAGGGGTTTATTGTTCCTGTTATGGGGCTTTGTGCCTTGTTTTAATTGTTTTTAATGACTACAGTGTGGTTTTGCAGTTTTTTCAATAAAAATATTTTCTAATTGTTATGATTTATTTTTGGCATCCCTGTTGTCCTGGTATGTACTCTTTCTTGTCTTTCTAGCATTACTATTACATACCCCAGGTTGATGCCTTTCTATAAGTATTTCTTGAATGGTGCCCTCCACTGTTGTTTTGGTTCCCCCATTCGTCTCTGGCCGCAGTGGAGTCTCTTCAGCAGAGACGTCGGTCCCAGCATCTTGCTCAGCCTAGTACTGTGCAGAGGTTTACTGCTGCCTCTCCAGGTTCTGCTATTGTGGCCAGTACTGGTCAGCGGCGAGCAGACGTCTTTAGGACTTAGTCCTGCGTTTCCCCTTCTGAACATGCCCAGGGTAAGATCTCTCATTGGAGATCAGGGGTCACATGCTCAGGTACTGCAGAAGCTCCTATTGGTCTGCCAGGAAGGTCCTGAAACTACATGTGTTCTGAACAGTTTCTCATTGGTCCTTTTCTGGCAGGCCCTGTAGTTGCTTCTATAAAAGGGTTGTATGGCCATGCGACCATGCACTAGTATCAATTGCATTATGTGCTTTGCGCCAGTGTGATCATGCATGCATGTGGTTAGGGCTCGGCTGAAATAAGCCCCTAGAATACCAGCACCTCCGGTGAGGAGATTTGTGTGCACGTGGTTAGGGCTTGGCTGTAATAAGCCCCTAGAATACTGGCTTCTCCGGTGAGGAGATCTCTTGATTGCATTGCTGTCTGCATGATCACGGACTGCTATCCGCACAGCAGTTATCTGTGTATCCCTGTGGAGTTAACAGGACACAGTACCTTTCTCTGCGTCTTTACCTCAGCGACTCTGTGTTGTAACAGAGTTCACTTATACCGCCATATTGTGCCACCGTATTTATATTGGCGACTCTGTGAAGTAACAGAGTTTGCCTATACCACCATCTAACTAGTAGCAGGCTCTGCCTGCACGGTGGACCCCCGGGCTGCAAATGCAGCCACTATTTATATTTATCTGGTGCGTTCCGCAGATCCTAACAAGCAGTGTCAAAAGGTTGTTGATTGAATAGCGGATAATGCTTGCAGTCACTTTGGCACTATCACCACCACCCTGTCTTCCACACGGTCAAGTCTCAGTAGCCATCAGACTGGACTGCATATTACTCACCCTAATCCTCCTTCCCACCATGCCGAGAGCCAGGAAACAACTGATCCCACACTTGACACTTTGAAGAGCTGTTCACTTTTCCATTTATAGATTCGGGTCTCTCACCCCATCCACTTGAAGCAGGGCAAGAGGAGATCGCATGTAGTGATGCTCACATATTTGAGCAGCCACGTTCACACGAAGGCAACGGTGGTAACGTACTACATAAGGTGGAAGATGATGAGGCACAATAGCTAGAAAGTCAGGAGGAGGACCAAGGTGCGAAGTGAAAGATGAGGTGGTGGATGATATAGTAGCTGACCCAACCTGGCAGGAAGACATTCAGAGTGATTTCAGCAGCACTCAGGGGGAGGGAGGAATAGCACCCTAATAGGCAGGAAGAAGTAGTGTGGTAGCCACAGACAGAAGGCGGGAAACTGTTCCCCGTAACAACAACACAACGGAAGTTGCCAGTACAACTGTTAGGTCTTCCCAAGTCTGTTTGCATTTTAAAGACTCTGCGATAACCCAAAAAAGGCCATTTGCACCACCTGCCAGGCCAGCATCAGCAGGGGAAGGAAAACTGCTAGCCTGAACACCACCAGCATGATCAGGCACATGCCAGAAAAGCACATTGTGGGCCAAAACCCAGGGTCCAGGAACAGTGTGTGCGGGTGACACCACGGCTTCTTCCCCTGTTGTGCATGCAATTCAATCCCCTGTCCATGGTGCATGCACAGATGCTTCCTGTCCTGCACCTGTCATTGCACATACTCAACTAGTACCATAATCAAGCATGTCCACATCCTTGTCCCAGTGCAGAGTTCAGTTGTTCATACCCCAGTCTTTGGAACGCAAGCGCAAATACACAGCCAACGCCCCACAGGCCACTCTACTAAATTCCCACAATTTGCGACTGCTTGCGCTCGAAATGTTGCCTTTTTGGCTCGAGACAGAAGCTTTCCGCAACTTGATGGCAGCGGCCATCCCAAGTTGCCCTGTCCCCAGCCACCACTATTTCTACCGATGTGCCATCCCGGCATTACACAAGTATGTGTCCCACAACATTACCCGTGCCCTCAACAATCTAGTTAATGGGAAAGTCATGGACACGTGGATGAGTGCTTGTGGACAGGGACGGTACATCTCGCAAACTGGGTTAACATAGTGGAAGCCAGGACTCAGTCGGACCTTGGGATGGAACACGTCCTCCCAACACCAAGAATTGCGGGCCCAAGGTCAATCAGGGTTTCCCCCACAGTCTACTGCTCATGCATCTCCTCCTCCTCGTTCTCTTCAGCCTCCATCTCTAAAATGACTGCATCAGTCACAAGCTGGAAGCACTGCAGCACTGCCTCAGCCAAGTGGCCACAGGCTGTGCTGAAGCTAATATGCTTAGGTAATAAACTGCATAATGCTGAAGAGTTGTGGACAGCTCTGAAAAAGCAGGCAGATCTGTGGCAGACACCGCTAAACCTACAGCCAGTCATGATCAGTGTGACAATGGCCGGAACCTGTTGACGGCTCTGAGGCAAGGCAAGTTCACACAAGTACCATGCCTTGCCCATGTGCTTAACCTCATGGTTCAGCGGTTTCTCAAAACCTACCCGGAGCTGTCGGATCTGCTTGTCAAAGTACGCCGCCAATATGCCCATTTTAGAAAGTCAGGTACTGCTTTCACCACCCTTGCCATGCTTCAGCAGCATTTGCAGCTTCCGGCTCACCGACTGGTGTGTGATGTCCCCATGCATTGGAATTCTACACTTGATGCTGGGAAGGATTTTTGAGCAGAAGAGGGCAGTTGTTGACTACCAGCATCAACAAGTCCATCGGTATTCAGTTCAGACTCCGCACATAAGACCTCAGGAGTGGACATGGATGTCAGACATATGTACCATCCAACACGTTGAGGACTCCACCAAGACAGTGAGCGGCGATGACACCATAATTAGCGTCACCATCCCACTTCTCTGTCTTCTGAAACGCTTTCTGCTCAAAATCAAAGAGGAAGCATTGCAGGAGGAGCACGATGAGATGGAGCAAGGAACCATAGAGGTTGATTACACACATCCCGGCCTCATCTCATCCCAATATGGATTGCGTGACAATGAGGAAGAGAAGGAGGAGGAGGAAGAACAGGAGCTAGTTTCATGTTCTACAGACAGGTACTACCTGCACATCTGTCATACCGTCTGTTCAGCATTGGATTGCATGAGGACAGGGATGAGAAGGAGGAGATGATGGTTAATCATCATCTTCTTGAGGACACGGAAGTCTTGCCTGTTAGCAGTCTGGCAAGCAATGCTGAGTTTATGTTTTGCTGCTTTGACCGTGACTCTTGCGTTCTCCAAATTTTGGGTGACAGTCATTACTGGTTAGTGACACTTCTAGACCCACACTACAAGGAGAACTTTATGTCGCTTATTCCCGAAGCGGACAGGTCTACTAAAATGGGGCAGTACCAGAAGGCCCTTGTTGCAGAATAATTAAAAAAATTCATATCTTAGAACGCTGGCGGCAGAGGTCACAGCTCTTTGGACAACCAAGGAGTACAGGTGAATGAGACACAACTCCAATCCAGCAGAGGCAGGTGAACACTGTCAAAGTTCTGTGAGAGTTTGCTCAGACCCATTGCACAGGCCCTGAGGCGCAGGGTACTCTCACAAGGAGTGCAGAGTTTGTGAAGATGCTGAGGGAGTACCTTGCTGAATGTACCAACGTCCTCCGTGATTCCTCTGTGCCTTATAATTACTGGGTCTCAAAGCTGGATACGTGGCATGAACTGGCTCTCTTCGACTTGGAGGTCCTTGCCTGCCCTGCCGCTAGCAATTTGTCAAAGCTCATTTTTAGTGCCGCTGGTGGAATTATAACTGATAAGCGTATCTGCCTGTCAACTGAAAATGCTGATAGGCTTTTATAAAAATGAACATGGGCTGGATTGAGACAGACTTCTTTACACCAACAAACGATGCACCTCTTCACACCCACACATGGGTATATGCTTCCTGATTTTGGCTATTTGCTGTTGTCCTCCTCCTCCTCATCCTCATCATCCACCACCAGTATATCACCAGGGTGATTGTGATCTGTGATGCAACACCCACATAATTTAGTTAAAGGGTGTTAATGATGCCCGTAACAAATTTTTTTATACAGTATGTTCATGTATACCTATGTTCATGTATACCCCCAGGGATAAATGTTTGTCAGCCCATACACTTAGTGTATAGGCATTACAAGTATTGGAGACCCGCTCCTTTCTAATGGGAATATTTTTTAATGAGGCCCTCCTCCACATCTCTACCAAGGGGCATTGTAGTGCCTCCAAATTTTTGGCAGCTCTTGCATTCACTGCATAGGCAAACACTATGGGAGACCCACTCCTTTCTAATGGGTACATTTTGTTTTGAGGCCCTCCTCCACATCTCTACCAAGGGGCATTGAAGTGCCTCTAAATTTTTGGCAGCTCTTGCATTCACTGCATAGGCAAACTGTATGGGAGTACCAACTTCCTAATAATGGGAACATTGCTTTCACTATTTTCTGTCATTAAACGAGGGGTACCAACAATTTTGACCACATGTGTATATTTATGAGACACAGTTTACATACTTATTTTTTAATGGGTATTACATGGGGCTGTGTTCTATTAGCATTGATTGAGGCCATTTGGGCATAGTTCTGTCCTATGTATTACTAATTCATAGAGAGAGTAAAATGTGAAAGTAGAATCAGCTCACCCAAGTTGCAGCATAGATCCTGCCGGTTGCTTTCACACGGACAAGCCTGGAACTGACTGAGTCAAAACAGAGGAGCGAAAGGTGTGTACGATAAAATCCAAATGTATTGTAGATAAATGAACTAAAAGTACATGGACGGTCCAATGTGACTGAGACCTACACGTTTCAGCTCCTTGAAGCCTTACTCATAGTTATGGACGCCTGTGCGAACATTCTTCAACCCCTTAGTGACAGAGCCAATTTGCAGCTTAATGACCGGGCCAATTTTTACAATTCTGACCACTGTCATTTTATGAGGTTATATCTCAGGAACACTTTAACGAATCCTGCTGATTCTGAGAGTGTTTTTCGTGACATATTGTACTTCACGTTAGTGGTAAAAAATGTTTTATATGACTTGTGTTTATTTATGAAAAAAACGGAAATATGGTGAAAATTGTGAAAATTTAGCAATTTTCAAACTTTAAATTTTTATGCCCTTAAATCAGAGAGATAGTTACACAAATTTCTTAATAAATAACATTTCCCACATGTCTACTTTACATCAGCACAATTTTGGAAACAAAATTTTTTTGTTACGAAGTTATAAGGTTTAAAATTTGAAAAGCGATTTCTCAATTTTACACCATTTTTTTAGGGACCACATCACATTTGAAGTCACTTTGAGGGGTCTATATGATAGATAATACCCCAAAGTGACTCCATTCTAAAAACTGCACCTCTCAAGGTGCTCAAAACAACATTCAAGAAGTTTATTTACCCTTCTGGTGCGTCACAGGAACTGAAGCAATGTAGAAGGAAAAAAAAAAACATTTAACTTTTTTTGAAAAAAATGTACTTCAGAACCAATTGTTTTTATTTTCACAAGTGTTAAAAGAGAAAATGAACCACAACGTTTGTTGTGCAATTTCTCCTGAATGCGACGATACCCCAAATGTGGGAGTAAACCACTTTTTGGATGCACAGCAGAGGTCGCAAGGGAAGGAGCGCCGTTTGACTTTTTCAATGCAGAATTGGCTGGACGCCATGTCGCGTTTCGAGAGCACCTGATGTGCCTAAACAGAGGAAACCCCCACAAGTGACCCAATTTCGGAAACTAGACCCCTTAAGGAACTTATCTAGATGTGTGGTGAGCACTTTGAATCTCCAAGTGCTTCACAGAAGTTTATAACGTAGAGCCGTGAAAATAAGAAATAATTTTTTTCCTCAAAAATTATTTTTTAGCCCGTTATTTTTTATTTTCCCAAGGGTAACAGGAGAAATTGGTATGCTGATACCCCATATGTGGTGGGGAACCACTGTTTGGGCGCATGGGAGAGCTTGGAAGGGAAGGAGCACCATTTTGTAATGCAGACATTGATGGAATGTTCTGCGGCGTCATGTTGTGTTTGCAGAGCCCTTGATGTGAATAAACAGTAGAGACCACCCACAAGTGACACTATTTTGGAAATTAGACCCCCCAGGGAGCTTACCTAGATGTGTGGTGAGCACTTTGAACCCCCAAGTGCTTCACAGAAGTTTATAAACGCAGAGCCGTGAAAAAAAAATCATTTTTTTCTCAAAAATGATATTTTAGCCAGTAATTTTTTATTTTCCCCAAGGGTAACTGGAGTAATTAAAACCCCAAAATTGGTGTGCAATTTGTCCTGAGTACGCTCATACCCTATATTTAGGGGTAAACCACTGCCTGGGTGCACGGCAGGGCTTGGAAGGGAGGTGTTAGGCATCGGGCAGCGGCGGGATCCGAGGAGTCTGTGGTCTCCCATCCAGACCCAGATGATGCTCAGCTTCACCGTCGGTCCCAACACCTAGCCAATACCCGATAGGCACAAGTAGTTACTCGAGTCTTTGTTCATGGTAGCCTTAAACCTAGGTTATAGAACAGGAAAGGCTGTTATAAGCCTAAGTCCAGAAATGCCTGCACTGAGCATGTCCGTGACATGGCGAACCGTGATTGATGGTTAATGTCAGCTGATCATCTGACTTGGCATCGCCTGATTGGTCACGGATGACGTCATCGGTGATGCGATTGAAAAGATGGCTGGGGCGGAGCTTAGCCCTTAAATAGCTTGTCTGTCCATGGAGCGGCGTGGTCAGATCATACTATAGGTAGTGCTCATGTGTGACGTACCTAAATCTGGGCTCCACATGCTCTCTAGCTTTTGCTCTCTGGGACCTGCCGATGCCAGAGTCAGCTTTGCTAATTAGCCCAGTTCCTTCAGGCAGGTTAATGAATGCTATGCAGGTAGCGATCGTAGTTCAGTTTGTCTCTGTCAAAGGGGTAACTATACACCCCTTGCAGACTGTGGGGTGCACATCCTGTGCATCGCCTGCTAACGAAAGGAGAGTTGCTCAGTCCGGTGGCACACCGGCTGGCAGCACGTATGCCTGGCGTGAGTCGCATACACTTCCTAATATCTGGCAAGTGTCTTCTGTGCTATTAACAGGTCTACTTCTGCGCCAAGCCTGCAGCACATGGTGCAGATCTAATATCTGGAAAGTGGCTTCTGTGCTATTAACAGGGCTACCTCTACGCCAGCCTGCAGCACATGGTGCAGAGCTAATATCTGGCAAGTAGCTACTGTGCTGTGAACAGGGCTACGTCTACACCAGTCTTCAGCACATCTCCTGTGAAGTTAACGGAGATAGCGCCACTACAATATCTCTCTCCTTGTGTGAAGTAACACAGGCAAGATCTAATATAATCCTTTAGTTGTCAGTTGTTACCTTGATACCCAAAGGGTGTTCGGCAGCAGTGACATAAACTGAATCGCGGACCCCGAGTTCGGTTGCAATCCATTATATATAATAAAGTTGTTGCAACTGAGCGCATAACAGTTTCAGACCGCCAGGGTCTAGCCGACCATGGCAGACAACCAGCAGCTACAGGGCTATGTTCAGCAACTTGAGGCCAGACTTAGGTCTCTGGAGCAGGCTACTCCGGTTGCTGATCTCACTGCAGTAGCTACTCAGGCAGCCGCACAAGCAGCAAGTCTCGTAAATAATGCTGCGATAGCTGCTGAAATTTCATTACCTCGTTTTGCTCTCCCGGAAAAATTTTCTGGTGACAGCAGATCCTGCAGAGGGTTTATTAATCAATGCTCCATTCAGCTAGAGATGATGAAGGCATGGTTCCCCTCCAAAAGGGCTAAAGTGGGTTTTGTAATCTTATTACTTACCCACAAAGCCTTGAAGTGAGCTACTCCTCTGTGGGAGCGGAGTGACCCGGTAGTGGCCAATGTGGGCCTCTTTCTTAGAACCCTAAAAAGTGTGTTCCTCGGTCCTCAGGTTACACACAATACGGCCCTTAAGCTGCTCACATTAGGGCAGGGTTCGACCACCGCCAGTCACTATGCCGTCCAGTTCAGGACATTAGCGGCAGAACTGGATTGGTCTTAACCGTCGGTAATCCCGGTGTTCTGGATGGGTCTGGCTGGGCATATAAAAGATGCTCTGGCCATCATGGAGATTCCAACCTCTCTGGAAGAGTTAATGACCCTTGCCAACCGAATATATTTACGTCATGCAGAGAGCAAGTTGGAGCTGGTGGTCTCTAAACCTCGGTTTCCGTTGGCACCGTCATTTGCTAGACCTATTTCCGAACCCACAGTTCCAGACATGGAACCGGAGCCTTTGGATATATCCCTGACTAGGAAATGGTCCTCTCATTCCCGTCCTGCACATCTCTTGGAGTACCCCAATAATAAGGGTTCCAAGCGGGCGGGAGAACGAGAGTGTCTAACCACCATTGGAGGAGGTGTGTTAGATTCAGAGACTTCTTCCTCCAGACTAGCCTATAAGGTGACATTGCTCTTTGGAACAACTACGGTTTCCGCCAAGGCTGTGGTGGATTCGGGGGCCGATGGCAATTTTTTGTCATCAACCTTTGCCCAGAGGCACGCCGTTCCTGTGGAGTTACTTTCCAGACCCATAAACGTCAGGGTGGTCAACGACGCCATGTTAGATACACAGATCATTTACCAGTCTATTCCCCTCATCATGTCGTTTCCTCAGTATCACCAGGAGGATATCTCGCTCCTTATTCTCCCCGGTGGATTGGCTGAGGTGTTATTGGGACTTCAATGGCTACGGTGTCACAATCCACATATAAACTGGAACACAGGGTTAGTTTATTCCTGGGGTGAGAAGTGTTCTGCCCAGTGTATGGTGGCATCAACCCTGAAGGTGGCCTTAGAACCGCCGGTCGGTCTGGATGCGCTTCCAGAGCAATATTGAAGCTATGCCAATGTGTTCTCTAACAAGGCTGCAGAGACCTTGCCTGCCCACCGACCATATGACTGCGCCATAGATCTGATCCCCGGATCAGAGCCTCCTCGCGGTAGGGTTTATCCCCTGTCTGTCCCCGAGACCCAGGCCATGTCCGATTACATCAAGGAGAACCTGGCTCGGGGGTTTATCAGGAAATCAGTCTCTCCTGCTGGAGCGGGGTTCTTCTTCGTCCAGAGGAAAGGAGGTGACCTACGTCCATGCATTGATTACAGGGGATTAAACGCAATCACCATCAAAAACAAATATCCCCTGCCCCTGATCTCTGAATTGTTCGACAGACTTCGAGGGGCTAAAATTTTCACTAAGTTAGATCTGTGAGGGGCCTATAAACTCATACGAATCCGTGAGGGCGACGAGTGGAAGACGGCCTTTAATACTCGTGATGGCCACTACGAGTACCTCGTCATGCCCTTCGGATTGTGTAATGCTCCCGCAGTTTTCCAGGATTTTGTTAATGATATCTTTCGGGATTTATTGCTATCTTCGGTGGTAGTATATCTTGATGATATCTTAATATTTTCCCTGGACCTCTCCACACACAGGGAGGATGTTCACAGAGTTTTTGAACATTTGTGCGCAAGTTCTCTGTATTGCAAGCTGGAGAAATGCCAGTTCGAACAGGAGACCTTACCATTCTTGGGGTACATTGTATCCAGTAAGGGCTTGGCCATGGATCCCCAAAAATTGGTAGCCGTACAGAATTTTCAGGAGCCCCATTCTCTGAAGGCGGTACAGCGCTTCATGGCGTTCATCAACTATTATCGTCAATTTATACCGCATTTTTCCACACTGGTGGCTCCTTTGCCCGCGCTAACCAAGAAAGGTGCCAACCCAAAAAACTGGTCTAAAGAGACATCTTAGGCATTCTGGGAGATCAAGTCTTATTTTTCAAAAGCTCCCGTCCTACATCGGTCAGATGTCAATAAGCAATTTTTTCTGTAGGTCGATGCCTCCTCTATGGGAGCAGGTGCTGTCCTTTCTCAAAAGAATGGGCAAGGTCGGAGAAGACCATGTCTCTTCTTCTCCAAGACCTTTTCTCCAGCTAAGAGGAAATATACGATTGGGGATAAGGAATTACTCGCCATAAAATTGGCTTTTGTTGAATGGAGGTATCTTTTGGAGGGAGCTAAACATCCATTTGTGGTCTATTCCGACCATAAGAATCTCTCGCACCTGCAGACAGCGCAGCGTCTCAACCCGAGGCAGGCTCGGTAGTCCCTCTTTTTTGCTCGATTCAATTTTTCCATTAACTTTCTAAAAGGGGAAAAGAATCCTCGGGCGGATGCTTTATCTCGGTCTATGGATACAACGGAGGACGATGACGAGCCCAGACTTGTCGTACCTCCTGGGAGTATGCAAACGGTGGCACCGGTGACTCTAGACCAGGTTCCACCGGGAAGACGTTTGTTCCTCCTAATCTACAGAATGAGGTGCTTTCATGGGCACATGCCTCTAAAATTGGAGGTCATTTTGGAATAAAACGTACCACTGAGTTCCTCCAATGCTCGTATTGGTGGCCTCGGTTGTCCCAGGATGTTAAAGAATACGTCCAAGCATGCATCATCTGCGCGAGAAATAAATCGTCTCATCAGAGTCCGGCAGGTCTTCTACATCTGTTACCCATGGCGGATAGAACTTGGGAGCTGATTAGGATGGATTTCGTGGTTGAGTTACCTAAGTCCCGGGGTAATACGACCATATGGGTGGTTTCTCACCATTTTTCTAAAATGGTTCATCAGGTACCCCTTCCTAGGTTTCCTTCTTCCCTGGTTCTGGCCTCACTGTTTATCCGTCACGTTTTCCGTCTTCACGGTATGCCTGATAGGATTGTTTGTGGTCGAGGTCCTCAGTTCACCTCTCGGTTTTGGAGAGAATTGTGTAATTTGTGTAGTATTGAACAGAACCTCTCTACTGCCTATCACCCGGAGACCAATGGCCTGATGGAACGCACCAATCAGATGCTTGTGACATAAAGTACAGACCAAAAGATTGGACACACCTTCTCATTCAAAGATTCTTCTGTATTTTCATGACTATGAAAATTGTAAAATCACACTGAAGACATCAAAACTATGAATTTACACATGTGGAATTATACATTACACTTTACAAAAAAGTGTGAAACAACTGAAAATATGTCTTATATTCTAGGTTCTTCAAAGTAGCCATCTTTTGCTTTGATTACTGCTTTGCACGCAGAAAAGGTGAACGGATGGACTCTTCATGCCTAGTTCCCACCGTGAAGCATGGAGGAGGTAGTGTGATGGTGTGGGGGTGCTTTGCTGGTGACACTGTTGGGGATTATTCAAAATTGAAGCGATGAGCGGTCCAGCTCACCCCAAACCATCTCGATTGGGTTCAGGTCTGGTGACTGTGGAGGCCAGGTCATCTGGCGTAGCACCTGATCACTCTCCTTCTTGGTCAAATAGCCCTTACACAGCCTGGAGGTGTGTTTCGGGTCATTGTCCTGTTGAAAAATAAATGATGGTCCAACTAAACGCAAACCGGATGGAATAGCATGCCGTTGCAAGATGCTGTGATAGCCATGCTTGTTCAGCATGCCTTCAATTTGAATAAATCCCCAACAGTGTCACAAGCAAAGCACCCCCACACCATCACACCTCCTCCTCCATGCTTCACGATGGGAATCAGGCATGTAGAATCCATCCATTCACCTTTTCTGAGTGCCCAGCAGTAATCAAATCAAAAGGTGGCTACTTTGAAGAACCTAGAATATAAGACATATTTTCAGTTGTTTCACACTTTTTTGTAAAGTGTAATGTATAATTCCACATGTGTCAATTCATAGTTTTGATGCCTTCAGTGTGATTCTACAATTTTCACAGTCATGAAAATACAGAAAAATCGTTGAATGAGAAGGTGTGTCCAAACTTTTGGTCTGTACTCTACTTGCGCCATTTCGTTTCTGCCAACCATAATAATTGGGCAACTTTGCTTCCTTGGGCAGAGTTTGCCCTAAACAATGCAGTGGCAGATTCCACAGATCAGACCCCTTTCCTTCTGAATAATGGTAGCACCCACGTGTGCCAGTCCCTATGCCAGTTAACTTTGGGGAGCCTGTGGTCAGAGATTTGGCTATGGAGACATGGGACGTCTGGGATCAGAAGCAGGAAGCGTTATTGGCCTCCAAAAATCGGATGAGACAGTCGGCTGACTTTCATCGTCGTCCAGCTCCCGTATTCTCTCCTGGCGACAGGGTCTGGCTCACGACTCGCAATATCAGAGGTCGCGGGGAATCGGCTAAATTCACCCGCCGGTTTATTGGTCCTTTTAAAATTCTGGCCCAAGTAAATCCCGTGGTGTATCGTCTGCAATTGCCTAGGCACTTGAAGATAGTAACATGACAAATTCCATGTGTCGCTCCTGAAACCCGTTCGCCTGACGAAATTCTCGGAGGCTCAACATGATTCTGACACCGCAGGTGAGGATTTCGAGGCGATTGTGGGGTCTAAGGTGGTTCGTGGCAAAAAATTCTATTTGGTACACTGGAGGAATCGCAGTTCTGATGATTGCATTTGGGAACCTGTGGACCATATTTGACTGGACTGTGGACCATATATATGACTGATGGCTGGTGTACTAATGTCAAATAACATTATCTTATATATACCTGAACTACACACTTTTATTTATTATGTAATGTTGGTACACCTGTGCAAGATTTGTGTCCTAATATTCTATGTACTGCTGTTTGTATTGCTGCTGTAATACTGTAATTTCCCCCCCGGGATCAATAAAGTGTATCGTATCGTATATTTATCTCCTCTGCTCAATGAGGAATATGAGCGTCAAGTGGAGGGATGTTAGAGGATAATGTTAGGCATCGGGCGACGGCGGGATCCGAAGTGTCTATGGTCTACCATCCAGACCCAGCTGAGGCAGATGCTGCTCAGCTTCGCCGTCGATCCCAATGCTTAGCCAATACCCGAAGAGGCACAAGCAGTTACTCAAGTCTTTGTTCATAGTAGCCTTAAACCTAGGTTACAGAACAGGAAAAGGCTTTTATAAGCCTAAGTCCAGAAATGCCTGCACTGAGCATGTCCGTGACATGGCGAACCGTGATTGGTGGTTAATGTCAGCTCATCCTCTGACTTGGCATCGCCTGATTGGTCACGGATGACATCATCGGTGATGCGATTGAAGAGATGGCTGGGGCGGAGCTTAGCCCTTAAATAGCTTGTCTGTCTGTGGCGCGGCACGGTCAGATCATACTATAGGTAGTTTATGTGTGATGTACCAGAATCTAGGCTCCACATGCTCATTAGCTTTCGCTCTCCGGGACTTGCCGATGTCAGAGTCAGCTCGGCTAATTAGCCCAGTTCCTTCAGGCAGGTTAATGAATGCTATGCAGGCAGCGATTGTAGTGCAGTCTGTCTCTATCAAAGGGGTAGCTATACACCCCGAGCAGACTGTGGGGTGCCTATCCTGTGCATCGCCTGCTAACGAAAGGAAAGTTGCTCAGTCCGGTGGCACTCCGGCTGGCAGCACGTACGCCTGGTGTGAGTTGCACGCACTTCCTAATATCAGGCAAGTGGATTCTGTGCTATTAACAGGTCTACTTCTGCGCCAAGCCTGCAGCACATGGTGCAGATCTAATATCTGGCAAGTGGCTTCTGTGCTATTAACAGGGCTACCTCTACACCTGCCTGCAGCACATGGTGCAGAGCTAATATCTGGCAAGTAGCTTATGTGCTGTGAACAGGGCTACGTCTACGCCAGTCTTCTGCACATCTCCTGTGAAGTTAACGGAGATAGTGCCACTACAATATCTCTCTCCTTGTGTGAAGTAACACAGGCGAGATCTAATATAATCCTTTAGTTGTCAGTTGTTACCCTGATACTCAAAGGGTGTTCGGCAGCAGTGACATAAACTGCATTGCGGACCCCGGGTTCGGTTGCAATTCATTATATATAATAAAGTTGTTGCAACCGAGCTCATAACAGGGGGGTGCACCATTTGACTTTTTGAATGTCATGTCGTGTTTGGAAACCCCCTGATGTGCCTAAATAGTGGAAACCTCTCAATTCTAGCTCCAACTCTAACCCCAACACACTCCTAACCCTAATCCCAACCCTAACCCTAATCCTAACCTTAATTGTATCCCTTACCCTTTTTGTAACCCTAACCCTAATTCTAACCCTAATTCCAACCCTAACCCTAATTATAACGCTAACCCTAATGGAAAAATGAAAATAAATATATTTTCTTTGTTTTATTATATTTCCCTAACTAAGGAGTGATAAAGGGGGGTTTATTCTCTAATTTTGTTTATTTTGATCACTGTGATAGGGTTTATCACAGTGATCAAAATGTACCTTCACTGAATGAATGAATCTGCTGGCCGGCATATTCGTCGGGCGCACTGCGCATGTGCCTGCCATTTTCTTTGTCGGGAGCTGCGGGAGCTGTGGGAGGACACTGTGGACAGACACAGGGAGGTACAGGGGACAGATTGGGGGTTCCGGGAACCCTATTTCTCTTCCCTCTGATGTGCGATCACATCAGAGGAGAAATTAAATGCAGAATCGCGGCTTTTTTTTTTCGGTTGCCGTTATATGGTTAATAACAGCGATCGCAAAAGCGGGGTCGGTAAAAACCGACCCGAATCATGTTCTCTGGGGTCTCGGTACCCCTGTTAGCCGGGACCCTGGAGAAAATCTGACTCTGGGGGGCGCTACATACTTTCTCCAGAGCGCCGTGAATTCACGGCGCTGTGGTTTAAGTACCCTTAACCACCGCCATTGTAAAGGCGTATCGGCAGTCGTTAAGGGGTTGAAAAGAAAGTGAAACAGGAAAATGCATGGTAGGTTACACTCCCAGATCAGATTAGCTAACTGCTTAATGCATCCACCTGTTTGTTTTTAAACCTCCTTGCCAATGTGTTAAATGCAGAAAAAACTCAGTACAAGAAAACAGAGTACAAAAAACAAACAAATAAGTGAAAAAAATACAACAAACATGCATTACATGTAAATTACAAATATGCAAATAATATGGTCAAACAACAATATAATTTATGCAGCTATTCACATGTATTGCAAGATGAGAACATGCTTAACATTTAACCCGCATAGAGATCTTGTATTTAATTAAAAAAAATCAAAATTATGCTCTATTGAGAACCTTCCTTCTGTAGTTACCACCCCTAAGCAGTTTGTGTACCTGTTCAATGCCCATGAAGGTAAATGATGACAAATCACCCCCATGTGTTTGCGCAAATTGCCTATAAACTGCAGAAATGTTAAAGGGAATCTGTCACCCTAAATTGGCGGGATATTTAAATGATGGCAGTCTGGTCAGATGGGCGGTGTTTTGGGTACTTGCCTTAACATGTTGTTCGCCGCTGTCTCCATTATTTCTGGCAATTGTAGTCGTTGCCCTCCATATAACGCGCCTGCGCATTGCAATCTTGAATTGCGCATGCGCAGTATGCTTTGCCCGCAGATTGCAATGCGCAGGCGCGTTATATGGAGGGCAACGACTACAATTCCAAGAAATAATGGAGACAGCGGCGAACAACATGTTAAGGCAAGTTCCCAAAACACCGCCCATCTGACCAGACTGCCATCATTTAAATATCCCGCCAATTTAGGGTGACAGATTCCTTTAAGTGTGCTAGTACTGACCACATCAGACAAATGGTGGCAGATAAATTGCTTGAGCAGGCCAATGGTACAACTGACAAATTGTTTTCTGCAATTGTTGCAATTTACAAGGTAGATCACACCTTTAATATTGCAATTCATAAATTGTTTGATGTTGTACGCTTTATCTGATGCAATGGAGGTGATTGTTTGTGATCTATGTGCATGTTTGCAAGTGATGCATCTAGTACTGCCGCATTTGTGAAAACCTTTAACAGAAAGCCAGGTTTCACCGACTCTTTTCTGCTGGTGTAAAAAGAGACTAGCGGATAATATTGAGTGCAAAGTTGGTGCCTTTCGAGCTACATATCTAATTTTTGTGTTTTTTAAGATCTCATTCAGTTTTGTGTCTTGATTCAACATAAGAATGTATTTCTGGATGTTGTGAATCGCATCATAATACTGTGCACTGAATTGAGTAGCGAGGTATCTTTGTTAGATTCTTGATTAACAGCCCACGAAGAGTTCCGCTTATAAATAGTGTCACTATGTGAATCTAATAAATCCATTCCATTTACAGTAGACAATTGATTGTTGGCTCTGCTCAAATTTTGTCCAAAAAATTATTCTGTTCATTATGATGTACATGTGTAAATTTTAGATTGAATAGGTTGTTATTGATGTATTAGATGAAGCCATCTAAACTATCTGATGTACCTAACCATACGAACAGTAAATCATCAATATAGAGTCCAAACCATATAATATGTTCCTTATATGGATTGTGCTCATTGAAAATAAATTTCTCCTCCCACACCGCCATGACTATGTTAGCAAAGGATGGGGAGAAATTTATCCCCATACTCACCCCCTGTTGTAGAAAAAAACTGGTTATTAAATGAAATATAGTTGTGTTTTAAAATAAATTCTACTGACATAACCAGAAAATCCTGAATGGCAGTGGTGTATGTACTGTATTCCATCAAAAAGTATTCGAGGCATTCAATGGCGACATAGTGAGGGATGGAGATATACAAACCTACTACATCACTAGTCAGCTACTGATAATTGGGTAGTCACACAAATTTATAGAAGATAGACACTATAGCTGTCGTGTCGCTTATGAATCCAGGAATGTTAATAACCAGTGGCTGTATGTGATGGTCTACCAGGCTCCTAATCTTACATTGAATGAGCCAATACCCAATATTATGGTCTAAGTGGAGGAGGGAAAACATTTTTGTGGATTTTGGGTAAAGAATGGAAGATCGGAGTTACTGGATTGTCAACAATTAAATATTCACTGATCTATAGTTCCCGTGTGAATACCCTCTATCAGAATTTTATTTAAACTACCTTGAAATTGTACAGTGGGATTTGATGGAAGTTTAATGTGCATATTAGTCATGTCAAGTAACTTTAAGTTTAGTGTCTCATATAAACCCGCGTTCATAAGCACCACTGTTCCCCTCTTGTCTGCCAACGGATTATCAGATCTGTATTGTCATTTAGAGTATCTAAACCTTCTCATTCCTGTGGAGTTAGATTAAAACGTTGAGGTTGTGATTGTTTGTGTAACTCCATGAGTTCTTTCTCCACTATTTCTTGGAAATGGTCCAGAAATGATGGTCTGGCCTGGACAGGGTGGACATAGGGGCTTGTTATTGGAAATGAGTCATTCCTGGAGTCCGTAATAATTCACGATTCTTCTTGTAGTGATCTAAGATAAAAAAGATGCTTAAGTTTGGAGAAAGAATTATTAATAAATATTAGAGAATTCAAAGTTTGTGTAAACCAGAGGGAAGGAGCAACCATGGGTTCTTCTGAAAAATGCCAGTTCATGGTTAAGTTCCTTGCAAATTTGTTTATGTCAAGGATGATATGAAACATGCAAAGTTTATTGGTGGGAGAAAATCTGTATTTTTGTAACGGGTCTGGTGGGTGGAACTACTGACGAGACAGGTCAGGTTGGTGGAACCACAAAGCTTTATTATACAAGAGAGTTTACTTGTAAGAGAGCGGGTGGCACCCGGGAGAAGGGCAGGGAATCACGGCAGGGGATATAGGTAGTCTCTGGACAGGCAGGTTTGTCACAGCAAGTGACCAAGGAAGTCTCTGGGCAGGCAGGTTGTAACGGTAAGTAACCGACGCAGTCTCTGGACAGGCAGGCTGTCACGACAAGTGACCAGGCAGTCTCTGGACAGGCAGGTTGTCACAGCAAGTGACCAAGGCAGTCTCTGGGACAGGCAGGTTGTCACAGCAAGTGACCAAGGCAGTCTCTGGGACAGGCAGGTTGTCACGGCAAGTGACCAGGCAGTATCTGGACAGGCAGGTTGTCACAGCAAGTGACCAAGGCAGTCTCTGGGACAGGCAGGTTGTCACGGCAAGTGACCAGGCAGTCTCTGGACAGGCAGGTTGTCACGGCAAGTGACCAAGGCAGTCTCTGGGACAGGCAGGTTGTCACGCAAGTGACCAGGCAGTCTCTGGACAGGCAGGTTGTCACGGCAAGTGACCAGGCAGTCTCTAGAACAGGGCAGGCATATACGACCTGATATGGTGGAGCCTCCAGGTAGGCTGCAGTCGGATGGCAGATGATCGCTCCCAGGTGAGCAGGCAAGAGCCGTGGATCTCTGCAGATGATGTCCGAACTTCCGGATGGAGCTGCAGTCGGATGGCAGATGATCGCTCCCAGGTGAGCAGGCAAGAGCCGGGGATCTCCGCAGATGATGTCCGAACTTCCGGATGGAGCTGCAGTCGGATGGCAGATGATCGCTCCTAGGTGAGCAGGCAAGAGCCGGGGATCTCTGCAGATGACGTCCGAACCTCTGGATGGAACTGCAGACGGATGGCAGACAGGCAAGCCGACAGGTAACAGGCAGGTAACTGGAATCAGGAGCTGATGGCTGAAACAGAGTTAGACTGCACAGGAACAACATTGCTCGGGCACCTACATTAAGGAGGAAGCCCTTAATATAGGGTGGAGTCCTCCAGCATTGGCTGGAGACTGATTTGGAAAATGCGCGCGGCTCCTTTAAGAGCGGGGGAGGGTGCGGGCGCGCGCCCTAAGGCCAGTAGCAGGGAAGGAGCGCGCGGGACCAGCAGGGCGGAAGGAGGACGCCATAGGCGCAGAGGAGGCTGGGAGCACTGAGGACGCTGAGCGCAGGTGAGGAGAGCGACGTCCCTGTCTGGCAGCAGGCAGGGACGCGGGCGCTACAGTACCCCCCCTTTAGGCCCCCCTTCTTTAGGCCAGAAAGAAATTTAGCTAGGATAAGAGGGGCATGGATGTTCTCCCGAGGCTCCCAGGTTCTCTCCTCAGGACCAAACCCTTCCAATCCACCAAAAAATAAGTCTTTCTTCCTACCCTTTTTGTGGCCAGAATGTTCTCTACCTCAAATTCATCATCAGCAGACACTGGAGCAGGAGGTGTACCTGTAGACTTAAAAAAAGAGTTAAGAACCACAGGTTTGAGGAGAGATACATGAAAAGAATTAGGAATTCTCAAATTGGCCGGGAGTTTCAATTTATAGGACACCGGATTGATCTGACTGATGATCTCAAAAGGACCGATGAACCGAGGACCTAACTTGTAGGACGGAATTTTGAGTCGAACATATTTGGACGAAAGCCAGACTTTGTCCCCAGGACGGAATTGAGGAGGATCCAGACGTTTTTTGTCAGCATGTCTTTTCATGCGCTCGGATGACTGAATGAGTGCGGACCGGGTACTCTCCCAGATGGAGGAGAATTCTCTAACCAGAGATTCCGCAGCTGGATTGTCCACAGAGATGGAAACAGGGACAGGGATCCGAGGGTGCTGACCGAAGACTACAAAAAACGGAGACTTGGTGGAAGATTCGCTCTCATGATTATTGTAGGAGAATTCGGCCCAAGGCAGGAGCTCCACCCAGTCAGAATGGTGGGCATTAACGAAGTGTCGAAGATAACTGGTCAATTCTGATTTATTCGTTCAACTTGTCCATTGGACTGTGGGTGGTAAGCGGAGGAAAAATCCAGGGTGACGTCTAGCAACTTACAAGTGGCTCTCCAGAAACGTGAGGTGAACTGAACCCCACGATCCGACACAATGTGACGAGGCAGACCATGAAGACGGAAGATGTGGCGGATAAAGTCTTTAGCCAACTCGGGTGCAGACGGAAGACCTGGCAGAGGAATGAAGTGAGCCATCTTGGAAAAGCGGTCAGTGACCACCCAAATGACTGTACAACCAGCAGAGATGGGAAGATCAGTAATGAAGTCCATGGCTATATGCTGCCAGGGGCAGCGGGTACAGGAAGCGGAAGAAGACGGCCGGTGGGCAGGTGTCTCGGAACTTTGTTGCGGGCACAGGAAACACAGGCAGAAACAAAGTCTATTACGTCTTTGTGCAGGGTAGGCCACCAATAATGCCGGGTAATGAGTTGGAGGGTCTTTTTTTGACCAGCGTGGCCAGCGAGTTTAGACGAGTGACCCCAATGTAGGATTCTCTTCCGATCGGTTTCTGATACGAACGTCTTACCAGGAGGGAGACGATTTAGACTCACGGGAGCCACCTGCATCACTCTGGCGGGATCGATGATATGTTTAGGCTCATCTTCGAGATCCACACCAGGAAAGACCGAGACAAGGCATCCGCCTTGACGTTTTTGTCAGCTGGGCGAAAATGCAAAAGAAAATCGAAGCGGGCAAAAAACAAGGACCACCGGGCTTGGCGAGGATTAAGTCTCTGTGCCTGCTGGAGGTATGCCAGATTTTTGTGGTCCGTGTAGATGATTACCGGATGAAGAGCCCCTTCGAGTAGGTAACGCCACTCCTCCAATGCCAACTTAATGGCCAATAACTCTCGATCTCCTATGGAGTAGTTGCGCTCGGAGGAGGAGAAGAGTTTGGAGAAGAAACCGCAGGATACCATCCTCCCGGATGGCGATTTTTGGGTAAGAACCGCTCCGGCTCCAGCAGAGGAAGCGTCCACCTCCAGGAAGAACTGCTTGTTGCCATCCGGGCGATGCAGCACTGGAGCGGAAGAGAAGGCCTGTTTCAGAGAAAGGAAGGCCTCCTCTGCTTCGGTCGTCCACTGTTTGGGGTTAGCATACTTGCGAGTGAGCGCTGAGATTGGAGCAGTCCTGGAAGAGAAGTGCGGTATGAAGAGACGGTAATAGTTGGCAAATCCCAGGAACCGCTGAATGGCCTTCAACCCCTCCGGTCGGGGCCACTTCTCGATGGCAGACAGTTTCTCCGGATCCATTCGTAGACCTGTTTGAGAGATAATGTAACCCAGAAACGGAAGCGATGTCTGCTCAAAGAGGCACTTCTCATATTTGGCGAAGAGGTGATTCTGCCTGAGCCTGAGCAGAACCTGACGAACATCCCTCCGGTGAGACTGAAGATCCGGAGAGAAGACCAAGATGTCGTCAAGGTACACCACAACGCAGGAGTAGAGGAGGTCCCGGAAGATGTCATTGACCAACTCCTGAAAGACTGCTGGAGCATTACAGAGACCAAAGGGCATCACCAAGTACTCGTAGTGGCCGTCCCGGGTGTTGAATGCCGTCTTCCATTCATCTCCTCGACGGATACGAACCAGGTTGTATGCTCCACGAAGATCTAGTTTGGTGAAGACTCTAGCCCCTCTAAGACGATCAAACAGTTCTGGAATGAGCGGAAGAGGGTACTTATTCTTCACCGTGATCGAATTTAGGCCTCTGTAGTCAATACAGGGACGGAGAGATCCGTCTTTCTTTTTAACGAAGAAGAAACCTGCTCCCGCTGGGGAGGTAGATTTCCGGATGAATCCCTTTGCTAAGTTCTCCTCGATATATTCGGACATCGACCTGGTCTCAGCAGCAGACAACGGGTAAATACGCCCACGGGGAGGCGTAGTACCGGGCAACAGGTCAATCGGGCAGTCATATGGTCTATGCGGGGGTAATGTCTCTGCTTCCTTTTTATTGAAGACATCAGCAAATGACCAATATGGAATCGGGAGTCCAGGTAGATTAGCAGGTGTAGGAGAAGAATAGACAGGATGAACAGGCACCAGACACGTTTTATGACAGTCCTGTCCCCAGCGAAGAACCTCTCCATTCTGCCAGTCGAGCACAGGTGCATGTTTTTGGAGCCAAGGCAGACCTAGTAAGAAAGCATGAGAGAGTCCAGGTAAAACATGAAACGAGATGCTCTCAGAATGCAACATTCCCACCTGCAGGGTTATGACTTCGTGATAAGTCGTATGGGACGAGGTAGGAGGCCCCCATCCACAGCAGCAACAGATACCGGTTCAACAAGAGGTTTGGTGGGAATGTGATACTTCTCTACTAGAGCCTGTGACACGAGATTCCCAGCTGCTCCAGAATCAAGTTGGGCCATTTCGAAGTGGCGGTTCTTACCGAGCAGGATTGAAACCGACAGCAGCAGGGATGAAGAGGATTTATTTTTGTCTAGATTGACCTCTCCGAGCGAACCTAGACACAGGCGTTTCCCGACTTCTCCGGACAGGTTTGGATCCAGTGCTCCTTACTGCCGCAGTAGAAGCAACTTTTCTCGGCACGGCGTGAGTCCTGACGGGCTTTGACCATCTTGGTCTGGTCGACCTGCATAGGCTCAGCAGTGTGCACCTGAGGAGAAACGGAAGAGGTTATAGATCTCTGACACGAGGGTGCAAGAGGGGAAAATTGTTTTTTTACGGGTGATCTCTTTGGTTCGTTCCTGGAACCGTAGATCAATTCGATTGGCAAGATTTATTAAATCATCTAGAGAGGTTGGAACGTCCCGACCGGCAAGTTCGTCTTTAATACGGCCGGACAGACCCTCCCAGAAGACCGAAATTAGAGCTTCATTGTCCCAAGTTAGTTCTGAGGCTAAAGTCCGGAACCGTATGGCATATTGACCAACGGTGAGGCTCTCCTGACGGAGACGCAACAGAGATGATGCAGAGGAAGTCTTCCGTCCAGGTTCGTCGAATACCTTCCGGAAGGCCGAGAGAAAAGCAGGCAGGTCAGATACCAGAGGATCCTCTCTCTCCCAGAGAGGATAAGCCAGGCCAGGGCCTCTCCGGTAAGATGGGACATGATGAAGGCAATTTTGGCCCGGTCAGAGTTAAACTGGTGTGCCAGGAGTTCAAAATGCAGGGTGCACAGATTAATGAAACCCCGAGCCAGAGCAGGATCGCCTCCAAACCTAGGAGGAGCTGACAGTCGGGGTCCGGGAATGGAAACCACGGAATTGGGAATCAGCGGGACTGACGGATTATGAGTCATGGCTCCAGCGATGGTTGCTGGTGATGAATTCAGAGTGTCCAGACGGGAATTGACGTTCCGCAGGTGACCCAGGATGGCCTCCTGTTGAGACCTCTGGCGAGACAGCTCATGACACAGTTCCGGGAGTGAAGGGGTTTGGGTGCCACCGGGTTCCATGGCCCGAGCAAACTGTAACGGGTCTGGTGGGTGGAACTACTGACGAGACAGGTCAGGTTGGTGGAACCACAAAGCTTTATTATACAAGAGAGTTTACTTGTAAGAGAGCGGGTGGCACCCGGGAGAAGGGCAGGGAATCACGGCAGGGGATATAGGTAGTCTCTGGACAGGCAGGTTTGTCACAGCAAGTGACCAAGGAAGTCTCTGGGCAGGCAGGTTGTAACGGTAAGTAACCGAGGCAGTCTCTGGACAGGCAGGCTGTCACGACAAGTGACCAGGCAGTCTCTGGACAGGCAGGTTGTCACAGCAAGTGACCAAGGCAGTCTCTGGGACAGGCAGGTTGTCACAGCAAGTGACCAAGGCAGTCTCTGGGACAGGCAGGTTGTCACGGCAAGTGACCAGGCAGTATCTGGACAGGCAGGTTGTCACAGCAAGTGACCAAGGCAGTCTCTGGGACAGGCAGGTTGTCACGGCAAGTGACCAGGCAGTCTCTGGACAGGCAGGTTGTCACGGCAAGTGACCAAGGCAGTCTCTGGGACAGGCAGGTTGTCACGGCAAGTGACCAGGCAGTCTCTGGACAGGCAGGTTGTCACGGCAAGTGACCAGGCAGTCTCTAGAACAGGGCAGGCATATACGACCTGATATGGTGGAGCCTCCAGGTAGGCTGCAGTCGGATGGCAGATGATCGCTCCCAGGTGAGCAGGCAAGAGCCGTGGATCTCTGCAGATGATGTCCGAACTTCCGGATGGAGCTGCAGTCGGATGGCAGATGATCGCTCCCAGGTGAGCAGGCAAGAGCCGGGGATCTCCGCAGATGATGTCCGAACTTCCGGATGGAGCTGCAGTCGGATGGCAGATGATCGCTCCTAGGTGAGCAGGCAAGAGCCGGGGATCTCTGCAGATGACGTCCGAACCTCTGGATGGAACTGCAGACGGATGGCAGACAGGCAAGCCGACAGGTAACAGGCAGGTAACTGGAATCAGGAGCTGATGGCTGAAACAGAGTTAGACTGCACAGGAACAACATTGCTCGGGCACCTACATTAAGGAGGAAGCCCTTAATATAGGGTGGAGTCCTCCAGCATTGGCTGGAGACTGATTTGGAAAATGCGCGCGGCTCCTTTAAGAGCGGGGGAGGGTGCGGGCGCGCGCCCTAAGGCCAGTAGCAGGGAAGGAGCGCGCGGGACCAGCAGGGCGGAAGGAGGACGCCATAGGCGCAGAGGAGGCTGGGAGCACTGAGGACGCTGAGCGCAGGTGAGGAGAGCGACGTCCCTGTCTGGCAGCAGGCAGGGACGCGGGCGCTACAATTTTTCTATAATAAGTTTGGATTTGATTGTACACACCTGCTGTCTCGCTGTTTTTTTGTTCCTATGTATTAGTAATTAGTCTCTTATTAGTTAATTTATGCAGTTTAGGCTCATCAAAAAAACTAATACCATAAAAATAAACGTTGTATTAAAAACCACAAAAAAACAAAAATGCAAAACATGAAAAACCAAGCAACTATTTGCTGATCAAAGTATCCAATGGTGTGAAAAAGGGGGAGTGTTGTCAGGTAGGCCTGTTAAACCCTGTTAAATCCTGACCAGTATCCCTGCCTGACAGTGGAGGTTGACACCCTCTTGAACTCAACTGGCGCCCCCACTCTACGGCGGCTGACCCTAAAATCCCTGATAAACCCTACTTGTAAAGGACACACCAATTAACCAGATAAACCAAAACAAACCAATATTTGTGCCTGTCCAAATATATTAGAGCAGTCCAAGGATAAACAAGTGGGGAGTACAGGTGTATCCTACAAAAACATCCTCAAAACAGAGTTGTATCCAAGACAGCAAACACCCTCAAAAAAAGTTAAAACACCAATGAACAAATCATAGATATCCAATACACAAGATGATTGGTTAGTTGAAAATTTTACGGAGTGAAGGGATAGAAGAGACATTTTTCTATCTTAACCCTCACAGTCCCTATTTAGGAGTCCCTTCCTGGCAGCGGAGGTTGACACCTAATTAGTATGCAAATTGATGCCCCCGCTCAAAGTCGACTGTCCCTTGATGACCCTAAAACTCCCTTTACCACTAACCCCCACTAATTAACCCAAAGGGTGGAGAGAAAGTGAAAGTTTAGATAGTAAGTCAGGTTACGGCCCCTTGGACTGCTCACCAATCACTAAGTACACAACTTTTGCAATGAAAGTATTTTTCAACCTAATTGGTTATAGTGCAAAACTGCATAAATATGGTAATGAATTGTTTGATACATAATCGATAAGAGCACACATCTTAAAAAAGACCTCCTTCTCCCTGTCAGCCAGCTATGATAAACAGAGAATCTATGGACCTACGGCAGAGCTGATGTATATAAAAAAAAGGAAAATAAAAACAAAAAATAATAATATGTCAATTGCACCTCATCTGATGTCAGAAAAAATGAAAATAACAAAACGTAAACCAATTAAAGCAGAGCCACTATCTCCCGATAATACCAAAGTGGCCTCTATGATATTAAACGCAAAACTAACCCACAGATAAAGTAGTTAAACCATAAATAGGGTAAACTAAGATTAAACACATCAGCCTCGTTAATTAAGTGCAATTAGTCATCACAACGTTGCATTAGTTCAAAATTGCTGCCAGTATAGCCATATCAGCCCATAGATAAGAAGCCATATATTGCACAATGCCCAGATAACAGATCAGCCATTGGAAAATTACGCCATCTTTATCTCTGATGTGCTGAAGAACACTAAAGTTACCATGTGCCTCCTGAGGAACTTATATCATGGGAGGGAAATGCATCAATGTTGTTCTAGCAGTTTAAGCTAAGTTATCATAATTTTTTTTCTTGTATTTTTGTTTTTTTGTGGTTTTTAATAAAACTAATAAAGTTTATTTTTTATGTTAGTTTTTGTGATGAGCCTTTTTGGATAGCTAATCCTGCTGATTGTCAGGGTTAAATTTTTAATTTATGCAGTTTACTTGTGAGATGTGGTAGTATATTAGAATCCATATCTTTTCTCTTTGACAGGTTAGCACACAGAACCTGTCTCTCTACCAGCAGCTACACAACTTACAGTTGGTTATTGAGGATTACTATTGCTTTATACACATATGTGCTTTAAAAAGCATCTCTTTAGACTTGCCTAGCACCTCACTTCACTAATCTAACTCTTCCGTGTTCCCATTTTTCTTCAGAATCTGGACTCTCCTATTCACCTGTCTCTACATCCTCCATGCACCCAAAAGCACTTGATAACTGTACTTGGCATACACTGGCTGATGACTAGATCATACAGCATTACTTGAAAACCCTTAGCGTATATTGTATACTTGAGTATAAGTTGACCAGAGTATAAGCCGAGGCACCTACTTTTGCCATGAAAAACTGGGTAAGTTTATTGACTTAAGTATAAGCCGGGTATGCATTGTCCCCTAATCCCTGTCCTGGTATGCATGGCTCCCCTGTACATATCATTGTATGCATGGCTCACCCGTCCTTGTCACTGTATGCATGTCTTCCTCATCTCTGTCATTGTATGCATGGCTCCCCGTCACTCTCCTGATATGCGTGGCTCCCCCATCCCGTCCCTGTATGCATGGCTCCTTTTCCCCTATCCGTTTGCATGTTTCCTATTAAAATAAAAGAAACAAACATCCTAGTCACCTTCCAGCGCGTTCACGTAGCATCTCTTTAAGGCATCTACAGATTTTCCTGATGAGCGATCTTGTGGCCCCCCCTCATTAAGGTAATGAATATGCGCCCCATGACTATGGGAGTGGAGAGGCGTGCATATTCATTACCTTAATGAGTGAATGAGTGGGGCCACGTGATCGCTCAGCAAGGAGAGCTTCTAGCGCTGGCGGCCGGAACGAGATGCAGTGCCAGCACCGAGGGCGCGCAGGAAGGTGAGTATGATGTGTGCTGAAAGCCGGCGGCTGCAGTTGGTGCTGTGCACTATTACAGCAGCGGCACAGACTTTAACCACAGCCGCCGGCTCCTGCCTATGTGACCCGCCCCCCCTCCCATGCCGGCTTTTTGGGACAATTGACTCGTGTATTAGCCGAGGGGGGTGTTTTCAGCACAAAAAAATGTGCTGAAAAACTCAGCTTATACACGAGTATATATGGTATCTATTATAATTATGGATGGACATACATGATAAGAACTTTTCATCTATTGTGTTTCCCCTATATCCACATAGCTTGTAATCTTGAAAGCAGGGTCTTCACTCCTCATATAATTGGAGAATTATGTGTTACTTTCTGTTACTCTTTCTTATGTTAACGGGTCGGTTTTGACCCGTGTCTTAAATCACCCCTAGGATACCCTAAAAACAGTTATGTATGATCCAATTTGTTTCTTACCTCTTAGATACCTTGTTAGGGTTTCTCATGCATGGAAGGATTGATTTTAATATTTTTGTTGTGGCCCCTGGGCCTTTCATTTGAGAGCATACCCTTCATTTTCAATATAAAAATATTGTCAAATGAACTCATGAGAATAAAATAAACTTAAAAAAGTTTGTTATATTACCTGACTATTACTGAAGGGTTTTAGAACACATTTCTTAAATGTAAAAAAAGTATACATATATATATTTTATATTATTAACTCTAGTAACATCTATGGTGTTACGGGTCAATTTTGACCCATATCTAACTACTTTATGAAAAAGGCAAAAAACAGATTTTTTTTATAGAACTTTAATACAAATAAAAGATGAAAATTATATTAATATTAATAGCAATAATAATAAAAAGTAGCTTTTCTAGGTCAAACAAACAAACAACAATCAATCAAGCAAATCAACAGAAATCAAATACTAGTTTTCAGATGCATTAGAATTTAGATGCATGTGTGGCAAAAAGTGACACTTCTTGTGTGTTCTTTGCAGAGGTATTTTTTGCAGCCGAAGCACGATGTGTTTGTCTTTCTGGAAAGCTAAAAAAAACACTACTACAAAACCCTGTCTGAACAAATCATTAATTATATTAAAGAAGCCAATGCTATTTTGAAAACAATACAGTATATATTTAAATTTTATTTTGTTTAACTTTTCATGTTTTTATGTATGAATTTATTTAGGAAACAAGTAACATTCATGAAAAGAAATTCTACTTAAATAGGATAAATTTATGTTACATGTATTCTTTCCAAAAGGTCTAAAAGGCAGGGGCGTAACTACAGCGGTCGCAGCGGTCGCCACTGCGACTGGGCCTGGCAGGACATCGGTCCAGCAGGTCAAATGCACATCTGTTGCTGTGCAGGACATTCCTCCTGCACGGCCACAGATTCACCCTGAAATATCAGTACTTCCTGCCCGGTCATTACAGGAGCTCAGCGCTGCCGGTGGCTGAGCTTCTGCACAAGGCAGCCAGAAGCGGCATCCATGCCCGCCCCTGGCTGTTAACCCCCTAATTGCTGTGATTGAGCGCATTCAGGAGGGAGGCAGAGCGTCGGGAGCTCCATCTGACTTCTGATCGGTGTCCCTGCGACATCATCACAAGGCCCGATCTCTGCCATGACAACCCCTGTGTCATCAAGCTATGGAAAGCCTCTGAGACCATGCTCACAGCATGGTCTCAGAAGCTTTCACCATAGGTATAATGCACTGCACTGGTGGAGCAATGCAATATATCATACATGCAATCAAAGTAAAAAAGTGAAAGTCCCATAAAGAGATTAGGTTAATAAAGAATATTTTAAAAAATATATATAAAAAAATAATAAAAATAATTTTAAAAAATCCACTAATACACATTTTTATGTAAAAAAAATTAAACAAAAAAAGCACGCATTTGGTATCGCCACATCAATAAAAATCCCACCTCCAAAAGTGTCACACTCGTTAACGCCTTCAGTGAACGCCTTAAAAAAAACAAAAAAGTAGCAAATTATATTTTCCAAGCGGTATCATCATACCACTTGGAAAAAGTGGAATAAAATGCGATAAAAAAAATGGTAATAAAAATAGTATCATTGAAAGCTCCATCTTTTCCCACAAAAAACAAGCCCTCACATGGCTGTCGGCCGAAATATGAAAAATTTATAGCTCTCAAAATGCGGCGATGCAAAAACTTCTTACAAAAAAAGCGTCTTTTAGTGGGTGACAGCTGCGAAACATAAAAACCCGCTATAAAAACCCGCTATAAATAGTAAATCAAACCCCCTTTATCACACCCTTAGTAAGGGAAAAATAATAAAATAAAAAAATGTATTTATTTCCATTTTCCCATTAGGGTTAGGGATAGGTTTTGAGATGGGGCTGTGTTAGGGATAGGGTTGGGGTTGGGGCTAAAGTTAGAGTTAGGGTTGGGTATAAAGTTAGGGTTAGGGTTGGAACTAGGGTTAGGTGTATGTTAGGGTTGGGGGTGTTTTGGGGTTAGGGTTGGAGTTATAATTGGGGGGTATCCACTGTTTAGGCACATCAGGGGCCTCCAAACGTGACATGGAGTCCCCTCTCGATTCCATCCAATTTGTCATCTGCGTCACTGTCATTTTTCCATTCAATGACTGTGTGCATTATACTTCTTATATGGATCCACATGAATTATTTGTAAGCCCCTGATGAGTATAATGGTTTATTTTCTTTTATACATTACAGAACAACGGCAGTACGGGGGAAAAATATATACCAGGATATGGCACCGGATAGTTACGTCACTGAGGTCAGACTATATGACATTACAACAAAGCTATAGTATGTGAAATGAATAGGGAAAATGTGACTTTGGGTGGAAAATATTTTGGCATGGGGGGGCCCCATATGAAAATTTGCACCGGGGCCCATAACTTTGTAGTTACATCACTGTTTAAAGGTCTTACATCTTTAGCCTCTATCAAAAATTTATCACAGCAGGTCCTTGTCCTCTTTTTGTCCGACACAAGATAGTATTTTATACTGTGTCTTTAGCTGTAATGCTAAAGTAAATAGTTTTCTTTTAGCACTGTTATAAGCTGAAGCAATGCAGAATAATAAACTGACTTTGATTTGTGTCAATCTCTTCCTAATATCGTATTGTTAGATTGCAGCAGGTTAAATTCAAGTCTTTATTCAAACAGTCATATATGTTTAATTTATAAACTCTCAGCTCCTGCAAAATCTCATTTTCCTTACCAATTTTATGATACAATGAGTGCAAAGCAAGATATGTTCTTGATGTGGTTTGGTGTAAACACTCAGAGATTGGTTGATAGATTTTCTTTAAACTGTGCAATCTGTTCAAACGTCCCATCTTCTTGTAAGTAATGCTACCAATTATATGTTCTCAGTCAACACATACTGCTGTTTGATGTTGACAGATGATACAAAAGAGAATTGGCTACTTACAAACATATCCAAGAGTTTTTATAGTAGAATCAAGCTCATTATATTGGAAAGAAGTTACCCAAATGTACAGTAAGTATGGGATTGAGATGCGTATGGGAGCCTAACATATGACAAAGCACTATGTGCTCTAAATCTATAATAATATTGGAATGCTGGATTAGTGATCATAACGAAACACAATATTCATAATCATCCTATGACATATATGAAAGGTAGAAAAAAAAACATTCTCAGCGTACTATCTCACTTTGAAAGTATTTTTTTTATTTGTGTTATAAAAAATGTTATATTTATTTCTCCATTCAAAAAAATTATTTTTAAACATAGGTATGTGACCTGTAGCTAGTAAAGATGAGCGAACGTGTTTAGAAAACTTTCGTCAATCTCAAATTTGGCACAAAAGGAGCACATTTGGATTAGTGTTCACTTTCACAAGCATTTTTACTCAAAGTTGGCAAGAATCGGTCACAGTTCTGTAAATCATCACGTTTCCAGTAATACTTTTGCATTACTTTGGCTAGGATAGTGGTGCTGTATGATGAGAGGGGGAAATGAAGGGATGTGTTTGTAGATGGGAGGGGGTGTGGAGAGGTTAGAGGCGCATCTTTAGAAATTACAGAAGCTGCGCATGCTTTTTACAAGGAAAACATGGATGAACTTCAAGTAATAAGCTAGTTATAGACAAATGGACAATTTCTTTGCAACTAACTACATCATATATTTTATGTTTTGCTGCAATGACTCTTTTTGGTGGACAATCCAATAAACCACTACAATTTATATGAGAATCATCTTGACATTTTCTTAGGAGTATCACATCTAGTAAGCAGTCCTGTATAAATAACATGCAAAATAAGTATTTTTAACAAATTGTGAGCCTTATGAAACCCATCCTTGAAGCTTGAAGGGGAAGTTGACCTAAGGTTAAAAAAGAAACAAGCTTCTATGTTGTCAGGTGAAACTAGAATTTTCTGATGAGGACTAAGAGCTGCCAGACGGATTGAGAAGTACTAGACGTTCTACAAGTGCCAGAAGTGCTGAGGCTAAATGTGCTGTGATGACTAGAGCCCAGTGTAGTATGACAAAGGAACTACAAGCTGAGATATATCAAGGTAAGATAAAATGAATGTTGTTGCTAGTTATGAGCGAAGAGTGAAATATTAGGATTCTGCAAAATGGGCACGGATACTTTCTATTGTCCTTGTATTCATAACGAATAAAGGATAAAGTACAAGGCAAGGGGAACAACAGGTCTTACGGCATGAGAAAAAAAGCTGAAATGGATGGGAAAGAGCTAAAATTAAATGGGAACAGCATGGAGAAGATGCCTGCATGCCTTTCTGACTCACATATGGTATCTGTGAATAATGTTGTCAGACATTTTTTCATTAATAATACAAAATAAAAATAAAAAAATAAAAATATACCTCCCCTTTAGAGAGATAGATAGTAAAAAAGGTGGCAATTCATCTGCCACGTACAATAAAATCACAGTGAAAGGTTAGAAGAGAATAGATAGAATAGATATATACATAAAGAATAGATAGATGTCAGTGACACACACACATCTGTACAGTACAGACCAAAAGTTTGGACACACCTTCTCATTTAAAGATTTTTCTGTATTTTCATAACTATGAAAATTGTAAATTCACACTGAAGGCATCAAAACTATGAATTCATATCAAAAAACTGACCGGCACATCCAAACATAGATCCAGTGTGAACAGTGCTAAACCCAGAGTTAGATTTAGTCTTAAGAGAGGATTCATATGTTCCCATGCAGACAGACTTTCTAAGCGAGGATTGGCATTAGTTAGGACCTGTATACGAGAAGAGCCTTGACGTGCTATCAGGCTCACATAATTTGGCCATCTTATGCGCAAGACTTCTCAATTTTTCATATTTCTAGGCAGTGATGCGTTCATTTTCATATTTCGTGTTTGCAAGCTGTGCGCTGCAGTGTGCTACCCTTTTTTCTTGTATGTGCGTGAGTTGGTGACTCTGGGTTTAGCACTGTTCACACTGGATCTATGTTTGGATGTGCCGGTCAGTTTTTGATATGTATTCATTTACCTTCTACCTGAGCACTCCACCGTTGGTCACAGGCTTTTTAATTACACCAGGTTCATTACCCCTCCACAGAGATGTAGATTTTAGTCTTAAGAGAGGATTCATATGTTCCCATGCAGACAGACTTTTCTAAGCGAGGATTGGCATTAGTTAGGACCTGATATACGAGAAGAGCCTTGACGTGGCTATCAGGCTCACATAATTTGGCCATCTTATGCGCTAAGACTTCTCAATTTTTCATATTTCTAGGGCAGTGATGCGGTTCATTTTTCATATTTCGTGTTTGCAAGCTGTGGCGCTGCAGTGTGCTACCCTTTTTTCTTGTATGTCAAAACTATGAATTAACACATGTGGAATTATATACTTAACAAAAAAGTGAGTAACAACTGAAATTATGCCTTATATTCTAGGTTCTTCAAAGTAGCCACCTTTTTCTTTGATGAATGCTTTGCACACTCTTGGCATTCTCTTGATGAGCTTCAAGAGGTAGTAACCGGAAATGGTTTTCCCTTCACAGGTGTGCCCTGTCAGGTTTAATAAGTGGGATTTCTGGCCTTATAAATGGGGTTTGAACCATCAGTTGTGTTGTGCAGAAGTCTGGTGGATACACAGCTGATAGTCCTACTGAACAGACTGTTAGAATTTGTATTATGACAAATAAATAAGCAGCTAAGCAAAGAAAAACGAGTGGCCATCATTACTTTAAGAAATGAAGGTCAGTCAGTCCGAAAAATTGGGAAAACTTTGAAAGTGTCCCCAAGTGCAGTTGCAAAAACCATCAAGCGCTATAAAGAAACTGGCTCACGTGAGGACCGCCCCAGTAAAGGAAGACCTAGAGTCACCTCTGCTTCTGAGGATAAGTTTATCCGAGTCACCAGCCTCAGAAATCGCAGGTTTACAGCAGCTCAGATTAGAGACAAGGTCAATGTCACACAGAGTTCTATCAGCAGACACATCTCTACAACAACTTTTAAGATTAGACTTTGTGCAGCAGGCCTTCATGGTAAAATAGCTGCTTGAAAACCACTGCTAAGGACATGCAACAAGCAGAAGAGACTGGTTTGGGCTGAAGAACACAAGGAATAGACATTTGACCAGTGGAAATCTGTACTTTGGTCTGATGAGTCCAAATTTGAGATCTTTGGTTCCAACCACCGTGTCTTTGTGCAACGCAGAAAAGGTGAAAGGATGGACGCTACATGCCTGGTTCCCACCGTGAAGCATGGAGGATGAGGTGTGATGGTGTGGGGGTGCTTTGCTGGTGACACTGTTGGGGATTTATTCAAAATTGAAGGCATACTGAACCAGCATGGCTACCACAGCATCTTGCAGCGGCATGCTATTCCATCTGGTTTGCGTTTAGTTAGACCATCATTTATTTTTCAACAGGATAATGACCCCAAACACACCTCCAGGCTGTGTAAGGGCTATTTGACCAAGAAAGAGAATGATGGGGTGCTACGCCAGATGACCTGGCCTCCACAGTCACAAGACCTGAACCCAATCGAGATGGTTTGGGGTGAGATGGACTGCAGAGTGAAGGCAAACGGGCCAACAAGTGCTAAGCATCTCTGGGAACTCCTTCAAGATTGTTGGAAGACAATTTCCAGTGACTACCTCTTGAAGCTCATCAAGAGAATGCCAAGAGTGTGCAAAGCAGTCATCAAAGCAAAAGGTAGCTACTTTGAAGAACCTAGAATATAAGACATATATTCAGTTGTTTCACACTTTTTTGTTAAGTATAGAATTCCACCTGTGTTAATTCATAGTTTTGATGCCTTCAGTGTGAATGTACAATTTTCATAGTCATGAAAATGCAGAAAAATCTTTAAATGAGAAGGTGTGTCCAAACTTTTGGTCTGTACTGTATGTATATATATATATATATATATATATATATATATATATATATACATACACATACTGGAAATTCAGCAGCCACGTACTGTAAAATCACAGCAGGAGCCGACAGGATAGACTAGATGGAATACATACAGTATATACACATAGAATAGATAGACATACAGATGTTACTGACAAATACAGTTAGTACAGTGTGTGTGCATCTTACTGTACATGTATTTAATCAGTGAAAGACTATTTTTCTGAAAAAAATGTCGCTGGCTCCTGCATAATTTTCTTAACCAGCAGATGGAAAGCCGATTGCTGGGGGGCAGATGTTTATATCCTGGGTAGGGAGTAAAACCCATAGAGCTTCCCTGGCTATTTATATCAGCTCATAGCTGTATAATTAGCCTTTCCCTGGCTATTAAAATGAGGGACCCCAAAAAAATGACTCAGGGTCCCCCTATAAGTCATAACCAGCAAAGGCTATGCAGACCACAGTGGGCTGATATCCATAGCCTAGGAAGGGCAATGGATATTGGCCCCAGGCTAAAAACATTAGCTGTCCCAGAAAAGGAGCATCTATAAGATTTGCTAATTCTGGCACTTAGCCTCGCTCTTCCCACTTGCCCTGTAGCAGTGGCAAGTGGAGTGATATTTGGGAGCTATTGTTACCTTTGTATTGTCAGGTGACATCAAACCCAGAGATTAGTAATAGAAAGGAGTCTATCAGATGCCCCCATTACTCTGGATCAACATGTTAGGGCAGGTTAGGATAGGATATGTGTTGAACTAGATGGACTTAAAGTCTTCCTTCAACCTTAATAACTATGTTACTATGTTACTATGTTACTTACTCCATAGTCATATTGTATAAACTTGATTGAGATTTATGTCTACAGATGAGTCTAGCTTAAAAGTTTTATGCATAATGTGCAATGGAAAATCTAAAATTAGATTCTACGCTGGTGTCCTTTAGTGGAAAAAAGAGAAATTAAAAAAATATTTTACAGTTGGTTGATGTATTTCATAAGCTTTTGTAACAAAAATTCAAATCATGACTGTTTAGATACAATGTCAAAAGATACGCCAAAAAAAGGGAGAAAGGACAGCACCTTCAAAAATCAACAATGATCTAATGTCTCTCGGCAAAAATATATATAGCTGAACATGAAATTCTTAGTTTAACATTCTGATCAGACTGTAAAAAGCCCACCGCCACGTCACGGCAAACCTCGCAGTGGGTCCTGAACAACCCTAACGGAGCAGAGCTGTGCGGCGACCACCACCACCACGCCAATGCACCAGCAAGGCAGATGGCCTGTTGTCCCACAGCACCTGTGCTGCAAGACTGAGTCCCCATGACTCCAGACCGCACCGCCCCACCAGCACAAAGCCACAGCAACAAAGGCCGCCACACTGCACCCACACCAAAAATGAAACTAGTACTGAAACTCACCTTCCTCCAGCTCTTCAGTGAGAGGAGAAAAGGGCTAGACCCATTACTATACAGTCTCCTGCTAATTAAAATCGCCTGTGCCAAATGGGAGGAGTGCACATCCAAAGGAAAAAAAAACAGATCATGCGATATGCAAAAAAAGAGAGAAAGGACAGAACCTCCAAAAATCATACAATGATCTAATGCCTCTCGGCAAAAATATATATAACTGAACATGAGGTTCTTAGTTTAACATTCTGATCAGACTGTATGAAGCCCACTGCCACGAGTAGAGATGAGCGACTCTCCCTTTTTTAGGGTCTAGCCGGGTTTCATGAAACCCGACTTTCGCAAAAGTCGGGGCGAGTGAAATCGTACGACTATCGGGAAAAGTAGGTGGTTCTGCCGAAATACGAAGCCCAATGCAAGTCAATGGGGAAGCAAAGTCGGCAGGGAGTGTAGGACAGTAGACACACCTACAGTGCCAATTATCAGAGCCGGCGGGCGGCTCAGCCAAAGAGCGGAGCCGGCGCTGTATTCAAATCCCCCGCCAAAGCGATGCCGGCACCGCTCATTGGCTGAGCCGCCTGCCGGTTCAGCCAATGAGCGGCGCGGGATTCAAATCCCCCACCGTGCGGCACTGCTCATTGGCAGAGCCAGCGGGCAGCTCAGCCAATGAGCGGCGCGGGATTCAAATCCCCGCCATTGGCTGAACGGTGCCGCCCGTCTTTGCTATGTGTGTGTGTGCGAGGCTGTGTGTGTGTGTGTGTATGCAGGCATCATCCGATGGGACTACAAGTCCCATCCGGCTTTGGGCTATGCCTGCTACACTGTCAGTGAGTAACACATTAGCAGTAGTAGTAGTAGTCCCATCATCCGGCTAGTGTGTTGAATGTAAAAAAAACATACATTACATACACAACATACAGAACATACAACATATAACACATAACATACATATAACACAGAGCATACAGTACAGACCAAACGTTTGGACACACCTTCTAATTTAAAAATTTTTCTGTATTTTCATGACTATGAAAATTATAAATTCACACTGAAGGCATCAAAACTATGAATTATCACATGTGGTATTTAGCGTCGGACTGGGGTGTCTGGGCCCACCAGGAAAATAGACTATAGGGGCCCACCCTACAGCTATATGCAAATATCTATCAGGCGTTACCCTGATTATAACGAACCATTGACTGTAACACAGGCAACTCCTGGACATCTACTGTGCGCCCCCATAACTGGGACGTATAATTACGGTAGTTTACATTAATGGTGTTCTTTGGTTAAAATAAGTTATCACCGATCCATGAGCTCTACAGGATAGGTGATCAGTTAGGTCCGACCATTAGAAACTGCACTGATCGGAAAAATGAGGAAGTTTTATCGTTGATAGGAAACTTATCTCCATTTTATAATGAAGTGGCAGGTGAGATATATGACCGCAGCTCCATTCAGTCTCTTTGTGGCTTTTTTAAAGAAACAAATGCTACACTGAGGGAATGAATGGATCAGTGATGCCACTCCAGTCTAATGGGGATAAAAAGTTCCACATTTTGCTGATTGAGTGCAAGTAGTCAGACCCCCACCAATCAATACGTTATCACTTATCTTGTTGAGAGATGATTACTTTTTTCACAGGAAAACCCCTGTAAAGCCCCCGTCACACACAGCGATCTCGCTAGTGAGATTGCTGCTGAGTCACTAGTTTTGTGACGCAACAGCGATCTCCCCAGCGATATCGCTGTGTGTGACATTCAGCGACGATCAGCCCCCCTGCTGGGTTTCGCTGATTGTCGCTGAATGTCCTGGACATTTTTTTGATCGTTGGTCTCCTGCTGGCCAGCACGCATCTCTGCGTGTGGCAGGCAGACCAGCGATCAGCTGGTAACCAAGGTACACATCGGGTTACCAGGCGCCGGGTGGTGCCTGGAAACCCGATGTGTACCTTCGTTACCAGCTCACTGCACCAGCAGGCTGGTATCCAACGTACACTGTGGGTAACTAAGCAACGTTACCCGCAGTGTCACTGTCCTGATCGCTGCCTGAGCTGCCTGTTTGGCCGCTCAGCAGCGATCATGTAGCGACACACCAGCGATCCTGACAAGTGCATATCGTTGTCGGGATTGCTGGTGTGTCGCTATGTGTGACGGGGCCCTAAGTGCATCTCTGCCGCTGTGATCCAAGTATTCTATCTCTAATGGAAATAAAGAATCTTCTCCTAGCAAATATCAAAGAGAACGAATGACCGCCATACACAACACAATCCACTATACCAAGACCAATAATACCACATACAGGGAAGAAATTCCACCACACCATGACCAGACCACATAGTGACTAAATAATACCACATATTACCAGAATATAGCAACCAAAACATACCACATACAAGGAGAAATACCACCACACTATAACTAGACTACATATTCCACCACATGGTGACCGAATAATACCACACGCAGAAAAGAAATACCACCACACCATGACCAGACCAAATAGTGACTGAATAATACCACATACAAGGAGAAATACTGCCACGCTGTGACCAGACTACAAGTTACCACCACATAGTGATCGAATACTACAATACTGATCATGAATACAAACCACAATACTAACACTATTACCACCAGTGAGATCTGTATATGATGTCAGTGTACAGGTAATACAGTGATTACCAGTGACATTATACACAGGAGTGCTGTATATATAGTGTCAGTGTACAGGTAATACAGTGATTACCAGTGAAATTATACACAGGACCTCTGTATATAGTGTACAGGAAATACAGTAATCACCAGTGACATTATACACTGGAGCTCTGTATATAGTGTCAGTGTACAGGTAATCTAGTGATCAACAGTGACATTGTACACAGGACCTCTGTATATAGTGTACAGGTATTACAGTGATCACCAGTGACATTATACAGAGGAGCTCTTTACACAGTATACAGTATATAGTGTAAGTGTACAAGTAACACACTGACTCACCGGTGATGTATGTAGTTGAAATCTTTCATCTTCATCAAGTGCCGTCATCACTTGTTCCAGCAAGGACTTGTCTGTGCAGAAGATAACACAGTTATTTATAGCTGATCCAGAGCACATTCCCCACTATTTTCCCCGACTACTATACTATGTCAGATGAAAAATAAATACATAGTGCCGCCCTGCACAGTAGCAGGACCCACCCTTTTGTTCTCCCCATGGAAGACAGTAACCTCAAAAGTAAATTAAATTAAAGCAGTAGTAATTTCCGCTGATTGGCCCCTACATTAATTATATCTCCATATGCCACCATAAACTAATAATGTTTGTTCCTCATCCTGACCTCCATACAGTACTTATGTCACCCCTTTATTTAGATCCTGGGCCCCTTTATTTAATGTCCCCATCCTGGACCCCAATGTCCACTTTAATAAGGTCCCCATCCTTGGCCCCTTCCAGTAATAATGTCTCCATCCTGGGCCCCGTTATTTAATGTACCTTCCCTGGGTCCCTATGGCCACTACCTTGCCCAATCACAGAGGGGGGATTCCCCTCACCTTGTTGCGTTCCCTGACGTCATCTTGTGGCTTCATATTTGGCATGGTCGTTAAAATAGCTCCCGGCTGCAGCTATGACAGGGCACTCTGCTCTGTGACAGGCCGCGTGCTGACGTCACATAGCAGTAACATTGAAAGGACTCCAGCCTATCAAAGGCTGCAGGAGTCATTTAACATAACTGCTATGTGACATTGACGCATGGCCTGTCACAGAGCAGAGTGCCGTGTCATAGCTGCAGCTGGCATTCATCTTGATGTGCGTTGTCGCCAGTGTCAGCTCCAGGTTTTCGTGTGCCTCGGTCAAAAGAGTATCAGTGGGCCCCTTTAACACATGCCATGGTTCCTGATGCACAGATAAAAAAAAAAGGTATAGTACAATATATGGGCACCACATAGTCCGCCATACACTATTATGGGCAACCACATAGTTCGCCATACACTATTATGGCTAACCACATAGTCCGCCATACCCTATTATGGGCAACCACATAGTCCGCCATACACTATTATGGGCAACCACATAGTCCACCATACACTATTATGGCTAACCACATAGTCCGCCATACCCTATTATGGGCAACCACATAGTCCGCCATACACTATTATGGGCAACCACATAGTCTGCCATACACTATTATGGGCAACCACATAGTCCGCCATACAGCAATATGGGCAACCACATAGTCCGTCATACGGCATTATGGGCAACCACATAGTCCGCCATACAACATTATGGGCAACCACATAGTCTGTTATACGTCATTATGGGCAACCACATAGTCCGCCATACAGCATTATGGGCAACCACATAGTCCGCCATACAGCATTATGGGCAACCACATAGTCTGCCATACAGTATTATGGGCAACCACATAGTCCATCATACAGTATTATGGTCCTCATATACTGCTCCTCCATACAGCACATGATGGGCCCCCCTGCACCTCCATACAGCACATCACGGGCCCCCCTACTCCCCCATTCAGCACATCACGAGCCCCCCTGCTCCCCCATACAGCACATCACAGGCCCCCCTGCTCTTCCATACAGCATTATGGGCCCCATGCTCCTCCATACAGCATTATGGGCCCTCCTTCTCCTCCATACAGCATTATATGCCCCCCTGTTCCTCTATACAGCATTATGGACCCTCCTGCTCCTCCATGCAGCTTTATGGGCCCCCCAGCTCCTCCATGCAGCTTTATTGGCCCCCTGCTCATCCATGCAGCTTTATGGGACCCCCTGAGCCTCCTTGCAGCTTTATGGGCCCCTCAAATCCTCCATGCAGCTTTATGGGCCCCCTTGCTCCTCCATGCATGCAGGTTTATGGGCCCCCCTGCTCATCCATGCAGCTTTATGGGCCCCCCCGCTCCTCCATGCAGCTTTATGGGCCCCCCAGATCCTCTATGCAGCTTTATGGGCCCCCCAGATCCTCCATGCAGCTTTATGGGCCCCCCTGCTCATCCATGCAGCTTTATGGGCCCACCTGCTCCTCCATGCAGCTTTATGGACCCCCCAGATACTCCATGCAGCTTTATGGGCCCCCCTGCTCCTCCATGCAGCTTTATGGGCCCCCCTGCTCCTCCATGCAGCATTATTGGCCCCCCTGCTCCTCCATGCAGCACATCATGGGGCCCATGTAATGCTGCATACATAAAGAAATAAAAAATCAAATCATCACCTCTCCCATTCCGCAGCAGATCCGGTACAATCAGCATCTCTCCAGACTCTGCAATGCTCAGGACAGAGAGGCTGAGCGTGAAGTGATGACGTCATAGCTCCATCTGCCCTGAGACATCACAGTCAGAGGGAGCTAGAGACAGCAGCTGCCGGAACGAGGAGAGGTGAGTATTAGAGGGGGGGCTCCGATGCCAGCACTAGCAAACACAAATTTGTATTATGGCAAGAAAAAAGCAGCTAAGTAAAGAATAACGAGTGGCCATCATTACTTTAAGAAATGAAGGTCAGTCAGTCTGAAAAATTGGGAAAACTTTGCAAGTGTCCCCAAGTACAGTTGCAAAAACCATCAAGCGCTATAAAGAAACTGGCTCACATGAGGACCGCCCCAAGAAAGTAAGACTAAGAGTCACCTCTGCTTCTGAGGATAAGTTTATCCGAGTCACCAGCCTCAGAAATTGCAGATTTACAGCAGCTCAGAATAGAGACCAGGTCAATGCCACACAGAGTTCTAGCAGCAGACACATCTCTGCAACAACTGTTAAGAGGAGACTTTGTGCAGCAGGCCTTCAAGGTAAAATAGCTGCTAGGAACCACTGCTAAGGACAGGCAACAAGCAAAAGAGACTTGTTGGGCTAAATAACACAAGAAATGGACATTAGACCAGTGGAAATCTGTGCTTTGGTCTGATGAGACCAAATTTGAGATCTTTGGTTCCAACCACCGTGTCTTTGTGCGACGCAGAAAAGGTGAACGGATGGACTTTACATGCCTGGTTCCCACCGTGAAGCATGGAGTAAGAGGTGTGATGGTGTGGGGGTGCTTTGCTGGTGACACTGTTGGGGATTTATTCAAAACTGAAGGCATGCTGAACAAGCATGGCTACAACAGCATCTTGCAGCAGCATGCTATTCCATCCCATTTGCGTATAGTTCGACCATCTTTTATTTTTCAACAGGACAATGACCCCAAACACACCTCCAGACTGTGTAAGGGCTGTTGGAACAAGAAGGAGAGTGATGTGGTGCTACGCCAGATGACCTGGTCTCCACAGTCACCAGACCTGAACCCAATCGAGATGGTTTGGGTTGAGCTGGACATCAGAGTGAAGGCAAAACGGCCAACAAGTGATAAGCATCTCTGGTGACTACCTCTTGAAGCTTATCAAGAGAATTCCAAGAGTGTGCAAAGCAGTCATCAAAGCAAAAGGTGGCTACTTTGAAGAACCTAGAATATAAGACATATTTTCAGTTGTTTCACACTTTTTTGTTAATTATATAATTCCACATGTGTTAATTCATAGTTTTGATGCCTTCAATGTGAATGTACAATTTTCATAGTCAGGAAAATACAGAAAAATCGTTAAATGAGAAGTTGTTTCCAAACTTTTGGTCTGTACTGTACATATAACATACAACACGTAACATACATATAACATACATATAACACATAACATACAGTACATACATATAACACATAACATACAGTACATACATATAACATACAGAACATACAGTACATATAACACATAACATACAGAGCATACATATAACATACAACACATAACATACATATAACATACAACACATAACATACAGTACATATATATAACACAACATACAGTACATACAAATAATATATGTATTTTTAGATGGCAGCTTCCAAAGAAAAAAGTGTCAGTACCCACGGCCAGATTTGTTGGTTCAGGGCGGGATCAATCAACATACGCAGATAGCAGCACTTCCTGCAGTAAAGCAGAGAGCATGAGTGAATATCGTATTAACACGAGGAATAGCACCCGAGACAATAAAAAGTACCTGGATATTTTCAACCAACGTAAAATGAATAGATGTAATTATGATAAGCCTAAGGTAATCAATCTATCTAATCACATATTGACTGAGGCTCAGATTAGCCTGCTAGAAAAGGGCTTAACTTTTTCTTCTTCCTCATCCTTAAGGTACTGCCACACTAAACGTTCCCGCTAACGATCACGATAACGACGCTATCATTGGTGTGATCGTTTTAAGGTCGCTAGTAGCGGCCAAACTGGACGATCTCATTAACGACGCATCAGCGATTAGCGATCTATTTAACGACTTTGGCGGTCGTTGGGACGTGCCACACTGCATGTACTGTGAAAGATCACGACCTCGATAGGCGTGACTGAGCGCAACCTTTTGCACGCCCCTCATCACAGATTGGTGGTCACTATTTATCTCATAGATATTTATCACAGCTCTCCCGCTTTGTGATTGGATGACCGCGTCATAAAAGACGACGTATCAGCACTCCTCTCTCCATTGCTCTCGAGCAGAAGCGGTTCTTTCAAATCTCCAGCATCGTTCCAGTGTGTCCTAGCCTTTATAGCTACTGCGATCCAGTTTGCGCCACTATTGCGGTTGCTGCGTTCCAGTCTACGGCGTTGGGGGGTTTTTTTGCGATCCAGTCTGTGGCGTTATATCCTCTGCGATCTAGTTTGTGACGCTATTTAGTTTCCCTATTTTTTTTTTTTTCCAGAATCACAAACAAGTTTTGTAAGGTAGGTATTTCTTTTGTCACATTTAATTTTTATTTTTTTTCTTTAATTTTACCGATCCATTTTTAGATCTCTGCTGTTGTTAGCCATTGTCGTCCATCAATTTTTTTTGTTTTTTGCCATTGTTTTGTTCAGGCACGCCCACCATTTTATGATCCCAGCTCTGCCATTGTTTACTCCAGCTGCGCCCACCACCACCATTTTATGATCCTTGCTGTGTTCTATGTTGTAGGGTATGTAAGCATTTTATTTAACCATTCTGCCGTTCTCACATAATCCTTTTTTTTTACAGATGGCCGATAAGCAGGAATTTTTGCTGGAGTTTATCGAGCTGTACTGCTCAATGCCGTGCCTGTGGAAAATAAAGTCGGCTGATTACTGTAACAGGCTTAAAAAGAAGGATGCGTACCAAAAACTGGTGGATCCAGCCGGACTCCCCTGTCATACATGTAAGTACCTTTGTATTACAACACATTTTAATGTACATGCCAAAGTGGACTTAAATTTAAAGAATATAATTGTGAAATGTAGATAAAATGGCAGAATATATCCCTTCATGTACTGATAATTTATCTAGCTCAACGGTTGAGGCCTATCCATCTACAAGTGTCGTTTTCACAATTTTGCTGTATATGGGTGTTATAGTGTGAAGATAAATTTCTTTGTCTTTACAAGTGTCGTTTTCACATTTTTTCAGTATTTGGGTGTTATAGTGTGAAGATTAATTTCTTTTTCTTTGTGATTTACCATTTGTTTTTTGTTCATGCAGGACACAGAAGAGGCTGTCTCCACACCTCCAACTGAACAAGACAGCATGGCGTTGATCCAAGATGAAGAAGCAGTTGAGCCACCATCCTCATCTGTGCGGCGCCGGCTTTCACTTTCAGGAAGGAAAAGGAAGGCTCCCACCTTGGCTATTCCAGAATTGGTTGAAATTGCGAAAAAAATTCTTACCGCAGAAAAAGACCAAACTAAAATAACAGGGTTTGCATACTTCGCTAATGAGAAGCTACCTACACTGGATCCTGTACAGCGGCTTCATGCAGAGAGACTCATGTTTGAGGTACTGACTCAAGCGTCTTTTGGAAACCAGGATAACAGATATGTCGTCATGCCAAGACCGCAGTACCCGGACTACTCATGGCCGCACAATCCTGTGCCGAACCCAATTGGGATAAATCCACCAGACTAAAACGCTGGTGCTCCCCCTTATTTTTATACACCGCAGAGGCAACGTGGTAATGGCAATGATCCATCTTACCAGCAGTTGTAGTTTTTAATTTTTGTTCTAAAGTTTTTTGTTGTATATTTTTTTAAAATACTTACATTTTTTGTAATAAAAAATCTTATTTATCTAGTGAAGTGTGGTCTTGTATTCTTATTTATGTCATCAATTTTGTTGACAACTATTAAAAATTTGTATTTTTATTACATCTACATGTTTCTACTTGGGGTCATAGGACTACCAGCATTGGTAAAAAATGTAATGAAAAAAATTTCAAAAATTTACAACATTTCTTTTAAAGGCCCTGGGCACACTAGCGATAAATCCTTATTCTAAAAAAAAAATACAACACACCTGCGTAGATAAACATAATATATATAATATATATATTTTTTCATAAAATATATATAACAAACAGTATTAAAAAATAAAAATAAAAAAACAATTAAATAAAAATAATAATAATAAAAAAAAACAAACAAAAAAAAAATTAAATACTGGCCCCCCTTTCTAGGGCAGCCAGAAAACTCTCCAGCTGCCATCATCCGGCGCTGGGACATCCGCAGGTCCTGGGCAGTGGGGATTTCTGTGGAGGTAATGGTAACAGTTAACAGGGAATTCAGTTGCAACATCAACATGTACACTTTCACACTTGCGTTTTTTTGCGCTGCGTTTTGAGCGCACATGAAGTGCATTAACAAAAAAAAATACCGTGCTAACGCTTGTAAACGCTGAGATATTTCACAGCTGACACCCGCTACTATGTGTCAGGAGCGGTCATGGACTGCTCCCGGCACATTAACCCCCGGCACACTGCGATCAAACATGATCGCGGTGTACCAGGGGCACAGGGGAGGATCGCGCAGGGAGGGGGCTCCCTGCGTGCTCCCCTGAGACCCTCAGAGCAGCGCGATGTGTCGCGCTGTTCCGAGGGTCCTTTCTCACTGCAGGACCCGGGATCCAAGATAAGGGAGAGCAGGCACTGAGAAGTCTGCAGCGATGCCAGATTGATGCACCCTGTCACACAAGCGATCTGACCCTATACAGTGATGTCCCACCCTGGGACTAAGTAAAAAAGTAAAAAAAAAAAAAATTTTTTTAAAAATCATAAAAAATAAAAATATTCCCCAATATATTCATTTTTTCCTGTAAATAAAAAAAACAAAACAATAAAATTACACATATTTGGTATCGCCACGTCTGTAACAACCCCCCCTATAAAACTGTCCCACTAGTTAACCCCTTTAGTGAACCTCTTAAAAAAAAAATCAGTGCTTATCATCATACCGCAGAACAAAAAGTGGAATAACACGCGATCAAAAAGACCGATATAAATAAACGTGGCACCGCTGAAATGTCATCTTGTCCTGCAAAAAATGAGCCGCCATACAGCATCATCAGTGAAAAAATAAAAAAGTTATAGCTCGCAGAATAAAGCGATGCAAAAATAATGATTTTTTATATAAAATTGGTTTTATTCTATAAAAGCGCCAAAACATAAAAAAAATGATATGCTGTGCACTTATGGTTTTGGGGTGACTGCATATCCACCGACGACCCACTTACGGCCCACCCAGAACCTGCGGCACCGCCGGCTAGGGAAACAGAGAAAAATAGATATATCACAACAGCCATTTCACATTTTAAGATATAACAAAGTTGTCAAACTTGTCGGAAGCTTATATTATGTGCGTAAATTACCTGATGGCGAGCCAGCATACGCGTCACGGGGTGACGCTGGAGAGAATCCTAGGTGGGATGTGGATGGGGCTGGGGACGATGACCCCAACAGTGGAGGCGGGGTAGCTGCAGGTGGAGGGGTGCGGAGAACAGGTGATGCGGGGGCTGCAGGTGAAGGGGTGCTGAGAACTGGTGATGCAGGGGCTGCGGGGGACGGTGGTGCAGCTGCAGGTGGTGCTGCAAATAAAAAATACAATTCAGTAAAATAATCCTTCTACAAACCCCGTCACTGCTGTACTCCCATCACTACTGGTACTCCCGTCACAACACTCACCACGACGCCTCCGAAGCTCTGCCCGGATGCTGGTGACCCTATCACTCGACCGGTAGCGCAGGTCCGCCAGCTTCTTCCGTATCTGCTTCGTTGTTCGCTGGACCCCGAAACGCCGAGCAAGGCCCCTCTGAATCCGGCGCAGGACATATTTTTTGTGATGCATGGGACGTTCTGTGGGTATGCTGCACCAATAGTCCATGCATCACACTTTTTTATCAGGTACCGCACCTCTCCGTCCCCCCAGGCTGCTGCACGCTGTCTTTCCGCCATTATAACCATAAAGTAATAGCGCCGCATGAACGACGCCGGCGTCGTGACGCCACGACGGACGTACGCTATAAACAAATCGCACTTGTGACGAAAAGTGATCGCAGCAGCCATGCGCCCAGCCAAGCACAGATATGAGATGCTGTTGCGATCGCAAGATAATGTTTCCAAGCTAGGCGATCACAATGGCGTCTCATATCTGTGCATAGCTGGGGCACAAAGCGCTCTGGAAACAATAGATGGGGGCGCAGTTATTAGATGTTGTGGTCACCAATTGGAGCTCAAGGGCGTTAACGAAAGAAAACAAAGTCCCGCCTGCGCCGCTGACTAATGCGTCGTTAACGAGGTCGCACATCGTTCACAAAAGGTGCCAAACACAGCGATTCAGGCTCACCAGCGGGATGCCAACGATCAAAATACGGTCCAGACCTCTAGTGAACGATCAACGAGATCACAGCAGGGGCCACGTCGTTGCTACATGCACACACAACTACGTCGCTAACGAGATCGCTATATAGTGACGTATTTTAGCGATCTCATTAACGACGCTGTTTAGTGTGGCATACCCTTTAGGCAAATCCAAAACATTTCCCAGTCTGAACACGTGTTCATCTGTGGACATTTTCACCAAAATGGTAACCAGAGAAGTAGAAAACTTACCTTCTATCCCTACTTGGCAGTATAACTTGAATAACAAGGAGAGAAAGGCTTTAAAAGATTTACAGGCCTTAGAGGGCATAGTGATTAAACAAGCCGACAAAGGCGGTAACACAGTGGTGTGGCCTAATTTATTGCATGAAAAGCAGGCTTATAAAATCTTAGAAGACACTGGGTGCTACAAAAAATTGCAACATAATCCTGTGGCAGAGTTTCAAATTGAATTGGTGCAAATATTGGAGACTGCTTACCAGGAAGGAATTATTCCTTCAAAGATGGTGGAAGCAGTAAGCAAATTGCAACCAAAATTAGCAACATTTTATTTGCTGCCCAAATTGCACAAAAACACGCTAGACCCACCAGGAAGGCCCATTGTCTCTGGGTTATGTAGTCTTTGTGAAATGGTATGTACTGTAATTGACCATTATCTGCAACCGCTAGTACTGACTTTACCCTCTTACATCAAAGACACCACTATGATGTTGCAGAGACTAGATACTTTACATTTAGAAGAGGGAGCAGTTTTAGTCACAGCAGATGTAGAAGCTCTTTAGTCTTCCATCAGACATGAGGATGGGCTGTCTGCCGTCACCCATTATCTCTACAAGAGTAATCTAGATCCGTTAATGAGCGAACTGATCCTGACTCTTTTAAAATTCGTTTTGGAACACAATGTGTTTACATTTAACGGGGAAAATCTTCTTACAACAACAGGCGACTGCGATGAGGGCCAAGTGTGCCCCCTCGTATGCAAATTTATTTATGGGTCATTGGGAGAGAATTATTTTTCAAGAAGACAGTATCGGTGGGATGGAAGCTGTAAATGGGTTGGAGTCTTATATTGACGAGCATTTTTTTTTGGAAAATGACTAAAAAGATCTACCCCCTTAATGGGAAGTTAACCCAACCCTAAATATCAAATTAAACTACAAATTTTTGGGAGGGGGGTGGTTTTTTAGATCTTAAGATAAAGGCCCACAGATGGCAAAAATTTAAACACAGCATCTTTAGAAAACCGACGCAACAAATACATTGTTACATCCTCTTTTGTCATTACAAACCTTATACTGGAACCCCCAAGGCCAATTCAGGGAAGTTTAAAAAATTTGCACGACCCAGGTGTTTTGAGGACAACTTCAGTTTTGGGGCCTGCAGATTAAAAGGGAAAAGGATATAGAAAAACAGATTAAAAAGGAATAAGAGGGGGCAGCAAAAATAGAGATGAATTATTATACAGTAGTGGGAGGAATGAAATCAAATACAAATCAATTCATTACAAGTTTAAAATAAAAAATAGCCCAAACTCCCCCCCAAATTTTCAGAAAAATTTGGGGCCCTTTGAATCTGATCCTTTTTGAAAACTTATCCCAGAAAAACCTTTTCGATATGCCAAAACTATCCAAGAATTGAAAGATCTATTGGTTCATAGCCATTATTTTATTGCCCAGGTTTGGGACCCCCGATTTGAGGTAAAGGGATTTTTTCCCCTTTTTTTCTTGTAAGGTATGCAAAAATCATGGTTTTAAAAGGGTGTACGTTCGAAAACATGATGGCCAGGGTTTTTTTGATTCCCTAAAAGGTACCTGTAGCTCAAAGGGGTATATACCATGCCGGTGTCCCTGTGGTAAAGTTTAATAGGCTCACCACTGGGAATTTAGGATTGACCAGGGGGCAAGTGCGGGGATATAGAGAAGGGAGGACAACAAAGGTGTGGAAAGTGTAAAAAATCCTGAGACACTTTAAAAATTTATCATCACTGCAACCCCCTTTTTAAAAAAAGCCCATAGTCAGATCCATTTGGGTTGTAGAGAATGCAATTTGGGGAAAAAACTAGCACAAAAAGAAAAAAAACCCTTGTCTTCCATCAGGGGACCTGAAACCCCAAGGCCTTAAAAGAAACCCCGGGTTTCGTGCATTTTGTAGGAAAATGAATTCTCCTTTTTCTACGTTTTTTCCGTGTTTTTAATCTTTGTGTTTTTAAGTGTTTTTTAACCATTCTTAACATTCATTTGCGTTTTGGGAAATTGTCGTGCTTTACCCTTTTTTTTGGGATGGTTTGGGTCGTTCGTGCGGGGCTGTGGGTGGGCACTCCAAAACTCATTACTCAAAAAAAAATATTGTCTTTATTTAAAAATTTTTTTTTTTTGTTTTTATTGATTTTGTAACATTTTTTTTCGTGAGATACAGTTGGAGAGCATTTGCGATAATTTTTATGTGAAATTATTATATCCTCGTGTATTATAGGTGTACTATCACTTTAGATCTGGTTTTCAATACTTCTATCTCGGCAAAATAACGTTGAATGGGGCATTTAGTCATTTGCGATATATGATGTGAAATATAGGTGACTATGTTTTA
>JARQOD010000002.1:156813274-156852528 GCA_033576555.1 Oophaga sylvatica | reverse complement strand
CAAGCGCGACATGACACCCGCAGACCATTCCATCAAAGTCTGCATTTAAAAAAGGCGCTACTTCCCTTTCGAGCTCTGCCATGCGTCAAAATAGTAGTTCCCCCCCACATATAGGATATCAGCGTACTCAGGACAAATTGCACAATAGCTTTTGGGGTTCTATTTCTCCTGTTACCATTATAAAAATAAAAATTTGGGGCAAAAAGATTATTTTTGTGGAAAAAAATATGATTTTTTTATTTTCACGGCTCTACGTTATAAACTTCTGTGAAGCACTTGGGGTTCAAAGTGCTCACCACACATCTAGAAAAGTTCCTTGGGGGGTCTAGTTTCCAAAATAGAGTCATTTGTGGGGGGTTTCTACTGTTTAGGCACATCAGGGGCTATCCAAACGTGACATGACACCCACAGACCATTCCATCAAAGTCTGCATTTGAAAAAGGCGCTACTTCCCTTTGAGCTCTGCCATGCGTCAAAATAGTGGTTTCCCCCCACATATGGGGTATCAGCGTACTCAGGACAAATTGCACAATAACTTTTGGGGTCCTGTTACCCTTTGGAAAATAACAATTGGGGTGGAAAGATCATTTTTGTGGAAAAGATATGATTTTTTAATTTTACTGCTCTACGTTATAACCTTCTGTGAAGCCCTTGGGGGTTCAAAGCTCTCACCACACATCTAGATAAGTTCCTTGGGGGTCTAGTTTCCAAAATGGGGTCACTTGTGGGGGGTTTCCACTGTTTAGGCACACAGGGACTCTCCAAATACGACATGGCATCCAATCTCAATTCCAGCCAAAAAAGTCAAATGGCGCTGCTTCCCTTCCGAGCTCTGCCATGCGCCCAAATAGTGGTTTAACCCCACCTATGGGTATCAGCGTACTCAGGACTAATCGCACAATAAATTTTGGGGTCCTTTTATCCTTTGGAAAATAAAAATTGGGATGAAAAGATCATTTTTGTGGAAAAAATATGATTTTTTAATTTACGGCTCTACGTTATAACCTTCTGTGAAGCGCTTGGGGGTTAAAAGCTCTCACAACACATTTAGATAAGTTCCTTGGGGGGTCTAGTTTCCAAAATGGGGTCACTTGTGGGGGGTTTCCACTGTTTAGGCACACAGGGACTCTCCAAATGCGACATGGCGTCCAATCTCAATTCCAGCCAAAAAAGTCAAATGGCGCTGCTTCCCTTCCGAGCTCTGCCATGCGCCCAAATAGTGGTTTACCCCCACATATGGGGTATCAGCGTACTCAGGACTAATTGCCCAATAACTTTTGGGGTCCTTTTATCCTTTGGAAAATAATAATTGGGATGAAAAGATCATTTTTGTGGAAAAAATATGATTTTTTAATTTTACGGCTCTACGTTATAACCTTCTGTGAAGCCCTTGGGGGTTAAAAGCTCTCACAACACATGTAGATGAGTTCCTTGAGGGGTCCAGTTTCCAAAATGGGGTCACTTGTGGGGGGTTTCCACTGTTTAGGCACACAGGGACTCTCCAAATGCGACATGGCGTCCAATCTCAATTCCAGCCAAAAAAGTCAAATGGCGCTGCTTCCATTCCGAGCTCTGTCATGCGCCCAAATAGTGGTTTACCCCCACACATGGTATATCGGTGTACTCTGGAGAAATTGTACAACAAATATTGTGGTTCATTTTCTCCTGATACCCTTGACAAAATTTAAAAAAATTGTGTCGAAAGAAAAATTTTGGGAAAAAAGTTAAATGTTCATTTTTTCCTTCCACATTGCTTCAATTCTTGTGAAGTACCTAAAGGGTTAATAAACTTCTTGAATGTGGCTTTGAACACGTTGAGGGGTGCAGTTTTTAGAATGGTGTCACTTTTGGGTATTTTCTGTCATATTGACCCCTCAAATTCACTTCAAATGTGAGGTGGTCCCTAAAAAAATGGTTTTGTAAATTTTGTTGGAAAAATGAGAAATTGCTGGTCAACTTTTAACACTTATAACTTCGTAACAAAAAAAAATTTTGGTTCCAAAATTGTGCTGATGTAAAGTAGACATGTGGGAAATGTTATTTATTAATTAATTTTTGTGACATATCTCTCTGATTTAATGGCATAAAAATTAAAAGTTTGAAAATTGCAAAATTTTCCAAATTTTTGCCATATTTCCATTTTTTTCATAAAAAAACGCAAGTTATATTGAAGAAATTTTACCACTATCATGAAGTACAATATGTCACGAGAAAACAATCTCAGAATCGCCAAGATCCGTAGAAGCGTTCCAGAGTTATAACCTCATAAAGAGACAGTGGTCAGAATTGTAAAAATTGGCCTGGTCTTTAACCTACAAAATGGCTTGGTCATTAAGGGGTTAAAATCGCATTGCATACGGATGGAAAACGGATGGTGTGATTAAAAGTCGCATACAAATCGCATTACAATCTCATGCCAATTGCATAGAATCGGACCATTTTTTCCATCCAGAAAACTGACCTTTCTTTTTCTCGCAAATGGGTATGTACCCTATATATGTGTTACAATGACATGTATATATATATATATATATATATATATATGTATTCTGTGTAGAGATAGATGACAGTATAGTAGATAGATGACAGAAAGATAGATAGTTAATATATAGACAGATAGATAGAAGATAGATAGATAGAAAATAGATAGATAATAGATATATAGATATTACATAGATAATAGATAGATAGAATGGTACATAAATAGTTAAAGACCCACGCGCACACACACACAAAATCTTCCGGCAATAGCGTTAATTAAAAAATAAATGGAAAACAAATGGCGTGGGCTCCCGCGCAATTTTCTGCGTCAGAGGGGGAAAGTCGATGGCTCTGGCCAATATTTCGAGCCTGGGAAGGGGTTAATACCCATGGAGCTTCCCAGGCTATGAATATCAGCCCATAGCTAGTTTTTACTGGCTATTACAAAAGGGGGACTCCAAAAAAAATGACGTGGGGTCCCCCAGTAATTTACAGCCAGAAAGGCTATGCAGACAGCTGCAGGTTGATAATCATAGCCTAGGAAGGGGCCATGGATATTGGCGCATCCCCCTGGCTAAAAATACCAGCATCCAGCTGCCCCAGAATTGGCGCTTTTGTACGATGAGCCAATTCCGGCACTTAGCCCCTCTCTTCCCACTCCCCGGTAGCGGTGGGATATGGGGTAATAAGGGGTTAATATCACCTTGCTATTGTAAGGTGATATTAAGCCCTGTTAATCATAGAGAGGCGTCAATAAGACGTCTATCCATTATTAATAAAGAAACAAATAATGTCAGCTTACCCCAATGTTCACGTTGCACATATATCTTCACTCCTCGCACGGATGTGGCAGAGCAACCAGAGCAGATGAAGAGAAAAAAGGAAAAAATCCAGCGTGGAGCAGAAGTAGTTAAAAAATTCAATTCTTTAATAAATGTGATTAAAAATAAACAGCACTATTTAAGCAGTACAGGTCCACAAAAATGTAGCAGAGCGATCAACGCGTTTCGACGTTAAGTCTTTCTCAGATCTTGAGAAAGACTTAACGTCGAAACGCGTTGATCGCTCTGCTACATTTTTGTGGACCTGTACTGCTTAAATATTGCTGTTTATTTTTAATCACATTTATTAAAGAATTGAATTTTTTAACTACTTCTGCTCCACGCTGGATTTTTTCCTTTTTTCTCTTTATCCATTATTAATCTTATATTAAGAAAGGGTTAAAAAACAACACACGCATAAGAATAAATTATTTTAATGAAATAAAACACAAGACGGTTTTCATATCCTTATTATACGCTCAGATCCAAGCAACGCCCTCGATCTCCTGTAATAAAACGTAAAAAGATAAAACAACCGTAAACTCCCTGACCGACGCAGTCTAATTAATAACGAATGCCCCACGACTGTCTCCCCTATAAAACAGTGACATCAGGTGATGCCACTGCTCTGTAGGGCCTCTCAGTGATGCACTGACAGGAGACAATGGCTCCTGCAGTGCAGCACTGAGTTAATTCTCTCACTTTATGGCAATGCTGCGTGGGAATTTTCTCACCCAGCATTGCAGGTGAGAGAATAAACTGTAGCGATGTCATTCTCTCCCGGCATCTGAGCAATACACAGGAGTGTATTGCAGGGGCGATGTAGAACACTGACATCACCCGATGTCAGCGTTCTATACCGGAGATCATCGTGGGACACTCGTTATTATCTGGACTACGGCAGACAGGTGATGTATAGGTTTCTTTATTATTTTATTTTTATTACAGGAGACGATGGCATCGGGGAATAGGTGATTGGTGAGTATGTACTGTATGATATGTGTTGTATGTTATATGTATGTTCTGTATGTTATGTTTTATATGTATTTTCCGTATGTTGTGTTGTATGTTTTATGTATGTTCTGTATGTTATGTGTTGTATGTATGTTCTGTATGTTATGTGTTGTATGTTTTATGTATGTACTGTATGTTATGTGTTATATGTATGTTCTGTATGTTGTGTTATATGTATGTTCTGCATGTTATGTGTTGTATGTATGTTCTGTATGTTATGTGTTGTATGTTATATGTATGTACTGTATGTTATGTGTTATATGTATGTTCTGCATGTTATGTGTTATATGTATGTTCTGCATGTTATGTGTTATATGTATGTTCTGCATGTTATGTGTTGTATGTTATATGTATGTTATGTGTTGTATGTTATATGTATGTACTGTTTGTTATGTGTTATATGTATGTTCTGTATGTTGTGTTATATGTATGTTCTGCATGTTATGTGTTATATGTATGCTCTGCGTGTTATGTGTTTTATGTTATATTATGTTATGTGTTGTATGTTATATGTATGTTATGTGTTATATATATATATATATATATATATATATATATATATATATATATGTATATATATATATATATATATATATATATATATATATATATATACATATATATATATATATATATATATATATATATATATATATGTTATGTGTTATATGTATGTTCTGTATGCTATGTGTTGTGTGTTATATGTATGCTATGTGTTGCATGTTATATATATGTTATGTGTTGTATGTTATATGTATGTTTTGTGTTGCATGTTATATGTATGTTCTGTATGTTATGTGTTGTAAGTTATATGTATGCTCTGTATGTTATGTATTATATGTATGTTCTGTATGTTATATGTATGTACTGTATGTTATGTGTTGTATGTTATATGTATGTGCTGTATGTTATGTGTTATATGTATGTTCTGTATGTTGTGTTATATGTATGTTCTGCATGTTATGTGTTATATGTATGTTCTGCATGTTATGTGTTGTATGTTATATGTATGTTGTGTGTTGTATGTTATATGTATGTACTGTATGTTATGTGTTGTATGTTATATGTATGTACTGTATGTTATGTGTTATATGTATGTTCTGTATATTGTGTTATATGTATGTTCTGCATGTTATGTGTTATATGTATGCTCTGCATGTTATGTGTTGTATGTTATATGTATGTTATGTGTTGTATGTTATATGTATGTTATGTGTTTTTATATATATATATATATATATATATAAATATATATATGTTCCATATGTTATGTGTTATATGTATGTTCTGTATGCTATGTGTTTGTGTGTTATATGTATGCTATGTGTTGCATGTTATATATATGTTGTGTGTTGTATGTTATATGTATTTTTTGTGTTGCATGTTATATGTATGTTCTGTATGTTATGTGTTGTAAGTTATATGTATGCTCTGTATGTTATGTATTATATGTATGTTCTGTATGTTATGTGTTGTATGTTATATGTATGTACTGTATGTTATGTGTTGTATGTTATATGTATGTGCTGTATGTTATGTGTTATATGTATGTTCTGTATGTTGTGTTATATGTATGTTCTGCATGTTATGTGTTATATGTATGTTCTGCATGTTATGTGTTGTATGTTATATGTATGTTGTGTGTTGTATGTTATATGTATGTACTGTATGTTATGTGTTGTATGTTATATGTATGTACTGTATGTTATGTGTTATATGTATGTTCTGTATATTGTGTTATATGTATGTTCTGCATGTTATGTGTTATATGTATGCTCTGCATGTTATGTGTTGTATGTTATATGTATGTTATGTGTTGTATGTTATATGTATGTTATGTGTTTTATATATATATATGTATATATATATATATATATATATATATATATATATATATATATATATATATATATGTTCTGTATGTTATGTGTTATATATATGTTCTGTATGTTATGTGTTGTGTGTTATATGTATGCTATGTGTTGCATGTTATATATATGTTATGTGTTGTCTGTTATGTGTATGTTATGTGTTTGCATGTTATATGTATGTTTTGTATGTTATGTGTTGTAAGTTATATGTATGCTCTGTATGTTATGTGTTATATGTATGTTCTGTATGTTATGTGTTGTATGTTATATGTATGCTCTGTATGTTATGTGTTATATGTATGTTCTGTATGTTATGTGTTGTATGTTATATGTATGTTATGTGTTGCATGTTATATGTATGTTATGTGTTGTAAGTTATATGTATGTTCTATATGTTATGTGTTATATGTACGTTCTGTATGTTATGTGTTGTAAGTTATATGTATGCTCTGTATGTTATGTGTTATATGTACAGTCATGGCCAAAAGTTTTGACAATGACACAAATATTATATTTTCACATGATCTGCTGCCCTCTGGTTTTTATGTGTGTTTGACAGATGTTTTTATCACAGACAGAAATATAATAATTGCAAACATATGAGTAACAAAAGATTATATTGACAGTTAGAATGAGTTAATGCAGCAAGTCAATATTTGCAGTGTTGACCCTTCTTCTTCAGGACCTCTGCAATTCTCCCTGGCATGCTCTCAATCAACTTCTGGACCAAATCCTGACTGATAGCAGTCCATTCTTGCACAATCAATGCTTTCATTTTGTCAGATTTTTTAGGTTTTTGTTTGTCCACCCGTCTCTTGATGATTGACCACAAGTTCTCAATGGGATTAAGATCTGGGGAGTTTACAGGCCATGGACCCAAAATCTCTATGTTTTGTTCCCTGAGCCATTTAGTTATCACCTTTGCTTTATGGCAAGGTGCTCCATCATGCTGGAAAAGGCATTGTTGATCGCCAAACTGCTCTTGGAGGGTTGGGAGAAGTTGCTCTTGGAGGACGTTCTGGTACCATTCTTTATTCATGGCTGTGTTTTTAGGCAAGACTGTGAGAGAGCCGATTCCCTTGGCTGAGAAGCAACCCCACACATGAATGGTTTCAGGATGCTTAACAGTTGGCATGAGACAAGACTGGTGGTAGCGCTCACCTTGTCTTCTCCGAATGAGGCGTTTTCCTGATGTCCCAAACAATCGAAAAGGGGATTCATCAGAGAAAATAACTTTACCCCAGTCCTCAGCAGTCCACTGCCTGCACCTTTTGCAGAATATCAGTCTGTCCATGATGTTTTTTCTGGAGAGAAGTGGCTTCTTTGCTGCCCTCCTTGAGACCAGGCCTTGCTCCAAGAGTCTCCGCCTCACAGTGCGTGCAGATGCACTCACACCTGCCTGCTGCCATTCCTGAGCAAGCTCTGCACTGCTGGTAGCCCGATCCCGCAGCTGAAACACTTTTAAGAGATGGTCCTGGTGCTTGCTAATCTTTCTTGGGTGCCCTGAAGCCTTTTTGGCAACAATGGAACCTCTCTCCTTGAAGTTCTTGATGATGCGATAGATTGTTGACTGAGGTGCAATCTTTCTAGCTGCGATACTCTTCCCTGTTAGGCCATTTTTGTGCATTGCAATGATGACTGCACGTGTTTCTTTAGAGATAACCATGGTTAACAGAAGAGAAACAATGATGCCAAGCACCAGCTCCTTTTAAAGTGTCCAGTGGTGTCATTCTTACTTAATCATGACAGATTGATCTCCAGCCATGTCCTCATCAACACCCACACCTGTGTTAATGGAGCAATCACTGAAAAGAGGTTACCTGGTCCTTTTAAGGCAGGGCTGCAATGATGTTGAAATGTGTTTTGGGGATAAAGTTCATTTTCTAGCAAATATTGACTTTGCAAGTAATTGCTGTTAAGCTGATCACTCTTTATAACATTCTGGAGTATATGAAAATTGCCATTAGAAAAAGTGAAGCAGTAAACTTTGTAAAAATTAATATTTGTGTCATTCTCAAAACTTTTGGCCATGACTGTATGTTCTGTATGTTAGTGGTTGTATGTTATATGTACAGTACAGGCGAAAAGTTTGGACACACCTTCTCATTCAAAGATTTTTCTGTATTTTCATGACTATGAAAATTGTAGAATCACACTGAAGGCATCAAAACTATGAATTAACACATGTGGAATTATACATTACACTTTACAAAAAAGTGTGAAACAACTGAAAATATGTCTTATATTCTAGGTTCTTCAAAGTAGCCACCTTTTGCTTTGATTACTGCTTTGCACGCAGAAAAGGTGAACGGATTGACTCTACATGCCTAGTTCCCACCGTGAAGCATGGATGAGGTGGTGTGATGGTGTGGGGGTACTTTGCTGGTGACACTGTTGGGGATTTATTCAAAATTGAAGCGGTGAGCGGTCCAGCTCACCTCGAACCATCTCGATTGGGTTCAGGTCTGGTGACTGTGGAGGCCAGGTCATCTGGCGTAGCACCCCAACACTCTCCTTCTGGGTCAAATAGCCCTTACAAAGTCTGGAGGTGTGTTTGGGGTCATTGTCCTGTTGAAAAATAAATGATGGTCCAACTAAACGCAAACCGGATGGAATAGCATGCCGCTGCAAGATGCTGTGGTAGCCATGCTGGTTTAATATGCCTTCAATTTTGAATAAATCCCCAACAGTGTCACCAGCAAAGCACACGCACACATCACACCACCTCCTCCATGCTTGACGGTGGGAACCAGGCATATAGAGTCCATCCGTTCACTTTTTCTGCGCGCAAAGCAGTAATCAAAGCAAAAGTGGCTACTTTGAAGAACCTAGAATATAAGACATATTTTCAGTTGTTACACACTTTTTTGTAAAGTGTAATGTATAATTCCACATGTGTTAATTCATAGTTTTGATGCCTTCAGTGTGATTCTACAATTTTCATAGTAATGAAAATACAGAAAAATCTTTGAATGAGAAAGTGTGTCCAAACTTTTGGTCTGTACTGTATGTTATGTGTTGTATGTTATATGTATGTTATGTGTTGTATGTTATATGTATGTACTGTATGTTCTGTATGTTATGTGTTATATGTATGTTACGTGTTGTATGTTATATGTATGTTCTGAACGTTATGTGTTGTATGTTATATGTATGTTCTGTGTTATATGTATGTTATGTGTTATATGTTGTATGTTCTGTATGTTGGCTAATGTCTCACTCACTGACAGTGTAGCAGGCATAGCCGTATGGGACTTGTAGTCCCATCGGACGATGCCTGCATATATATTGTAGGGATGTGGTCTCACTGGTGTGCGACCGGAGGTAAGCAGGAGGGCGACTCTTCCTGGTTCTTTAAGCAAGTTTATTAAGACTTCATAAACTTGCTGTCAAACAGAAAACAAAACAGCCTTCTTCTGCACAAAGTAACAGAAAAAACAGCTATAACGTCCTGGTACTCTAACTGAGTACTCTCTTCAGCACACACACTGGAGGTCTCCTCAGAACTCCCACACTGGAGGTTTCCACACCTCCAGCCACTCACACCTGTTGTCAGCCTGAGCCTAATTTATATCCCAGACACCCAGCTTCCCCAGAACACATGACTGGTCATGTGGTAGTGACATCATCCCAGGTCCTTTAACCACATACACTGCTATAGTGATGCCACTACCCAGGGCTAATGTGTACTGGGCTACATAACAGATACAAGGCATCTCTGAGCCAGATACCTCCCATCTATAACAAAACCCTTTGCCACTCTACATACCTCCCCCTCTGCCTAAAGCCGTGGGGCTTGGCACTTTCTCCCACTAGACATGGATTCTTGAGAGGGCATCAGCATTACCGTGTAGCTTCCCGGCCCTGTGTTCTACCTGGAAACTAAAGTCCTGCAGGGCTAAGAACCAGCGGGTGACCCTTGCATTTCCCTCATCCATCTGAGTGGGGCATGGTCAGATATCAATCTAAACTTTTGTCCCACTAGATAGTACTGTAAGGTGTCCACTGCCCATTTTATGGCCAAGCACTCCTTCTCCACGACAGAGTAATTCTTCTCACATGAAGATAGCTTCCTGCTCAGGTAAAGGACTGGATGCTCCTCCCCATGTATCTCCTGTGACAGAACTGCTCCCAATCCGACATCTGAGGCATCTGTTTGAAGAACAAACTCCTTCTTAAAGTCTGGGGCTATCAGGACCGGTTGTTTAAACAGGGCCCCTTTCATTTCTTGGAAGGCCAACTCTGCTTCTTCAGACCATTTTACCATCACTGATTTGGTCCCTTTCAGCAGATCAGTGAGAGGGGCAGCCCTCGTGGCGAAGTTTGGGATGAACCTCCTGTAGTACCCGACAATCCCCAGGAAGGCTTTCACTAGTTTCTTGGACAACGGTCTTGGCCATGTTTGAATCGCCTCGATTTTATTGATTTGGGGTTTTATTCCACCACGACCTACTACATATCCAAGGTACTTGGCCTCTTCCTTCCCCAAGGCACACTTCTTCGGGTTTATTGTAAACCCTGCTTCTCTTAGAGCATCAAACACTGCTTGGACCTTTCCCAGATGACTCTCCCAGTCCGGGCTGAAAATAACGATATCATCCAGGTACGCAGCGGCGTATTGCTTATGAGGTGCCAGGATCCTATCCATGGCTCTCTGAAAAGTCGCTGGCGCTCCCTGCAGGCCAAACGGCATCCGGACATACTGGAAGCATCCGTCTGGTGTTGAAAACGCTGTTTTCTCCTTGGCTTCCTGGGCCATGGGAATCTGCCAGTATCCTTTAGTCAAATCCAAGGTGGTTATGTACCTGGCAGGTCCAAGTCTTTCGATGAGCTCATCAACGCGTGGCATGGGATATGCGTCACACTTGGAGACCTCATTCAGCTTCCTATAATCATTGCAGAATCTCCATTCTCCATCAGGTTTCGGGACCAAGACGATAGGACTCACCCAACCGCTCTTGGATTCCTCAATGACTCCGAGCTTCAACATACGCTCCACCTCCTTGGAGATTACTTCTCGACGGGCCTCAGGGATTTGATAGGGCTTCACATTCACCCGCACATGTGGCTCTGTCAGAACTTCATGCTCTATGACCTTCGTGCACCCTGGCAACTCTGAAAACAGATCCCTGTTCCTCTGGAGCAACTCCCGGCATTGCTGTTTCTGGTCCTTTGATAAGGTCTCTGCTATCGTAACCCCTTCAACGTCACCTTCTGAGTGGCCCAGCAAGCACGGAGTTACAGCTGACTCTCTATCATGCCATGGCTTGAGGAGATTGGTTTGGTTTCCGTCTTCGGGTTGGTGAATCCTATAGTTTACCTCACCAAGCTTCTCCATCACCTCGTACGGCCCTTGCCATTTGGTCAAGAACTTGCTTTCCACCGTCGGAACTAGCACGAGCACTCGGTCTCCGGATTGAACTGTCTCACTCTGGCTGATCGGTTGTAAACCCTGGCCTGAGCTTCTTGTGCCTGGAGGAGGTGTTCCTTCACGATTGGCATCACCTTCGCAATCCTCTGTTGCATCAGGGCCACATGCTCAATAACGCTTCGGTGGGGCGTCACTTCGGCTTCCCAGGTTTCCTTGGCGATATCTAGGAGACCTCGCGGATGTCGGCCATACAGAAGCTCAAACGGTGAGAACCCCGTGTAGGCCTGTGGGACTTCACGGATGTAAAACATCAGGTAGGGTAAGAGACAGTCCCAGTCTCTACCATCCTTCTCTATGGCTTTTCTTAGCATGCTCTTTAGGGTCTTGTTGAATCTCTCCACAAGGCCATCTGACTGAGGATGGTACACCGAGGTCCTCAATTGAGAGATTTGCAGGACCCTGCACAACTCCTTCATCACTTTACTCATGAACGGTGTCCCTTGGTCGGATCTCCTTCGGCAAGCCTGTCCGGGAAAACACATGTACCAACTCGTGGGCTATGCTCTTCGCTGAAGAATTTCTCAGGGAATTGCCTCCGGATAGCGTGTGGCATAGTCCAGGATGACTAATATATACTGATGGCTCCGGGCTGATTTAACTAGGGGACCGACCAAGTCCATGGCAATTCTCTCAAATGGCACTTCAATAATGGGCAGTGGCACCAGGGGGTTCCGGAAATGAGAGGTAGGGGCAGTTAACTGACATATAGGGCAGGACCTGCAATAGTTTACTATCTCCCGGTGACATCCAGGCCAATAGAATCTTTGAATAATCCCTTCCTGTGTTTTGTCTACCCTAGGTGTCCCCCAAGATGTGTGAATGGGCCATATCCAACACCTTCCGTCTATAGGACCCGGGTACTAGCAACTGCTCCACCAACTCCTCCCTTATTTTCGTGACCCGATACAACAGCTCCCCACTCAGCATAAAGTATGGAAATCTGGTGTCGGCCCCCGGTTCCTGTGCAACCCAATCAATGACAGTGACATTGTTGAAGGCTTCCTTCAGAGTTGGGTCCCTGTGTTGGGCAGTCCCAAAATTCTCACTGGCCACCCCTAACTCTGGAATGTCAGATACAGGAGACACTTCTTCCTCATCTCCTACCAGGACACAAAAAGGAAACCTGTCTTCCTCTGGGTATGGTGCTACCTGATTAGGGCTTACTGGTTCCCTATTCTGGCTAGTGACCTCAGCAGACTTTCCCCACAGATCCCAGAATAAACAAAAATCCCGGCCTATAATTATAGGGTGCAATAAGTCCCGAACCACCCCGATTTCATGGGACTCAGTGCCCAGCGCAGTCTCAATGTCCACTCTGGCCATAGGGTAGTCCTTTGCATCGCCGTGTATGCATCGCATGCCAACCTTTTTCCCCGGGAGTAGTTTGAGAGGCAGATTCGCGCTCACCAGGGTCACAAGACTCCCGGAGTCCAGCAGCTCCGTTACTACTCGACCGTTCACCCTCACGGGGCATGCTTGGGGCCCCTCGTTCAGGATAGAATCCACACTGCAGACTGGATCGGCATAGAATGAGATACGGCGTCCCATGCTGCAGTCCATCTGCTCGGTAGTTTGGGGACACCGTGCAGCTATATGTCCTGGCCTGTGACACCTCCAATAGATAACATCACCCGTAGGGACCTTGGGCACCACCTCCCCCCGCCCCTTTTGATCTTGGACGCGCCACCCCTTTTTGGGACTCCGCCCCCTGCTGGGACCCCCAGTACGGAATGGGCTGCTTCCCCAATGTACCTTCCATCCCCTGATACCTCTCGACCAGTCCGACCGATTCATCGGCACTCCGGGGATCACCCTGGGCCACCCAAGTCTGTAGGGGCCTGGGCAGGGAGTGCACAAACCGATCCATTAGGACTCTCTCTACCATCTGTGCCGGCGTAGCGGACTCTGGCTGTAGCCATTTCTGGATGAGGTGCAGCAGTTCAAACATTTGGGAGCGTGGCGGCTTGTCCCCGTGATACGCCCAGCGATGCACTCTCTGTGCCCTGACAGTCATTGTCACCCCCAACCGTGCGAGGATCTCCACCTTTAACTTAGGATACTCCTGAGCGTTCTGCACAGTTAAATCAAAGTACGCCTTTTGGGGTTCCCCTGTCAGGTATGGGGCCAGTACCTCTGCCCACTGCTCTGGGGGAAGTCTTTCCCTTTCAGCAACCCTCTCAAAAACAGACAGGAAGGCCTCCACTTCATCCCCAGGGGTCATTTTCTGTATGGTGCGTCTTACCGCAATCCTGATGTGGTTGTCATCGTCCCGACCTGGGGTTGGGGTGCTCGTCCTGTCCTGGATGACGGCTGTCAGAAGCTACAACTGCTGCCGTTGTTCTTGCTGGCTTTGTTGTATTTGCTGCACCAACAACCTGTTGGTCTCTTGCTGCTGTGCCTGTGCCTGGACCAAGTGCTTCAGCAGGTCCTCCTTTTTCTCCTGCAATGCTGGCTGGGTTGCTATGACCTTTACCCACGACATGCAGCACCCACTTCTCTGCTGGGACCGCTACTCGCACGTCTCCACCAATTGTAGGGATGTGGTCTCGCTGGTGTGCGACCGGAGGTAAGCAGGAGGACGACTCTTCCTGGTTGTTTAAGCAAGTTTATTAAGACTTCATAAACTTGCTGTCAAACAGAAAACAAAACAGCCTTCTTCGGCACAAAGTAACAGAAAAAACAGCTATAACGTCCTGGTACTCTAACTGAGTACTCTCTTCAGCACACACACTGGAGGTCTCCTCAGAACTCCCACACTGGAGGTTTCCACACCTCCAGCCACTCACACCTGTTGTCAGCCTGAGCCTAATTTATATCCCAGACACCCAGCTTCCCCAGAACACATGACTGGTCATGTGGTAGTGACATCATCCCAGGTCCTTTAACCACATACACTGCTATAGTGATGCCACTACCCAGGGCTAATGTGTACTGGGCTACATAACAGATACAAGGCATTCTGAGCCAGATACCTCCCGTCTATAACACAACCCTTTGCCACTCTACAATATATATACACACACACACATACACACATACACAAACACACACACACAAAGCCGGGTGGCACCGCTCAGCCAATGGTGGGGGATTTGAATCCCACGCCGCTCAATGGCTGAGCCGCCCGCCGGCTCTGCCAATGAGCGGCACCGCTTTGGCAGGGGATTTCAATTCCACGCCGCTCATTGGCTGAGCCAGCGGGTGGCTCAGCCAATGAGCGGTGCCAGCGCGGCTTTGGCGGGGGATTTGAATCCTGCGCCGCTCAAAGCCGCGCGGCACCGCTGCATACGTCATCTCGTTGCCCACAGTGTATGTCCTTGCTCATTGGTGAAAAAAAGGCACCTGCAATCGGCGAAACCTGACTTTGGCGCTCGGGTCGCCGAACGCTCGGCCGTCTGCACGCTGTGGTCGGGTTTCGTTTCATGAAACCCGACTTTGGCGAAAATCGGCGATTTTTTAAAATTGAGCTACCTGTTTCGCTCATCTCTAGCCACGAGGTTTGACGTGATGTGGCAGTGGGCTTCATACAGTCTGATCAGAGTGTTAAACTAAGAACCTCATGTTCAGTTATATATATTTTTGCCAAGAGGCATTAGATCATTGTATGATTTTTGAAGGTGCTGTCCTTTCTCTCTTTTTTGCATATCACTGTGTCAAAGGATACCAATGATGTTACATAGATTTACTGTAATGTGGAAAATGTAGAAGATTTGAGGCACATGTCTGTAACAGCCACTAAAGGTGACCCTGAGTCTGATGACATGGAAGGAACTGATATAGTAGAAAACGTGGGATGAGACATGAGAATTGACATAGGAGGAACTGACATATGAGGAATTGACATAGGAGGAGCTGATGAAGAAAAAAGAAAAAACAAGGAAAACATGCTTTATTTCTGCAGTGTCTTTCCTGCCAAGAGATCAGGCTTTGCTTCAGAAAAAAAGCTGAAAAAACACCAAGTGCGAATTTATCCTAAAAGTGGACTAAAGCTTTTAAAATTTTTGCTTGCCTCCATTTCTCAGACATAAAGTATTATGTGGTCTGCGAATATTTCTGTGATCTCTAAAAGTGAAAAAAATCTTTCAAAAATGCTATAGGCTTCAATTTCTCAGACATACAATGTCACATGATCTGTGTACATTTCTGTGAACTCTAAAACTGCTAAAAAGCTTTTAAAATCTTGTAAGCTTCCATTTCTAAGACATACGGTGTTATGTGATCTCTGAACATTTCCGTGATCTGTAAAACTGCAAAAAAGCTTTAAAAAATGTTGTAGGTAGTGTTGAGCATTCCGATACTGCAAATACAAAATGTGTAATGGATGCATTATGTAACCGGGAATTGGAAGTGCTGATGATAACGTGTGCAGATGATGAGGACGTGAGGCAGGTACGACTATGTCTGTTGCTGGAGCACAAGAAACACACTCATCCACAACACATAGGTGCATAGGATGGCATGGTACACCATTTATGAAACCAGAGCAGTGCAAACAGCTGGTCGGTTGGATAGCAGATAATGTTTCCAGCAGGTTTGGCAGCACCACACAGTCTTCCATTCAATCCAGTTTTTGACTTTGGCGAAAATCGGCGACTTTTGAAAGTGAACGACCTGTTTCACTCAACTCTAGCGATGAGTGAATATGTTGAGAAACACAATCAACAAACATAAATTCAGCATGAATATGGCACATTCGGATTCGTGATAGGTAACACAAACATTTTTCTTAAAATAGGAAAAAGTCTTTAACATTCGGTAAAATATAGATTAAAAGCCAATAATTCATGTGTCGCATTCAGTAAAATCACACTTGCAGGTTAGAATAGAATAGCTATGATAGATATATACACATAGAATACAGCACACATATATATTTATGTCAGTGACACACACATATTTATGTATATATCTTACATATATATATACAGATGTCTGTGAGAAATACAACTAGTACAGTGTGTGCAGATTACTGTATAATGTATTTAATTAAAATATTTTTCTGAAAAAAATGGTGTAAGCTCAGGCGTAAATTTCGTAACCAGCAGAGGGAAAGCGTATGGCTGGTGGCTGATAATTATAGCCTGGGAAGGGGGTAATTCCCATGGAGTTTCCCAAGCTATTAATATCAGCTTACAGCAGTATACTTATCCTTTACTTGCTATTAAAACTGGAGGCCCTAAAAAAATAATGTAGGGTCCCCTATAATTAACAACCAGCAAAGGCTATACAGACAGCTGTGGGCTGATATTGACAGCCAAAGAAAGGGTATTTTCCACTTAACAAGGATTGCTGGCCCTACTTTTATCTGGGTTTTATCCACCTCCTAAAGTAGTTCCTGCACCTCCTCCTGTTCCTCCACATCCTCTATCTTCGATGTGGTATCTCAGAGCACGTTGCTCACATCAGCCGGAAACTGGAAACTCTGTAGCACTGCCTCAGCAAAGTGACAACAGACTCTGCTGAAGCTAATTTGTCTAGGAGACAAACTGCACACAGCGGCAGAGTTACTTAACCCTTCAAGACCCAGCCTATTTTGACCTTAAAGACCTTGCCATTTTTTGCAATTCTGACCAGTGTCCCTTTATGAGGTAATAACTCAGGAACGCTTCAACGGATCCTAGCGATTCTGAGACTGTTTTTTCGTGACATATTGGGCTTCATGTTAGTGGTAAATTTAGGTTGATAATTTTTGCGTTTATTTGTGAAAAAAATGAAAATTTGGCGAAAATTTTGAAAATTTCGCAATTTTCAAATTTTGAATTTTTATTCTGTTAAACCATAGAGTTATGTGACACAAAATACTTAATAAATAACATTTCCCTCATGTCTACTTTACATCAGCACAATTTTGGGAACAAAACTTTTTTTTGTTAGGAAGTTATAAGGGTTAAAAGTTGACCAGCGATTTCTCATTTTTACAGCAAAATTTACAAAATCATTTTTTTTAGGGACCACCTCACATTTGAAGTCACTTTGAGGGGTCTATATGGCAGAAAATACCCAAAAGTGACACCATTATAAAAACTGCACCCCTCAAGCTACTTAAAACTACATTCAAGAAGATTATTAACCCTTCAGGTGCTTCACCAGAATTAAAGCAACGTGGAAGGAAAAAATGGACATTTTAATTTTTCCAACAAAAATTTTCTTTTAGCAACAATTTATTCATTTTCACATGGCCAATAGGATAAATTAGATCCTAAAATTTGTTGGGCAATTTCTCCTGAGTACACCGATACCTCATATGTGGTCATGAACCACTGTTTGGGCGCACGGCAAGGCTCAGAAGGGAAGGAGCACCATTTGACTTTTTGAATGGAAAATATGCTGGAATATTTAGCGGTTGCCATGTCGCATTTGGAGAGTCCCTGTGTGCCTAAACATTGGAGCTCTCCCACAAGTGACCCCATTTTGGAAACTAGACCCCCTAAGGAACTTATCTAGATGCTTAGTGATCACTTTGAACCCCCAGGTGCTTCACAAATTGATCTGTAAAAAAAAGAATACTTTTTTTTCACAAAAAATTTTTTTAGCCTCAGTTTTTTCATTTTCACATGGGCAACAGTATAAATTGGATCCTAAAATTTGTTGGGCAATTTCTCCTGAGTACACAGATAGCTCATATGTGGTCATAAACCATTGTTTGGGTGCACGGCAGAGCTCAGAAGGGAAGGAGCGCCATTTGACTTTTTGAATAGAAAATATGCTGGAATATTTAGCGGTTGCCATGTCGCATTTGGAGAGTCCCTGTGTGCCTAAACATTGGAGCTCCCCCACAAGTGACCCCATTTTGGAAACTAGACCCCCTAAGGAACTTATCTAGATGCATAGTGAGCACTTTGAACCCCCAGGTGCTTCACAAATTGATCCTTAAAAAAAAGAAAGTACTTTTTTTTCACAAAAAAATTATTTTAGCTTCAGTTTTTTTCATTTTCACATGGGCAACAGTATAAATTGGATCCTAAAATTTGTTGGGCAATTTCTCCTGAGTACACAGATACCTCATGTGTGGTCATAAACCACTGTATGGGCGCACGGCAGGGCTCAGAAGGGAAGGAGCGCCATTTGACTTTTTGAATGGAAAATATGCTGGAATATTTAGCGGTTGCCATGTCGCATTTGGAGAGTCCCTGTGTGCCTAAACATTGGGGCTCCCCCACAAGTGACCCCATTTTGGAAACTAGACCCCCTAAGGAACTTATCTAGATGCATAGTGAGCACTTTGAACCCCCAGATGCCTCACAAATTGATCCTTAAAAAAAGAAAGTACTTTTTTTCACAAAAATTTTCTTTTAGCCTCAGTTTTTTTCATTTTCACATGTGCAACAGGATAAATTGGATCCTAAAATTTGTTGGGCAATTTCTCCTGAGTACACAGATACCTCATATGTGGTCATAAACCACTGTTTGGGTGCACGGCAGAGCTCAGAAGGGAAGGAGCGCCATTTGACTTTTTGAATGGAAAATATGCTGGAATATTTAGTGGTTGCCATGTCGCATTTGGAGAGTCCCTATGTGCCAAAACATTGGAGCTCCCCCACAAGTGACCCCATTTTGGAAACTAGACGCCCTAAGGAACTTATCTAGATGCATAGTGAGCACTTTGAACCCCCAGGTGCTTCACAGAAGTTTATAACGCAGAGCCGTGAAAATAAAAAATCATTTTTTTTTCTCAAAAAATGATTTTTAGCCCACTATTTTTTATTTTCACAATGGTTACAGGAGAAATTGGACCCCAAAAGTTGTTGTCCAGTTTTTCCTGAGTACGCTAGTACCCCATATGTGGGGGGGAACCACTGTTTGGGCACACGTCAGGGCTCGGAAGGGATGTAGTGACGCTTTGAAATGCCGACTTGATGGAATGGTCTGCGGGCATCTTGTTACGTTTGCAGAGCCCATGATGTGCCTAAACAGAAGAAACCCCCCCAAGTGACCCCATTTTGGAAACTAGACCCTGCAAAGAAGTTATCTAGATGTGTGGTGAGCACTTTGAACCCCCAAGGGCTACACAAGTTTATAACGCCCGGGCATGAAAATAAAAAAATAATTTTTTCCAAAATCAGGATCTTTTAGTCCCCAATTTTTTTATTTTCCCAAGGGTAACATGAGAAATTAGACATCAAAAGTTGTTGTCCAATTTGTCCTGAGTATGCTGATATCCCATATGTGGGAGAAAACTACTGTATGGGCACACGTCGGGGCTCGGATGGGAAGTAGTGACGTTTTGAAATGCCCACTTGATGGAATGGTCTTGGGCGTCATGTTACGTTTGCAGAGTCCCTGATGTGCCTAAACAGTAGAAACTCCCCACAAGTGACCCCATTTTGGATACTAGATCCCCTAAGGAACTCCTATAGATGTGTGATAAGCACTTTGAATCTCCAAGTCCTTCACAGAAGTTTATAACACAAAGCCGTGAAAATATAAAATCATTTTTTTCCACAAAAATAATTTTTTAGTCCCCAATTTTTTTTCCCAATGTTAATAGGAGAAATTAGAACCCCAAAGTTGTTGTGCAATTTTTCCCGAGTACGCTGATACCCCATATGTGGGGATAAACCACTGTTTGGGCATACGTCGGGGCTTGGAATAAAGGGAGCACTGTTTGACTTTTTGAACGCAAAATTTGCAGGAATCAATGGTGGCGCCATGTCGCGTATGGAGACCCCCTGATGTGCCTAAATAGTGGAAATCCCTCAATTTAACTCCAACCCTAACCCCAACACACCCCTAACCCCAACCCTAACCCCTACACACACCTAACCCTAATACAAACCCTAACCATAACCCTAACCCCAACACACCCCTAACCCTAATCCCAACTCTAACCATAAACCTAACCACAAGCCTAACCCTAATTCCAACCCTAACCCTAATTCCAACCCTAACCCAAATTCCAGCCCTAACCCTAATTCTAACCTTAACCCTAATGCTAACCCTAACCCTAAGGCTGGGTTCATATTGCGTTTTACCAGCCCGTTCAACACGTAGTGTTGACAGGCTGGTAATGGTATAGCATAACGCGATCGCGTTATGCTATACCCGCTAGCGCAGATGAATCAGCAGATGATTCATCTGTGCTAGAGGTGACGGAGCCCAGACGCTGCAGCCTGTGTCCGAGACTCCTTCACTGAATGACGGCACGTCGCGAGGATCCCCGGCAAAATCCGCCGAGGATCCCCAGCAAAATCCGCCGCGGATCAGCAGCAAAATCCGCCACGGATCAGCAGCAAAATCCGCCGTGGATCAGCAGCAATATCCGCCGCAGATCAGCAGCAATATCCGCCGCGGATCCGCAGCAAAATCAGCCGCGGATCAGCAGCAAAAAATCAGCCGCGGATCAGCAGCAAAATCAGCCGTGGATCAGCAGCAATATCCGCCGCGGATCGCAGCAAAATCCGCCGCGGATCAGCAGCAAAATCCGCCACGGATCAGCAGCAAAATCAGCCGTGGATCACAGCAATATCCGCCGCGGATCCGCAGCAAAATCCGCCGCGGATCAGCAGCAAAATCAGCCAGGGATCAGCAGCAAAATCAGCCGCGGATCAGCAGCAAAATCTGCCGCGGATCAGCAGCAAAATCCGCCGCGGATCCGCAGCAAAATCAGCCTCGGATCCGCAGCAAAATCAGCCGCGGATCAGCAGCAAAATCCGCGCGGATCCAGCAGCAAAATCAGCCGCGGATCAGCAGCAAAATCAGCCGCGGATCAGCAGCAAAATCCGCCGCGGATCAGCAGCAAAATCCGCCGCGGATCCGCAGCAAAATCCGCCGCAGATCAGCAGCAAAATCAGCCGGGATCAGCAGCAAAATCAGTCAGGGATCAGCAGCAAAATCAGCCGCGGATCCGCAGCAAAATCCGCCGCGGATCAGCAGCAAAATCAGCCAGGGATCAGCAGCAAAATCAGCCAGGGATCAGCAGCAAAATCAGCCAGGGATCAGCAGCAAAATCAGTCAGGGATCAGCAGCAAAATCAGCCGCGAATCCGCAGCAAAATCCGCCGCGGATCAGCAGCAAAATCAGCCAGGGATCAGCAGCAAAATCCGCTGCGGATCCGCAGCAAAATCGCCGCAGATCAGCAGCAAAATCAGCCAGGGATCAGCAGCAAAATCAGCCGCGGATCAGCAGCAAAATCTGCCGCGGATCAGCAGCAAAATCAGCCGCGGATCAGCAGCAAAATCAGCCAGGGATCAGCAGCAAAATCAGCCGCGGATCAGCAGCAAAATCTGCCGCGGATCAGCAGCAAAATCCGCCGCGGATCAGCAGCAAAATCAGCCGCGGATCAGCAGCAAAATCGCCGCGGATCCGCAGCAAAATCCGCCGCAGATCAGCAGCAAAATCAGTCAGGGATCAGCAGCAAAATCAGCCGCGGATCCGCAGCAAAATCTGCCGCGGATCAGCAGCAAAATCAGCCAGGGATCAGCAGCAAAATCAGCCAGGGATCAGCAGCAAAATCAGCCGGGATCCGCAGCAAAATCCGCCGCAGATCAGCAGCAAAATCAGCCAGGGATCAGCAGCAAAATCAGCGCGGATCAGCAGCAAAATCTGCCGCGGATCAGCAGCAAAATCAGCCGCGGATCAGCAGCAAAATCAGCCAGGGATCAGCAGCAAAATCAGCCGCGGATCAGCAGCAAAATCTGCCGCGGATCAGCAGCAAAATCCGCCGCGGATCCGCAGCAAAATCAGCCCGGATCCGCAGCAAAATCAGCCGCGGATCAGCAGCAAAATCCGCCGCGGATCAGCAGCAAAATCAGCCGCGGATCAGCAGCAAAATCCGCCGCGGATCAGCAGCAAAATCCGCCGCGGATCCGCAGCAAAATCCGCCGCAGATCAGCAGCAAAAATCAGTCAGGGATCAGCAGCAAAATCAGCCGCGGATCCGCAGCAAAATCCGCCGCGGATCAGCAGCAAAATCAGCCAGGGATCAGCAGCAAAATCAGCCAGGGATCAGCAGCAAAATCAGCCGCGGATCCGCAGCAAAATCCGCCGCAGATCAGCAGCAAAATCAGCCAGGGATCAGCAGCAAAATCAGCCGCGGATCAGCAGCAAAATCTGCCGCGGATCAGCAGCAAAATCAGCCGCGGATCAGCAGCAAAATCAGCCAGGGATCAGCAGCAAAATCAGCCGCGGATCAGCAGCAAAATCTGCCGCGGATCAGCAGCAAAATCCGCCGCGGATCCGCAGCAAAATCAGCCTCGGATCCGCAGCAAAATCAGCCGCGGATCAGCAGCAAAATCCGCCGCGGATCAGCAGCAAAATCAGCCGCGGATCAGCAGCAAAATCCGCCGCGGATCCGCAGCAAAATCCGCCGCAGATCAGCAGCAAAATCAGTCAGGGATCAGCAGCAAAATCAGCCGCGGATCCGCAGCAAAATCCGCCGCGGATCAGCAGCAAAATCAGCCAGGGATCAGCAGCAAAATCAGCCAGGGATCAGCAGCAAAATCAGCCGCGGATCCGCAGCAAAATCCGCCGCGGATCCGCAGGAAAATCCGCCGCGGATCAGCAGCAAAATCAGCCGCGGATCAGCAGCAAAATCAGCCGCGGATCCGCAGCAAAATCCGCCGCGGATCAGCAGCAAAATCAGCCGCGGATCAGCAGCAATATCCGCCGCGGATCCGCAGCTGATCCGCAGCAATATCCGCCGCGGATCAGCAGCAATATCCGCCGCGGATCCGCAGCAAAATCAGCTGCGGATCAGCAGCAAAATCCGCTACGAAAAAAAAAAAATCTTTATTTTTTTTATTTGTCCCTACCTATGATAAAGGGGGGGTTCATTTACTTTTTTTTATTTTGATCACTGTGACTGTTTATCACAGTGATCAAAATAAATTTTTGAACACTGGGGGGCGCACTGCACATGCGCTGGCCGGTGGGCGCACTGCGCATGTGCCCGCCATTTTCCAAGATGGCGGCGCCCATGAAGAGGCCCGGGCGGATGCCGGGACCGATCCAGGGACATCGGTGGACCGGGAGAGGTAAGTAGGTGGGTCGGAATGTTAGGGGGGGATCGGAACATGGGGGCAGCGGAGCAATGGGGGAGGGGAGCAGATAGTGACGGCGGTGACCGATCACCGCCATCTTTTGGTGGTGGCGGCCGATCGCCGCCGTGACTACGTGTGGGGGGGTCAGGGCTCGGTGTCCAGCCATGGCCGATGCTATTGCAGCATCGGCCATGGCTGGATTGTAATATTTCACCAATTAAATTGGTGAAATATTACACATTGCTCTGATTGGCTGTTTCACTTCATGGCCACGGGGGGGTTAAGCCAACCCCCCTGTGGTGAAGCACAAAGGGTCCTGTAACTGCGGGTCGGGTGACCTTTGAGTGACCCCGGTCTCCCGGCCCGCAGGAACGCAATCCTTTCATGACGCAGGGTATGCGTCATAGGTCGGATTGGCACCGACTTTCATGACGCATACGCTGTGTCAAAGGTCGGGAAGGGGTTAAAGGAATAACAAATCAAACAGATCTGTGTATTTTGCTGCTGACCCTCCAACCAGGCATGGTTGGGTGTAATAATGGGTGTAACCTAGTGGCTGATGTGAAGCAGCTGGGCGTAACCTGGTGGCGGCTGTGAAGCAGTGGACATGTGCTGCATCTAAAGCGCTGACTATTACTTATCATGTGCACATACCCTAAAACAGTAAAATGTGAGTACTTCACAGTGTTAAATCTATGAAGCAACACTAGTTACTGAACAATATATTAACGTGTTGAGGAAAGGTCTTAACTTTGTATCATCTACAAGGTTTTAACCTGTTCTCCACTCTAATTGATGTGAAGAAATTTATGAGACGCTTGACCCTAAAAAAACATTTCAAGGATTGCGAAACTTCACCTGCCTTCACTGACTATGAACATCAAACGGTTAATAAATTTTCTCAGTTAAATTTTATGAATCAGCTATCATTACTGAACCTATATTTATTATCTGAAAGTGGCTTAAAACAAACATCTTGATGGCCATATTTTCCCTAACAGGGTCCCTAATACAAACTTTTATCCGATCCAGAGCCAATGCTCAGCAATGGAAGATTCTCAATTTATGATTGAGGAGGAACTAAAAACTTTGTATAATAATAGAAAGGATCCAAAAATCAAACCTCACTGTAAAAGAGCTTGCATCCATAAAGCAAAACAATTTGGTTATAAAAAAAATCGGGACAAGGGAGGATCTACTGTCCTACTAGATGAAGAGAATTACTTACAATGGTAAGTGACACTGATACTTATCAAAGACTTGCAAATGATCCTACTAAGTCTTATAAAGAATTATTACTCCAACTATTATGTGAAGGAGAAAGCCTGGAAATTCTGAACAAAATGAAAATGGAATACTTTAATCTAGATTACCTACAGATTCCCATACTACATGCCTTACTAAAGACACACAAATAAACCTTTCCACCTCAGTTCAGACCCATTGTTTTGAGCACTAATTCTCTGCTGGAAAATCTATGTGAGTGGCTTGATGATGATGACAGCTTGCAGCCTGTAGTTCAGCTTTCACTGAGCTACATACAGGATAGCAAACATGTCCTCAATATAATTCCCCCGAGGAAGCATTCAGCGAAACGTGCGTTGGGGCTCTCCTGTCCGTTGTCCAGTAAGTTTTGGATGCACTATTATCTCTGCTTATTGTCTTTAATATGGTATTGATTTTATATATCACCGTTATGTTACTGCTGGTTGCATGGGAATGGATCCTCTTGTAATATACCTAAGATTACAGCCTGTAACCATGCTAGCAGCATTTGCACACATGCAAAAGATATGTCCATCATAGTAGCAGCACAGGCATTTTGCTGAGATGTCCACTTGGTAATCGCAGCAGGTACACATATTTGGCGCTTATATTTTTGGCAGTGGCATTTAATAAGGATTTGCACACATACCTTATAGTATACTATTTGTTGCAGTAGCACATGCATATATATAATCCTTCTTGCAACATATATGGTAGCATATTAAACAACTTTGATTGTATTTGTATATTTATGCATGTGCCTCCCTTCTATATATACCGACTCTGATTTATATAGCATAGCCTTGTAGTCCTACTTCCATGCATGTGTTTTGCACATCTATGTATGTATATACAATCGATTTTTGCTGCTATTGGCCCTTCTACCCTCCTATGTTTATATCCATAGTGGAGATATATATTTATGACATGCTGTGATAACGCATCTGAGCTGTTTATAGTATTGAGTGCAGTTTTGCTTTTTTAAGGTTTAATTTATTGCCTCATTATTATTTTTTTGCATCATGCACTCCCTTCCCTGTTTTTTTGATTTTTTTTCTATACTGATGGGATTATTAGATTAATACTATCTCCATAAAATTCTATTTATGTGCACTGTGCACTCTATTCGTACGGCTCTCTATACATATGCGTACCACGGCATAGTCATCTTTTTACATAGTATCCTGTGATATGTATGCATCCAACCCTCTGAATAACGGTATCTAGGTTTTTGCCTTCTTCTTTGTCATTAACATTGTTTACTACAATTGTTATCTCTTTTTTAAGAATTGTTTTTCAACTTAATAAAATTGTTTTGTATTTTTCTATAAATTGGCTCTGTTTTCATATTTTCTTTGGGTATTTGATATTATAATATATGAATGAGCATTTATTAGTTGGCCTTCTTTTTTTGGTTAATTAAATATAAAGTGGTGTAACAAATATTCCTGATTAACCTGTGATGTAAATTCATTATATGCAATTATTCCTCATAATTTAGCCATTGAAGCAATATATGATAAACTGCCTAAATACACCAACTATTCTACTGATTTAGTGAATTTTATTGCAGATGTCACACGTTTTCTCCTAACCCACAATTATTTTTCATTTATGGGAAAATTTTGTTTACAGCATCGTGGCTGCTCTTTGGGAGCCAAGTTTTCACCATCTGTTGCAAATATATTCATGAATTTGTGGGAGGAGAAGCATATTTACTCTATTATAATCCTTTCTTGTTGGATGTCTTTATGTATTTACTCTTTAGGTATAATATCCTTTTTATCTGGCAGGGTGATGGGGCGTCCATACCAAACTTTATATCATACATTAATAATAATTCTGTTAACATCAGTTTTTCATATTGCTTTCATGCTAAAGTCATATCCTTTTTAGACATTCTCCTGACGGGTGACACAGGTGATGCAATTGTTCTCTGTGAACATTTCAGAAAACCTGCAGAAGGTAACTCCATTTTGTTAGCCAACAGATTACACCCGAAATGTGTGTTAAACAATTTACCAGTTCGTGAATATGTTAGAGCCAGGAGATGTTACACCAAAATGACAGATATATTTCCAAATGTCACAATATTAGCTCCAAACTCCAAAGAAGCGGTTACTCTTCAGCATTCCTAAATGAGTAAAAAATTAAAGCTAATACTAAAACTAGATTGGAATATATTTCCCTAGAAAAAACTAACCAAAATTGTCAGAATAAAAATGTTTTTGATGACAAAGTAGTTTTTTTTCTACAGAATTTACCAACAACTTCTATCAAGTTACTAGCATTTTTAAAAAATGCCTATTCATTATACTGTTAATTCTTTAAAAAACATACTGAAGGGAGGATGTAAATTTGTATCCCACCATGGAGCTACTATTGGCAATCTGGCCCACCACACCAATAAGGCCGGGATCACACATGCGAGGAAATTGTCCGACACTCGCATGTGAAATCCCAGCTCTGGCGGCGGCACTTGGGAGTGGAGCGAACGGCTGCAAGTATTTCTATGCAGCCGCTCGCTTCACTCCCGAGTGCCAGCGCCAGAGCTGGGATTTCACATGCGAGTGTCGGACAATTTCCTCGCATGTGTGATCCGGGCCTCAAAGTATAAATAAAAGGGAAAACCCAATATTTGGTTCTCCATTAGCAGTTCTTATAAATGTGGACAGAGACAATGTGGTCCCTGCAAGCACATGTCTAACACTAAAACCTGTATTCCTTCATCAGATAAAAAGGTTTATCCTATACATGACTTTTTGAACTGCAGCAGAACATATGTTATATACAGCTTGGGCAAAAATCAAGAGACTACTTTCAAATGTTCAGTTTGTCTGATTTTTCTCTTTCTATGTATATTTTTGCGTAAAATGTAAAATTGTTATTTTAGTCTATAAACTTCTGACAACATGTCTCGGAATTTCCAAGCAATAAATTTTGTATTTTTTTCTGACAAAGAAAAATGGTCAAAATTAAAAAAAAAAACCTCAGTGCTCGCAGACCTCAAATAATGCAAAGAAAACAAGTTCATAATCATTTAGAAACAACAATACTGTTTTAACTCAGAAAGAGTTCATTAATCAATACTTTGTGGAATAACCATGATTTTTAAAAACAGCTTTCATGTATCTTGGCATGCTTTCCTCCAGTCTTTCACACTGCTCCTGGAGCAAAATGTAAGCAGTTCTTCTTTGATGGCTTGTGACTATCCATCATCCTCTTGATTACATTCCTGATGTTTTCAATGGGGTTCTGGTCTGGAGAATGGGCTGCCAATGACAGGATTTTGAGGTCGTGGTCTCTTAATTTTTGCCAGAGCTGTATGTCATCACATGTACTGATTGTGATATACAATATGTTGGGTGCACTACAAGGACTTTATGAAAACGTATATCTGAGCATCTTTATAAGGGCTCATACCCATTTGCGAGAAAAAAAATGGTCCGTTTTCTGGATGGAAAAAACGATCCGAATATATGCAATTGTCATGCGATTGTCATGCGATTTGTATGCGATTTTTAATCGCACCCTCAGTTTTCCATCCGTTTTCCATCCGTATGCACTGCGATTTTAACAAGACGTTTTACATAGAGCAGTTCTCTCTATGTAAAAACTCATGTTATAATCACATTGTAAAAAAAACCTACACAAAAAGCAAATAATTATATATATATATATATATATATAGGTCATACACTTATACATAGCAGAATAGCCGCTCATTCAATTGCCGGCTTCTGTAAAATCATTACAGAACCTGACATGAAATGACACATGGTTTACTTGCTATTGGAAGGTGACTTTAAGCCAGGTTAATAATTGAGAGTTATCAATTAGACAACTAACAATTATTAATCCTATTGTATGAAATGGTTAGAAAATACACACACACATTAATTACAAATCATTTTAATGAAATAAATAGACAGTTTTTGACCATCTTTTATTGTACAGTTAATCCTCGATTCCCTTGTTCTCCTGTAATAAAATAAAATAATAAAGCAAGCTTATTCTTACCTATCCGGTGTTCAGTCAGGTCCCAAGCTGTAATCCATCTGAAAGGGTCAACATGTTTACAGCTAGCAGTGCAGCTAATGCTGGCAGCTCAGCTGTAAACCCCCGAAGGAATGAGCTAATCTCCCGGCTGACAGGAGAGAAAGTGATTAGTGTGGTAAGCTTAATTGAATGCTTCCCACGTTAATTACTTCAGGTCAGCCGGGGACACCACACAGCATCAGTGACATCAGAGGGAGTCTCCGGCTGACCTGAGGTGAACTGATTACCATGGGAAGTAATCAATTAAGCTTCTCACACTAATCACTTTCTCTCCTGTCAGCCAGGAGATGAGCTCATTCCTTCGGGGGTTTACAGCTGAGCTGCCAGCATTAGCTGCACTGCTAGCTGTATACATGTTGACCCTTTCCAATGAATTACAGCGTGGGACCTGACTGAACTCCGGATAGGTAAGAATAAGCTTGCTTTATTATTTTATTTTTATTACAGGAGAACAAGGGAATCGAGGATTAACTGTACAATAAAAGATGGTCAAAAACTGTCTATTTATTTCATTAAAATGATTTTTAATTAATGTGTGTGTGTATTTTTTCACCATTTCATACAATAGGATTAATAATCGATAATTGTCTAATTGACAACTCTCAATTATTAACCTGGCTTAAAGTCACCTTCCAATAGCAAGATGGCTTTAACCCATTATTAACCCATTAGCCACCGCTACAGGGCAATGGGAATAGACAGGCTAAGTGCCAGAAATGGCGCATCTAATTATAGATTTGCCTTTTCTGGGGTGGCTGGGGGCAGATGTTAGAAGCCAGGGGGGGGCACAAAATAAATGCACCCTCCCTAGGCTATCATTATCTGCCCCCACTCGCTGGCTTTCCCTGTCTGGTGGAGAAAATAGCGCGGGAGCCCATGCATTTTTTTTCAACAAATTTACACCTTTAATTAACCCCTACATGTATGAAATTTTGCACACATACACTCATGTCATTGTTAGTGAAGACCATATATCAAACTACATGAAATGACATGGTTAACTGTATGTAAACCATGTGTCATTTCATGTCAGGTTTGTAATTTCACAAAAGCCGGCAATTGAATTAGCGGCCATTATGCTATGTAGAAGTGTATGAATTCTAAATATATATATATATATATATATATATATATACAGTATATGTGTGTCACAATGACATGTATATATGTATTCTATGTGTATATATCTATTGTTTTGTAAGCTGTCAGTGTGATTTTACAGTAGCCAGGGGTGAATTGCCAGCTTTTCTAAGGACACCAGTGCGTATAAATCGGACAGCACTCGCATGGTGCGAGTGCTGTCTGATTATTTCTCGCACCCATTGACTTGCATTGGCGAGTCTCATCCAAAAATCACTGCAAATCGCAGCATGCAGCGATTTTTTTCTCAGTCCGATTTCAGCTGAAAAAAAATCGCAAATGAGAAGTCACCTATTGAATAACATTGGTTCGAGTGCAATCCGATTTTTTATCGGCTTGCACTCGTCCGTTTTCTCTCCAGTGAGTATGAACCCTAAAGGTCAAAATTCCACAACTCACAGTCTCTCAGGGGCATCACAACATTTTTTTAATTGCCACAGGGGTGATGTTAGTAAAGTCCTTGTGCTTGAAAAAATACCACAATTGAAATGTGGTGGGGATAGATCCAGGACCCTTCACATGAAAGAATCCCAATGGATACAAAAACTAGATACTAGTGTTCCTATGTGCATGAATAAAAGGACAGACTTGCTATACATTTACTGACTTATTCTATAGGATAATGAGCATTCTTATGTGGGAATGTCTAGGTGGAGTGAAAGGGGTTAGGTAAGAGAGTTTAACCCCTTTCTGCCAGCTGACGGAATATTATGTCAGCTGGCAGTATCCCCTGCTGTTATAAACAGCTGACATGTGACCGCAATAGGCACGAGCGGAATCACGATTGGCCCGCACCAATTAACTAGTTAAATCCCACTGTCAAAGCTGACAGCGGGCATTTAACTACCGCTTCCGGCCGCCGGGCCGGAAATGAGCGCTTCGCCGACCCCAACAAGTGATCGGGGGTCAGCGACGTGTTGCCTTGACAACCAGAGGTCTCTTAGTGACCTCTATGGTTGTTTCCGACACATTGCTGTGAGCGCCGCCCGGTGGTCGGTGCTCATAGCAATGCAGTAAATCTGCAACATAAGGGCGATCTGCTCATCGCCCATATGTAGCAGAGGCAATCGAGTTCTGCATGCTTCTAGCCTGCCATGGAGGCTATTGAAGCATGCCAAAAGTAAAAAAAAGTGTTTAAAAATTAAAATAAAACAACCTCAGTTAAAATCACACCCCTTTCACCACAATCAAAATAAAACAATAAAAAAAATCACACATACACATATTTGGTATCCCCGCATTCAAAATCGCTCGATCTATCAATAAAAATAGGATTAACCCGATCGCTAAACGGCGTAGCAAGAAAATATGGTCGCCACAGCATTGCATTAAAATGCAATAACGGGCGGTCAAAAGAACGGATCGGCGCATAAATGGTATCCTAAAAAATGTCCGCTCGGCATGCAAAAAATGAGCCCTCACCCGGCCACAGATCACGAAAAATGGAGACGCTATGGGTCTCGGAAAATGGCGCAATTTTTTTTTTCTATTTTTAGCAAACTTTGGAATTTTTTTCACCACTTAGATATAAGAGAACCTAGACATGTTTGGTGTCTTTGAACTCGTAATGACCTGGAGAATCATAATGGCAGGTCAGTTTTAGCATTTAGTGAACCTAGCAAAAAAGTCAAACAAAAAACCAGTGTGAGATTGCCCTTTTTTTGCAATTTCACTGCACTTGGAATTTTTTTCCCATTTTCGAGTACACTACATGTTAAAACCAATGGTGTTGTTCAAAAGAACAACTCGTCCCACAAAAAATAAGCCCTCACATGGCCATATTGATGGAAAAATTAAAAAGTTATGGCTCTGGAAATAAGGGGAGCAAAAAACGAAAACGCAAAACCGAAAAAAGCCCCGGGGGTTAAGGGGTTAATACCGCTCTTCATTTGCTTACACTCCCTTATTTATTTTAGGGCTACTTTGAGTATGGGAACACTCTGATTAAAAACTAGTCGGTTTGAAACATGTAAGGCCAAGAATTTCCCGGGTTACTTGCTTTTTTTCTAAACTAATGATTTCATATACCATAATTTAAACCAGGTTATACACTAAAGATTTTATTTTTAAATTATTTTTCACAGATGGATCTGTTGCTGAATACCTCTCCCGTTTTGCTGCTAACACAAACTTCTTTCTGTGCATGGTCGTTGGATTTTACTGTGGTGAGCTGGATATTTTCTACAAAACTTTTTTTTTGTTGAATATCAGGATAACAGTAAGCAATTTTTGCCATTTTTCATTCCATGTAAAATCTAAAATTGCTTTTGAAATTAGTGTCACTAGTATATAAAAAGAAAGTTCATTTCAAACCACAATTAAAGTGTAATAAAGTTTCCAAAGTCCTGCATGAAGCCTGATGAAATTGCCAGGAGCTTAGAGTACCCTGCTACCACAAGCTGCTATTATATATCTGCTTGGTTTCATGAAAAGCCATAAGGCCGGCGTCACACTGGCGACAGAATCGGACGACTGCAATGCGATGAAATATCGTATTGCAGTCTGCCCTATGTTAATCTATGGGGCAGCTCCCAGTATCAGATTTTTTGTGGTCCGTTTTAAACGTCCGTGTGCAATCGCAGCATGCTGCGATTGTCACCGATTGTGGGTCGACTATCGCCAATGCAAGTCTATGGGAGCGATGAAAAATCGGATTACAAACGGACCACACTGTGTGACTTGCGATAAAATCGCATTGGTGTCCTTTAGAAAAGCCGGCAATTCATCCCCGGCTATACTGTAAAATCACACTGACAGCTTTAATAAAGAATAGAAAGAATAGATATACACACATAGAATACATTATATATATATATATATATTATATATATATAATTGTGACATGTATATATATATATATATATTTATAGTTCCTAGACTTCTACATACTGTAATAGCCGCTAATTCAATTGCCGGCTTTTGTGAAATCACAGAAGCCGACATGAAATGATACATTGTTTCCACACAGTTAACCATGTAATTTCCTGTATTTTGATATTTGTTTAGAACTTACAATTACATGAGTGTATTTGTGCAAAATTTCAGACATGTAGGGGTTAATTAAAGGTGTAAATTCGTTGAAAAAAAATGCGTGGGCTCCCGCTGTATTTTCTCCACCAGACAGACAAAGCAAGCGAGTGGGGGCAGATAATAATAGCCTAGGGAGGGTACATTTTTTTTGTGCCCCCCCTGGCTACTAACATCTGCCCCCAGACACCCAGATAGGGCAAATCTATAATTAGATTCGCCCTTTCTGGCACTTTGCCCGTCTATTCCCATTGCCCTGTAGCGGTGGCGAATGGGTTAATAATGACACCTTAATGTCACCTTAGTATTGAAAGGTGACCTTAAGGCAGGTTAATAATTGAGAGCTGTCAATTAGACAACTATCAATTATTAATCCTATTGAAGGAAATAAAAAAACACACACACACTTTAAGAATAAATAATTTTAATGAAATAAAAACACATATTTTTGACCATCTTTTATTTCACTCTTAATCCGTTCGAAGCCCTTGTTCTTCTAAAATAAATATAAAATAATAAAACAACATTATTCTTACCTATCTGGCAATCTGTCACGTCCCACGATGTAATCCTTCACAAAGGGTTAACTACTAGCAATCAGATAAGCAGCGCAAGTAATCCTGCGTGCTCATCTGATAGCTCCTGAATGAATGAGCTTATCTCCTGCCGACAGGAGAGGATGTGATTCATGAAGCAGTTGACCACTGCCTTCTACTACAGATTCTTTCCTCCTTTGGCGTCAAAGACCTCGCCCTATCCTGGATCTCCTCATACCTTTCCAACCGCACATTCAGCGTCTCCCACTCACACACTACCTCCTCGTCCCACCCTCTCTCCGTTGGAGTCCCCCAAGGATCTGTTCTAGGACCCCTACTCTTCTCAATCTATACACTTGGCCTGGGGCAACTCATAAGGTCCCACGGATTCCAGTACCACCTTTACGCTGATGACACTCAGATCTACCTCTCTGGCCCAGACATCACCTCTCTGCTATCCAGAATCCCGGAGTGTCTATCAGCCATATCCTCCTTCTTCTCCTCCCGCTTCCTCAAACTCAATGTGGACAAATCTGAACTCATAATCTTTCCCCATCCCACAGATCTTCCTTACCTGACCTATCTATCACAATTAACGACATCACGCTTTCCCCCGTACCAGAAGTCCGCTGCCTCGGAGTAACCCTTGACTCTGCCCTGTCCTTCAAACCGCACATCCAAGCTCTTTCTACCTCCTGTCGCCTTCAGCTCAAAAATATTTCAAGAATCCGTCCTTTCCTCAACCCTCAATCTACTAAAATGATTGTGCACGCCCTCATCATCTCCCGCCTCGACTACTGCAACACCCTTTTCTCTGGCCTCCCTGCTAACACCCTCGCACCTCTCCAGTCCATCCTTAACTCTGCTGCACGACTAATTCACCTCTCTCCTCGCTACTACTCCGCTTCTCCCCTCTGCAAATCTCTTCACTGGCTCCCATTCCCTCAGCGTATCCAGTTCAAATTGCTAATACTGACCTACAAGGCCATCTATAATCTGTCTCCTCCTTATATCTCTGAACTAATCTCCCGATATCTTCCCTCACGTAATCTCCGATCCTCCCAAGACATCCTTCTCTCCTCCACACTTATTCGCTCCTCACCCAACCGCCTCCAAGACTTCTCCCGAATATCCCCCATCCTCTGGAATTCTTTGCCCCAACACGTCCGACTATCAAACACATCCGGATCCTTCAGACGGAACCTGAAAACCCATCTCTTCAGGAAAGCCTACAGCCTGCAATGATCCCCGCTGTCTCCTCACCACTACCGGAGATATCGCCTCAACCAACACTGGAACTGCTGCAACCCACCAACCTGCTGTCTCCTGCCTCACAATCCTGTACAATGTAAGCCTACAGCCTGCAATGACCCTGCTACCTCCTCACCACTACCGGAGATATTGCCTCAACCAACACCGGAACTGCTGCAACCCCCCGACCTACTGTCTCCTGCCTCACAATCCTGTAGAATGTAAGCCCGAAAGGGCAGGGTCCTCTCCCCTCTGTATCAGTCTGTCATTGTTAGTTTGTTTACTGTAAGTGATACCTGTAATTTGTATGTAACCCCTTCTCATGTACAGCACCATGGAATAAATGGTGCTATAGAAATAAATAATAATAATAATAATAATAATAATAATAATAATAATGAATGAAGCTTAAATTGATTGTATCCACTTTCACCTTAGGTCAGGTCACTCAAGTGAAAGTTGTAATAAATCAATTAAGCTCCATTCATGAATCTATTCCTCTCCTTTCGCTGGGAGAGTAACTTATTCATTCAGGGGAATACAGTCTGAGACAGCATTATTAGCTCTCTGCGACCTGTAACCTGTTAACCCTTTCTGATGGATTACACCGTGGGACCTGACTGTACATCGGATTGGTAAGAATCATTTTGCTTTTTTATTTTATTTTTATTACAGGAAATGGTTTTAGCAGGAAAATAAAATATGGTTAAAAACTGTGTGATTATTTCATTAAACTTCTTTTTTTATTAAAGTGTGTGTGTTTGATTTTTTTATCATACAATAGGATTAATAATTGATAGTTGTCTAATTGACAGCTCTCAATTATTAACCTGCCTTAAGGTCACCTTTCAATACTAAGGTGACATTAAGGTGTCATTATTAACCCATTCGCCACCGCTACAGGGCAATGGGAATAGACGGGCAAAGTGCCAGAAAGGGCGAATCTAATTATAGATTTGCCCTTTCTGGGGTGTCTGGGGGCAGATGTTAGTAGCCAGGGGGGGCACAAAAAAAAGTACCCTCCCTAGGCTGTTATTATCTGCCCCCACTCGCTTGCTTTGTCTGTTGGTGGAGAAAATACAGCGGGAGCCCACACATTTTTTTTCAACAAATTTACACCTTTAATTAACCCCTACATGTCTGAAATTTTGCACAAATACACTCATGTAATTGTAAGTTCTAAACAAATATCAAAATACAGGAAATGACATGGTTAACTGTGTGGAAACAATGTATCATTTCATGTCGGCTTCTGTGATTTCACAAAAGCCGGCAATTGAATTAGCGACTATTACAGTATGTAGAAGTCTAGGAACTATAAATATATATATATATATATATATATAATATATACATGTCACAATGACATGTATATATATATATATATATGTGTGTTCTATGTGTATATATCTATTCTTTCTTTTGTGATTGAAATACTATTCTTTTGGATCCATTATATGTCAGTTTTGCAAGCCTGCGAGAAATTCTCGCAAGTCGGATGAAAATCGGATGTTACAAGGTACACACACATGCGACTAAATCGCATCTTTGAAGGAAAATCGGATGACAGAAGGATGTGTGATTTTTGCATTTTGATCCGACAATCGACCGTCTAAAACGGACCGATTTTTTGTCGTTGTGTGTGACGCCGGCCTAAGAAGTGAAAACGTGAAGGTCGAGACTTGTAACTGGAATATCTGAGACACTCCATTGGTGCTGGCAGCTGAAAGGTTATAGGAAAGAGCTCTGCTTTATCTTCTCAGTTGCTGCATATGTAGAATAGAGAACTTATGGGGAGTGTGAAGGATGAGGGGATTTAATGGCAGCTTAAAATTCACCTGAAAACATGTGTAGCTGTAATAGAACACTTTTCTTAGCAGTTGGCCAAACCTTCTCAGCTTCAAAGAAGAGATTCACACCCCCACCAGCTTATCTAATATCCAAACCATGTGGTGTAACTTCTTTGTTCAGACAGCTAGTTTTTCATATGGAGAATATACTGTAGATTTATTGTTTGTCCTAGCCATACACCCCTTTTTGAGATCTCTGCAATGGGCCAAATGCGTTACAGGGTCTCGATCTGTTATAGCACCCAAGGGTGGTGAGATAACATAGAATAGTTAGTAGGATCTTGGTAGCAAAGCCATGTTTCGTCTCAATGCACAGCAGGGGCCCTGCCAGATTGGATGGTGCCAAAAACGCCTCCCTAGGAAGGTCCGTTAAGGAGCTATGAACAATCTTAGGTTTTAGAAAATGTAGCTGCTATACAGTGGGTACAGAAAGTATTCAGACCCCATTAAATTTTTCACTCTTTTATTCATTGCAGCCACTTGGTAAATTGAAAAAAGTTAATTTTTTTCTCATTAATGTACACACTGCACCCCATTTTAACTGAAAAAAAAACAGAAATGTAGAAATTTTTGCAAATGTACTAAAAAATAAAAAATAAAATATCACATGGTCATAATTATTCATACCCTTTGCTTAGTACTGAGAAAAGCACCCTTTTGAGCTAGTACAGCCATGAGTCTTCTTGGGAATGATGTAACAAGTTTTTCACACCTGGATTTGGGGATCCTCTGCCATTTTTCCTTGCAGATCCTCTCCAGTTCCATCAGGTTGGATGGTGAACGTTGGTGGACAGCCATTTTCAGGTCTCTCCAGAGATGCTCAATTGGATTTAGGTCAGGGCTCTGGCTGGACCAGTCAAGAATGGTCACAGAGTTGTTCTGAAGCCACTCCTTTGTTATTTTAGCTGTGTGCTTAGGGTCATTGTCTTGTTGGAAGATGAACCTTCGGCCAAATCTGAGGTTCAGAGCACTCTGGAAGAGGTTTTCATCCAGGATATCTCTGTACTTGGCCGCATTCATGTTTCATTCAATTGCAAACAGTCGTCCTGTACCTGCAGCTGAAAAACACCCCATAGCATAATGCTGCCAACACCATGTTTCACTCACTGTTGGGATTTTATTGGGCAGGTGATGAGCAGTGCCTGGTTTCTCCACATATACTGCTTAGAATTATCACCAAAAAGTTCTGTCTTCATCTCATCAGACCAGAGAATCTTATTTTTCATAGTCTGGGAGTCCTTCATGTGTTTTTAGCAAACTCTGTGTGGGCTTTCATATGTCTGGCACTGAGGAGAGGCTTCCATCTGGCCACTCTGCCACAAAGGTCTAACTGGTGGAGGGATGCAGTGATAGTTGACTTTGTGGAACTTTCTCCCACCTCCCTACTGCATCTGTGGAGCTCAGCCACAGTGATCTTGGTGTTCTTCTTTACCTCTCTCACCAAGGCTCTTCTCCCATGATTGGTAAGTTTGACTGTACGGCCAGGTCTAGGAAGACTTCTGGTGGTCCCAAACATCTTCCATTTAATGATTATGGGGGCCTCTGTGCTCTTTAAACCTTGAGTACTGCAGATTTTCTTTTGTAACCTTGGCCAGATCTGTACCTTGCCACAATTCTGTCTCTGAGCTCCTTGTCCAGTTCCTTTGACCTCATGATTCTCATTTGGTCTGACATGCACTGTGAGCTGTGAGGTCTTATATAGACAGATGTGTGCATTTACAAATCAAGTCCTATCAGTTGAATTAAACACAGCTGGACTCCAATGAAGGAGTAGAACCATCTCAAGGAGGATCACAAGGAAATGGACAGCATGTGACTTAAATATGAGTGTCTGAGCAATGTGTCTGAATACTTATGACCATGTGATATTTCATAAAGCGAAAAACTTGGCACTCAATGTGTATAACAGGAAAAGTTCATTTATTATTAGTGCATCCAGAAAAAAACATGAACGTTTTCGGTCCACTAAGGGACCTTCATCAGAATATTTCCAAAAGGACACTGAAATACTTATAGGGAAAAAGAAAACAATAAATAACATGTCATGAGATGCATGATACACTAACAAAATATGATCACATGGACATAGTAACTCGTCAATCAATTGAAGATATGAGGAAGGCAGTGACTGTGAGTTCAATCCAAGTGTACCTGGTGTGCAGGAAAAATCACAATCCACTAATGGAAATGGTTAAATAAATTCCATGGTTAAGGGAGTACAGCAAGGTGTTGAAGATATTCATGAATGGTTACATAGACCAACATGAAAGGATACTATAGTACTTCCAAAGTAAAGCATATAGTTTCCATAGTGGAGCGGTATGAATGAGGAACGTGATGCTGTAAGGAGAAAGGAAAAGAACATGGGTGAAAAATAAATGAAGAGCATAATATAAATACCTTGAGACAACAAATAGTGTGTATGATACAAGGTTAGGTCTCCAAAAAGAGGCAATGGTTGTAATGAAATGAAGAGGTTAAACAGAATGAATGCTATAGAAAAATAGGAGAGTGATATATTTTACCAAAC
>JARQOD010000002.1:156686454-156813174 GCA_033576555.1 Oophaga sylvatica | reverse complement strand
ATATTTTCCCAAAACCCAAAATTGACTACCTGGATGCGTAAGTCCTGTGTAGCAAGGAAAAATTCCACACTGTGAGGGCCTTGTGGAGGTAAAACGCACAAAAAATCAATGTGGGAAATAGGGGCCTTAAATAAGAAAAATGAAAATAGAAACTCCAATTTAAAGGGAAAAAATGAAGGGATCCCTGAACATGTGCAATGTCGCACATTTTTTTTGAAACCCCGCCCGCTTCCCAGGGGAGGAGCTTAAAAGGGGGAAGAAAAAGCCACACAAAAATGGGAAAACGATATAAGGAGTATGGCCTCGATCAAACTTCCCGATGTCCGGGCCCAAAAAGGAGGGCGGTGGCGTGCTGCGTCCAGGGAACGCTGATAGCAAGGGGAATTTGGGTTTAAATCTCAGATAGTATGAGTCCCCCCGCCGCGCATAGTGGTAAATGGACTATTTGCTATTTGGGGACGCACTTGCGCGGTAAGAGACGGCTAATAATTGAGAAACGGGCCCCACAGCAAGTGTGGGCAGGCGTGCTGAAAGTGAGAAAAAAGCGTCCCAAAATATAAAGGGGAATTTGGTATGGTAAAATCATAAATGGAGAATGAATGGTACATGACGAGGGGTGGTAAAAGTGCATCTATCCCGGAAAGAAACAAGAGTCCCAAAATGGGAATGAAGAAATTTAGCGATTCTGGGTTTAAAAAAATGGGGAAAAGAATTTTAATCCCAAAGGAAAAAAGGGAGATTACCAGAACTCCAAAACATCTATACTATACAAGATTGTAATTATAAAAAGAGGACACGTCATGTCTCTTTTGGGGCCCCTTTGGTTCCAATGTTTGCGGGGTTTAAAAATCCAAAATGCCCCCCCTTTTTTTTCAAAAACCTGTTCTTTTTTGGCCCCCTCCTATTAGAGTCGATGTGTTCAAGATTTTTAAAATTTAGTTGTATACATTATGGTTTTTTCGTGAAAATGAGTGGGAGAGGAAGAGAAGCTTTTTTGTGTGGGAAATTGATTGTGCTGTGGGCCGATCTTGTGGGTGAGTAGTCTCTGTAAATATGCCCCCACAGGGGGACTTAATCCATAAAAAACATACGAGGAATCAATGTAAAAAAAAAATTTAAGGGTGCCCCCCCCAGTGGGAGGGGGAAACATGGGACCCTTTTGAAGTTGTTGCATTTAGGCAACCCAAAATTAGGGGAAAATGCCCCGTCTCTGTGCTGCAAAAAGGGCTGTCTGGGTACTAGACCGACCCAATCAGTTTGACTAAACGGTCCCCTAAAATTTTTGGGTCGGCGGGACTAAAAAAATGGTGAAAATTTTTGGGAAAATTGGGGGTGCTCTTATAAAAAATTTTAATGTTTCTAATAGGGTGTACTAGATTCGGAAGGGGGTGGTATGTCTAAAGAAAGGGTTCTGCATTGTTTTTAAAAAGTCCTAGTATGGGTATTCTGCTTTTCTTTGGGTTTAAAACTTTTTTGGTTTTTAGAACTTTCTGTAGGTTTTTTTCAATTTGTGGGCACATGCCTTTTTTGCCTACTTGGCCCTGCTCCACCCTTCTGGCTTTGCTGGACTTCATTGTAATTTCTACTCTTAAGCTAGCTGGGTGCTTTGTTACCTTTCTCAAATAGTTTTGCTTGGTCTTCAGACCTCTATGTTCTATGTTGTTTTGTTTTTCTTTTTACTGCTACAACTTCTGTTACGAGGTGTCCACCTTTTCTCTCAGTCCCTAGTGCTTTTAGGGATCCCTTCCTCGCATCTATAGGTCTTCGTTCAGACTAGCTGAGGACTTTAGCGGGTCTGATCGCAGGATCAGGTTCCCCGTTACATCGTAGGGATTGAGCTTAGTTTTATTGTAGGGACAGATATCCCTTTCTTTCCTTAGTGTTTGTAGCAGAACATAACAGTAAGTCCAGCCCAAAAATATCTCTAAGGAAAGATTACCAGTTTCCATTATGGTGTCGGTTCAGGAATTGGCTCAACGCCTGCAGGGACTCTCTCTGGAGGTGACCGAACTCCAGCAACACGTGATTAACTGTTCTGGAGCACATTTCGTGGATCCAAAGGTACGTTTGCCTGATTTATATTTTTGGTGAACAACAAGATTTTTTTTCTTTTAAAAATGCTTGCTTGTTGTATTTTCGTTTGAGACCCAGATCCTCTGGTGATGAATCGCAGCGCATAGGGTTTATAATGTCACCATTGCGCAAAGAACCTCAGGAATAGGCTTTTTCTCTGCAACCTACTGATCCATGCTTTAGATAAGTGTAACGAATGGAAGCGGAGGCAGAGGTGGTGAAGTTCACATTCGTTTTTATTTTTTAATGTGGAACCTCGAGACCGCGGTCCGGGGGGCTCCGAAGGGGGCGTAACTAGTGAGCCCCGGGTACCCGTAGTAAGGCCCCTCGAACAGGACCAGAATGGAATACCCGGAGGACACAGGTGCTACCTCCAGTTAGACCCCGGACACGTGGCAGCTGTCCCAAAGGGACCAAAAGGGTAACAAGTATTTACAGAGTCCGTGGAAAGTTCTTGACGGAGAAGGGTAAGGTCCTGGTCCAGAACGGATGGTAGAAGGCTGGCTTCAGTGACCTTGTCACGGTCCACGGGTACGGATGGCTGATGGCGGAACGGGATGATACTTGCGCCAGTAATAGCCGAGATTGTCCAGATTAGCCAGATACGGGTTAGCAATGATCTGAGGAGACAAACAGTATCAGCGAAGCACAGAGACTGCAGACGCAGCGCAGACAGAACAGGCACAGAACCGGATGTAGCAATGATAGAACACGTTGCTCCGGCACTCCCCTAATGGTGGAGTGACCATATATAGTACTGAGTGCGCAGCCATTGGATAATTAGCTATTTCAAAAGATGCACGCTGCCCCTTTAAGAGAGGCGGTGGGCGCGGCCTCGCATCCTAAGCCGACTGTCTGGAGGCCTGCCAGCAGCGTGCCAGGAAGTGGAGAAGGACTCAGGACGCCGGAGAGCAGATGGGACAGGAGACCCCAGCCCACGCACAGACCGCCGCAGAGGGACAGCCCGAGGAACAGGTGAGTGAGCAGAAGGGAGTGCAGAGGCAGCGCTGGGACCGGTGTAACAATAAGTGGATAGTTTTTTTTCTGCTTTGGGGTTGCTGTATGATGATCCTGATCGTGTATCATCAGCTGAGACAGAATTGAGACTTTTGAGGCAGGGATCTGGTAATGTGGAAAAATATTGTACACACTTCCGACGGTGATCTACTCAGGTGGAGTGGAACGATTCAGCTTTGAAAAGTTTTTTCTTGCAGGGCTAGGTGAAAGGGTTAAAGATTTGCTGATTGCTTATCCCATACCTGGTAACTTGCAGGAGGCTATGCAATTAGCTATACGGGTGGATAGGAGACTGCGTGCAAGGGTGCGTCAGTGCACTGTGTGTGCTAGATCTAAGTCTTCACATACTCCTGCTGCGGGGTTGCTTTGCCCTCTGGAGATCCCTAGTGCACTTTGGACACATTTGGCTATGGACTTTATTACTGACCTTCCCCCCTCTGAGGATTTCATTGTCATCTGGGTGGTCGTGGACCGTTTTAGCAAGATGTGTCACTTGGTTCCTTTCATCAAACTGCCCTGCGCTAAGACTCTCGCTAAGGCCTTTGTCAAGGAAATTGTCAGACTACATAGCGTTCCTACTGACAGTGTTTCTGATAGGGGACCTCAGTTCGTGGCTCGTTTTTGGCGCGCCTTTTGTGACAGGTTGGGAGTTCATTTGTCATTTTCGTCCGATATCATGCTGAGTCTAATGGCCAGCCAGAAAGGAAAAACCAGGATGTTGAGCAGTTCTTGCGTTGTTTTGTGGCAGACAATCAAGAGGGGTGGTCAGAGTTTCTGCCACTTGCTGAATTTGCTCTTAACAACCATACATCCTCTTCTGCTGGTTGTTTGCCTTTTTTTTGTTGTACCGGGAGACATCCATTGTTTGAGTCATTCTCCAAATTGGTATCGGCTGTGCCTGAAGAGGAGAATTTTTCCGGTGATTTGGAGAGAGTTTGGACGGATGTGCGTGGTAATCTTCAGGAGGCTAACAGAAAATCTAAAAGGTACTTTGATAGGAAAAGGCAAGAGTTTTTGTTTGCTATTGGTGACATGGTTTGGTTGTCCTCTAAGAATCTGCGGTTAAGGATTCCTTCTAAAAAATTGGGTCCCAAGTTTGTAGGGCCCTTCAAGGTGCTTCAGGTTGTTAACCAATCTGCTGTTAGGTTGGAGGTTCCTACCTCCTGGAAGATTAATCCGGTGTTTCATGTTTCTCTGTTGAAAAGAGCTGATGTGTCGGATGGAGACGCCTCTGTCTCTGTTCCCCCGGTGGTGGAGGACAGGGAATATGAAATTTCCCGCATCCTAAATTCTAGACGTTATAGAGGGAGTTTGCAGTATCTCGTTGTTTGGAAGGGTTTCGTAATCTAGAATAACTCATGGGTGAGGTCGGATGATGTTTCTGCGTCCAGACTTGTCAGAGGTTTCTGGGAAAGCCTGGGCCTAGGGGATCCGGAGGATCCTCTTAGAAGGGGGGGTACTGTTAGAACTCTCCTGTTAGGATTTTCTATCTTGCTGGTCACATGACCTTTTTTGCCTACTTGGTCCTGCTCCCCCTTCTGGCTTGCTGGACTTCATTGTAATTTCTACTCTTAAGCTAGCTGGGTGCTTTGTTACCATACTCAAATAGTTTTGCTTGGTCTTCAGACCTCTATGTTCTATGTTGTTTTGTTTTTCTTTTTACTGCTACAACTTCTGTTAGGAGGTGTCCACCTTTTCTCCCAGTCCCTAGTGCTTTTAGGGATCCCTTCCTCGCATCTATAGGTCTTCGTTCAGACTAGCTGAGGACTTTAGCGGGTCTGATCGCAGGATCAGGTTCCCCGTTACATCGTAGGGATTGAGCTTAGTTTTATTGTAGGGACAGATATCCCTTTCTTTCCTTAGTGTTTGTAGCAGAACATAACAGTGGATATCCTCTGGCTGAGAATTTGCTTTCCATTTCTCTTAGTCTCCTGGATTTCGTACTGGCGTCGGATACAATCCTCTCTACCCTATTGAATTGTGATTTGGGGATTGAGTTTTTTATCGCTGGTGGATGACAGCTATTAAAATGTAGGAGGCTGTTCCCTCATCATCAGTATACTATGATTCAGGGTGCGCTGACACTTGTGTATATTCTTTCATGCGAGAGAATCAAGCTGAATACGCTAATGACACTCGACTCCAACTCTGTTAGAGTTTGAGCCAAGTGTCATCTGACTGTTATCTGATTCTCTCGCATGAGAGAATTGCAGCATAGGTGCAGAGAAGATGGAAAACGTAATTTTCTCATTTTCTGCATTGCCTGCATCTGCGGTAATCAGTGCAGTTTGATATTTTAGACACACCCATAGATTTGTATGGGTACAAGTGAACCGAATATCATAGCCACTCACAGCATCCTGCGATTGTTTTCTCATGCCAAATTGGCATGAGAAAATAATCACAGATCTTCACTGCCTCATAGTATAACATAAGGCTGAGTGCTGTCCGATAAGACATCAGCACTCTGCAGTGTTATGCACCAGTTTGAGTGAGTCCTAAGGGTGCGTCTAGCATCAGAAACAAGTCAGGTTTTTAATCTCTCCATGCATCCTTTTGTTTTTTATGTATTGCTAATAAAGATTCATTTTTTCATATTGCCAGATGGATTTGCTGAATCTTCCCTACCTCATCATTGCTTTTGCTGTGCGCACCAGTTTTCTACTTCTCAACCATTTCATCTGACCAGCAAGAGTGGTGAGCCCTGTCTTTTTTCTATTTTTTTTCATCATTAATCTCTGTTATTCTATGGGAAATAGACTATTGTTAGGAACTCATTAGTTATATGGGATGGAAATACAACATATTTCAAATGCAAGAGTCTGTTACTTTGTCTGTGGCTCCTCTATATGTGATATCCTCATTTCTTCTTGTAAATGCCATTTGCAGTAGAGTTAAGAAGGATTATAATATTATAAAATATTATAATATTTTGGCGGCATTTAGTTGACTCATGAAATGGGAATGGTCATAGCTATTTTGACATGATTCGTATTACCTTTCTAATTTTGTGAGCACTGTTTTTGTGTTTGAAATATTTTTAAATAACATTTTCCCTTTGAATGATACAATAATAAAGGTTATTTTATGATATAGGAGGCAGTTTTGGAAGTTTTTTTTGGCTTAAGTTTTCTATTTGGCAAAACATTGCAATTGTCACATACCAAATTGTTCATTCTGTACAATAACTGTATGGTTTAGGTGCGTGGTGTTGTCTACATAGTGTTTATTGTTGCTTGATTTTGCCAGTCGTTTTGTGCACTGACAGGGCTACAATCAGTATGCAAAACATTCTGGCCCTTTTTCAGGCAATACTAGTGTTTGAAATAGCTGTCCTTAATCTGTTTTATTATGTGTTGTATTGTATTTTTATGTAGTAGAACTCTATGTCCTGGATAAACTCAAGCTGTGCAGAGCAATCAATGATTACTTTTAGCAGTAATGTGGCAAAGTGGAGAATCTGTGTTTGGCTGCGATTTAAATGTCTTTCCAGTTATATTTATTCAGAAGCAATTTTTTTATGATTCAGCAACAAAAGAAGGAAGAAAACATTTAAATTCTGACTTTACTTCACGCAATCTTGGTGTTGTAGACCGAAGGTATGAGATTTCTTGCAGTGAATATTTGAAAAGGACAATAATTTTCTATTTTTTAAAAGTGTTGAACTGATATAAAGATATTCTATCCCACATTTCAGGTAAGTACATTTACAGAAATTTGAAACATATATGTAAATATATTTTTATTATTTTAGAGGCATAATAAAATTCTGAAGCTGGAAAAACAAATAAAATCTGGCTTGTGTCACCATTTCCTGAGACCCATATCTTTTTTTTTCTTCCTACATTGGTAGGCCCTTGCTAGGGTTTAATTTTTGCATAGTGAGTTGATGATTTTCCTGGAACCAGTTTGGTATTTTTATGATATTTTAATCACTTTATATTGAATTTTTTGGAAAGAGGTGTGCCCACTCAAAAAAGGCTATTCTGGAGTTTTTATTTATTTTTCTTTATGGCATTTACTGTTTGGAAGAAATAATAATAATAATCTTTATTTTATATAGCTCTAACATATTCCACAGCGCTTTACACACATTATCGTCACTGCCCCCGATGGGGCTCACAATCTAGATTCCCTATCAGTATGTTTTTGGAGTGTGGGAGGAAAACCACACAAACACATGGAGAACATACAGATTTCTTGCAGATGTTGTCCTAGTTGGGATTCGTACCCAGGACTCCAGCGCTGCAAGGCTATAGTGCGATCCACTAAGCCACCGTGCTACCCATTTAAAAAATCTGAAGTTTACAAATGCGGCTATATGAAATATATCTAAATTATTATTATTATTATACATTTATATAGCGCCATTTATTCCATGGCGCTTTACATATGAAAAGGGGAAAAATATAGACAGGTACAATAAACATGTGCTGGACAAGGGACACACAAGTACAGAAGGAGAGAGGACCCTGCCCGCGAGGGCTCACAGACTGCAGGGATGGGTGAAATACATAATAACAATCTTATATTTTACAATGCAAGTGATCAAACTACCACAAGTTCAATTTTCCAAGAAAAATTAATAAATGAAATGAAAAGTAAGAAATATAATTGGAAAAAAATATATATTTTGATGTCTGTAATGCGCTGTAGGATTAATGGCGCTGTATAAGTAAGTGAAATAAATGCATTACCACTTTCCACCACTTTTGCCAACAGTGGTGTGAGTGAATGTAATGTTATCCGAGCTGAGTTTTCTCACATTCCCACTTGGGGAATGGGAGAGTTCTGCTGCTGCTATTGAAGAGAGAATTCAGACTGTGTCTCCTTTTACTTCTCAGCTCCTCCAGTCCATTTCTGGCAGTAATAACATCAGATAGCAGCCCATTGCCTAGATCAGCCAATCTGGCCCTGGTAAGCATCCCAGCTCCATCACACTCACAGGCTGACTGAAGCTATGAACAGCCAGGACACAGCATGCAGTATGTAATGATACACCCATGTGCTCTTCTCCGGCAGGCAGTGCAGCAAAGTGGCTGTGTCATCTGGGCTGCATGGCTACAGCGGTAAATGCGCCCTAACTGGATCCGAGACTGCAACAAGAGTACTGAGAAATGACAATGACTTAATTCCCATAATTGGAATCTGATGGCCAGCGCCCTGTGTGATCTCATAACCAAGGCCGCCCATGATTGCAGCAGGAAGCACTCATAACACTGCTCTGTTCCTAAGAATCAGAAGAGATTATGGATGCCAGTAGAGGTTTGCTAGGCCTTAATCTAGTGACCACAGACCACCAACATGGTTGCAAGATTAGGATCCTGCAAATCTTTTGATTAACTCTATTTTATACATAATTTTTTCTTACTTTTTCAGATCATCCATTTGTTGATATAAGAATCCCTGATGTACCAAGCATACCAAAGTTTAAAATCTCTGCAAATTATTATTTAAATCGTTGATAGTGACACGTTAAAAGCAGTTCCAGTTCTTAGCTGCAGCTCTTGCAAAATTATATTTAATTGACTCTCTTCTGCAATTAGAATTTTAAAACACAATAATATGCCTAATATTTATTTGGAAAGCTAACCTTCACAGTGACTCCAATTGCAGTGCTTAAAATCCATGTCTGGCAGCAACACAATTTATTTATAGCATGCCAGAACACTTAATTAATTATGTAAATTATTTAATAACATTTTGCTGTTTTGTTGTCACTAATTCTTTCATGCTATATTTTTACATGCCATTAAAACAACCTAGAAAAATTTCAGTTTGAAAAATCGTATAATACCCTTAAAAATCAAGTACGATGTGGAGCTATATTCTACCATTTGTTTTGTATTTTGTTAAGATAATTTGAATGTCGTGTGCTGACTGGTAAGCACCGTCTGTCAATTTATTATAAATAACACATTTCAGTAGAAGGGTTATTAATTTCATAATTATTCACTGTATGCCAAGAAAGATTTAGCTAATTATCCCAATATGACTTACTTTCAACATAGCTGTGTGTTTTGTTTGTAGCTTATCATGTAGCAATAGCAATTGTACTTAGAAATCTACAAAACTTATCTTTACGTCTTTTTTACTAATACGAGCCTTAAGCTAGATTTCTCTGTCAACTCTACGACCTCATCCAAGATATCTATGTCCCATGTTCTATCCATAATTTCTTATGGATCCATTTAGAATTTTTTTTTGTTTATAGCATTGCAAATATAAATCAAATCAATATTTCTTATGACCCCATATTGCCTTCAAAACAGCATCAATTAATGTAGATACAAATGCACAAAGTCAGAGATTTTGTAGGATTATAGTCAGTTATGTGAGTAAGTATGGTAATTCCAGCAAACAGTAGATAATGATTATCAATTTCATTTGCAGATTGAAGCAAATTCATTAATTGAAGCAGAGGCAACTGTGCAGGGGTCACTCTATGTAACTGCTGACTTGTGATTCCTCACAGGATAATCCGTTGCTGACTCCAGGAGTAAGCAGTAATGGGACAGCAAATGAGTGATTTGTATACTTCAAGCTACATTATGACTAGACGTATTTGACCTTGTTCAATACAATAGTATTTAGCAAGGCCACACATGTCTACTCGGCATGTGACCACATTTATGCAAATTGCAACTCCCAACATCTGCACCAAAGAATCCTGACAGTGCGCAATGTGTTCTCTGTGAGGATTCACAAGTCTGCCTTTGCATAGACTGAAGCCTGAAGAACCCCTTTAATGCTGAGAAATACAGGCCTATGCTTATCCATCATGCAACACCATTAGTGAGGCATATGATTGGCTCCAAATTTGTTTTTGCTGCCAAACATCAACACAAAAAGAAAAAGGAGCAATATGACCCATATAGGTAAAAAATGTATATTTTTATTAATTATTACTCAATAAATTAACATACATATATCCATTAAAAATTACACATATAATGCAACTAATGTGAAGGTCACAAAACATTAAAAAAATCCGACCTGTTAACCAATATTTTGACCGGGAGTCATAGACTCAGAAGATGTATATCATATTAAACCATACAGCATAATACATATATGTGAAAGTATCCAGATACTAGGCAATTGTACTATCATATATACAGCATGCCACTAATGACATCAGCATACAAGAGTTAAGCTGCAGCAATGCCAAGTATACATGAATGAGTCTCACCCAAATATGTCCAGGAAACAGTCAGATTGTGCAGCCCCGACGCGCGTTTAGCGTGGGCTTTCGCGAAACTACGATCCACCCGCCGCTGTTAACATGTTAAATGCCATTTTCAATCTCTCTCTCTTTAACATGATCACGTCAGAAACACATCACAAACCCTGCTCATCGATGCCCATGTCACATGACCGTGGGTCACCGATGGGTAATCATGACCATCCGGGGTCTGCAGGTGACCCCTGTGGTTGTCATTGCCGGACTGCTATGAGCGCCACTCTGTGGTTGATGGTTCATGGCAGATGACAATTTTAGCTATCATAAAGTCACAGCTTCTAGCGTTCCATGGAGAAACTAGTATTGAAACCAGAAAAAAAGTAAAAAAAAGAGTTTTTTAAAATATGAAAAATATATAAAAGTTCAAATCACTCCAGTTTCACCCCATTAAAACTAAAACAATAAAAAAAACAAATGATTAATATCACTGTGTTCATGATCACCCAGTCTATCAATGCATAAAAATAATTAATCCGATTGGTGAACGGAGTAAACGAGAAAAAAAATCCAAGAGCCAAAATTATGGTTTTTGGTCGACTGCAACATTGCATTAAAATACAATAATGGGTGATCAAAAGATCATATCTTCACCAAAATGGTATCAATATAATGTCATCTCTGCAAGCAAAAAAATAGCCCTCACCCAGCCCCATATCACAAACAATGGAGATGTTATGGGTCTCGGAAAATGGCAATTTTTTTTTACAAACTTTGGATTTTTTGGATTTTTTTCCATTACTTAAATAAAAATTAACTCATACATGTTTGGTATCTACAAACTTGAAATGAGCTGGAGAATCATAATAGCTGGTCAGTTTTAGCATTTAGTGAACACGGAAAAAAAAATTGTGGAATTGCACAATTTTTGCAATTTCACCACACTTTGAATTTTTTGCCCGTTTTCCAGTATACTATCTGCTAAAACCAATTGCATTGTTCAAAAGTACAACTCGTCCCAGAAAAAAAAAAGCCTTCACATTGCCAAATTGATGGAAAAATAAAAAGGTGTGGTTTTGGGAAAAAGGGGAGCAAAAAAAGAAAATCCAAGGTAGTAAAGGGGTAAAACAAAAATTACCAAATTTGTCAATTAGCCTACAGTTTTCATAACATAACTGTTACTAAACATTTAAATTAGGAAGAAAAAAACTTAATGCACTTAGATGATACATGGTTACTATTCATTCAGATTCAGAGGTTACATGATCACCAGAAGAAACACAGTTAGGCCAGGGTCACACTTGTGAGTGCAATGCGAGAAACTCATGAGAGTCTTTCGCCTCAATAATTGGCACTGCCGCCAGCACTCAAGACCGGAGTATGCGGCTGCATATATTTCTATGCAGTTAAATGCTCCGGTCCGAGTGCCGGCGGCAGTGCCGGGTACTGAGGCGAATTTCTCAAATTGCACTCGCAAGTGTGACCCCAACCTTACACTTAGAGACGCAAGGCTGGGAGATAATATCTGTAACATGGAACATGCAGATTGTGTTGTAACATTTTTTGCATTCATAATTTGACATCCTTCAGCCACCAGTTTGAATGGTGCAGGTGGTGAATCTACATTTTTGAGAGGTTATTTTTCTATAACCCCTTTGGGATGAAATCTTTTCAACTGGCCTGGAAGGCAAGAGGGGGTTCCACTTGTCTTCAGATTTCTTTGGAATAGCTCTCCACTCACCAGTTCATTATCCAATTATTAGGTAAATCATACATTTTAATGGACATTTCAGCAGAGAATTTGAAGCAAGAGAGAGAAAGAGTAAGTGTTAGGGCACAATGTGCCTTGGAGGCTACCTTCTTTTTCCTAAGAAAACCATACTTATTTCCACAAAATTTGCATTATTCATTCATAAAATAAGCTAAATAAACAATTGTGGTGAATAAAAAGAGAAAATACTAACCTTCAAATGTGAGACAAGTTCAGGCGCAGTAAGCCTGAGAAGCCACAAAAGTCAGATCTGCTCTCCAGAAGGTCTGTTGTAACACTGCAAGGTCAGGTTTCAAAGAACATGTAAAGACAAAATAACTTGGGGGGGTTCTGAAAAATTGGAGAGGAGAGAGAAGCAAAACTTATTGACCTGTGCCTGTCAGATCAGCTGCACATGTTAGAAGGTTAAACACTATAGTTAGTAAAAGTAAGAGTAAGGAAAGCTAGAAATTATGATATCGACCCCACAGAGCACTTATCTCGATTTCATCATGTCTGTTTACTATTACAAGCAAAAAGAAATTGCACAAGCCTACATCCACAGAAGTTCTGTCTTCAAAAACTGTTTAAAAGTATTCCTGCAAGAATTTAAGCTGTTTGACCGCAAAGGATAGTTGCATCAAATATACACACTACTTATACTCATCTAAGATGAAAGCTATACTGCTTAAGAGAATAGACCTTCATTCGAGCCTCCATTATCACCTTACTATGCTTATTGATTGCCTTCAAAAGCGGTGACATTAGGTTACTGGAACACCTGTAGCTGGACATCAAGCTTATAACCTAGCATCAAGAAATCACCTTCATTCTTCATTCATTCTTTGAATCTGATGAGAATATGTAAGCTTCGTCATAAAGAGGCCATTGCGAGGGAACAAGGCACTGGATCCCAAAGATTATGGTATGTGATGGCATAATGTATGGTAGACAGAAAGCCTGCTGCTAGTAAGATGACAGGATATGTCTGTATAAGCGAGCTCTATTACTTCACAGAGTAGCAGACATAGATGCTGTGGCACTATATGGCGGTATGAGCGAACTCTGTAACTTCACAGAGTCGCTGACAGAGATGCTGAGATAGAGACTGTGTCCTGTTAACACCACAGGAGCACACAGATAACTGCTGAGCGGATAGCAGTCTGTGGTCATGCAGTCAGTAACGCAAACAACCAACTCCTCACTGGAGTAGCCGGTATTCTAGAGGCTATTTCAGTCAAGCTCTGAACACGTGCATACAAAACCTCCTCACCAGAGGTGCAGATATTCTAGGGGCTTATTTCAGCCGAGCCCTAACCGCATGCGTACATGACCACACTGGCGCAAAGCACATAACAGAATTGATACTAGCGCATGGCCGTGCGGCCACGCAACCCTTTTATAGCAGCAACTACAAGACCTTCCAGAAAAGGACCAATGAGAAACTGTTCCAGAACACAAGCAGTTTCAGGATCTTCCTGGCAGACCAATAGGAGTTGCTGCAGTGCCTGAGCATGTGACCCTTGGTCTCCAATGGAAGACCTTGCCCTGGGCATGCTCAGAAGGGGAAAAGTAGGACTTAATCTCACAGCCGTCTGCTGGCCGCTGACCAGTACTGGCTACAATGACAGTACCTGGAAAGGCAGCAGTAACCCTTTGTACCGTATCAGGCTGTGCAAGACGCTGTGACCGACGTCTGTGCTGAAGAGGCTCCACTGCGGCCGGAGACGGATGGGGGACCGCAGTGGGAATGGCTCGAGATTTACCTTGTGCAGGAGCGGGAACTCGACCTCTAACACATGCTACCATGGCATGCAACATCTCTAGCCTTGTGTCTCATCAAGCACATTTGGAACATTATTGGTCAGAAATTCAAGAGGATCTGCAGCAGCAAAACTTATGATTAATGTTTCATCACCTGCATATTATTATTAAGTGTATCTATCCCTTGACTTCCCTAAGTCCAAGAGATTTCCATCTTGGGGTTGCAATATCAATACATCAAAGTTGAGGAGGGTGTGTTATTTACAGATTTGCTCAAAAGTTTACATACCGCAGCAGAATTTTTGCTTTCTTGGCCTTTGTACAGAGAATATGAATGATAACTAGTGATGAGCGAGCATGCTCGCCACTACTCGCTGCTCGCCTGAGTATCTTACTGCTTGAGACTCTCGGAGCTCGCCAAGTATTTCCGGGGTTGCCCAGGTCCCCGCCTTACATGTGTGGTGCTCTTCAGAGAGCCAATGAACATGCAGGGATTGTCAGCCACACACTGTAATGCCGCAGCCATGTTTGTTGTGGCATTACAGTGATTGGCTGGCCGCACAGCGTCATCAGGTCTATATCAGATCTGGCACTGCCCTGCTCGTCACAGCCTATTCCGGAATCAGACTATGTAGGAAGCTAAGCTAGGGAGAGATTTGCTTGGTTCTTACTTAGAGTAGGTATACCTATATTATACACATATTCATCTCAACTAACAGTCCTTCTAAAGACTAATCCAACTGCATAAACATCAGTGCTAGGCAGGCAGGCAGTGTATGTGTCAGACTGCAGTGCATGTAGCAAGAGGGTCCATTCCAGTTCTGTCTGCTGCTGCTGCTTTTACAGATATTCCTAGACATAGCCCCAGGTATCAGGGGCCAGGAAAAAAATTTTTTAGATCTTAATCCTGACTATTTGCTAAAAAAGCAATCCAGAGAACACAGTTTTTTGCCCCATTTGCTTGTTGGCACTGCATTATACAGCCAGATCCTTTCCATATTAACAACGCTAAAATCTAGCTATTTTAAACTGGGGTTTTTCCTTCACACAGATCACATATCAGTGCGCTCAAAATTCTGCCATTTCTAGCCTCCATTTAAATTTTGTTGCAGTGTGTTAGCGAAGTTATTGCCACCAATTTGCTTTTAAAAATAATTACCTACAGGTAGTGTTGAGCGATATTGCTCGATATCTAAAAATATCGTATCGAAATTGTATCGCCGATAGCACTAAATATCGTCGATATCCGATTTCGATAGCGGAAGTCCCATGTAAGTCTATGGGAACAAAATATCGAAATTAAAAAAAACCTTTATTTCCTTGTAAACACTAAATATACACACATAGAATACATAATATATATATATATATATATATATATACATGTCATTGTGACATATATATATACATATATTTATAGTTTATACACTTCTACATAGTAAAATCGACTCTAATTCAACTGCCGGGTAAAGACGTGACATACCCCATAGAAGTCGACGGGCTCGGTGCCGAGTACCCCGAAAACCTCTGGCTCTGTGCGACTCAACTTGGGCGTCACGAACAGGATTCTGTAGCTCGCTATAAGCGAGTCCTGTGTGCCTGAATTGCACTGGTTTTGTGCTTGAGAATTGCTAAAATCATCAGAGAATGTATTTGCCATTTTTCCGCCATATCTGCGTCACGACGAGGCACTGGTGAAGAAGAAGGGCGTGCTCTTCGTGGGTGTCACTCACTCAGTGGCGTGAAAACGATGGCCGACCACTCTAAATGGTACTGCAATGTAAGATCGTGCCCCACAGCTCTTCAGTTCCGCCTCCTCATCCTCCTCAGTGTGCGGAAACTAACACGAAGGTCCCGCCTCACTACAAAAGAGGGGCCCTCTCCAGATGCTAATGACACATGTGACTTGGCAGAGATGGCTAATGGACACGACGAGCAGAAGTGGGAAGGGATGGAGCAGTCAGAGCTCTCCCCACACGGAAGCGACCCGATCGCCACAGAATCACCGTTGGGCACCCGGCCTGTAAACCCTCCTACGCTGCAATAAGCGGAGGATACCCTAAGAGGCCTGGCCCGGAACCGGGAGGAGGTCGCCAGGATGGAAGCCAGCTGGCGTGCCCTAAAAATAAACTTGGAGCGGCGCCAATCCCTCTTACCTGAAGTGTCTGTACCGGAAGGTGAGGCACCCGTTCTAGTAGAGGAGTCCTTGCAATGTGATCCGGTTGACGTTGTCGCAGTGGAGGCACCCGTTCCTGCAAAAACCGCAGCACCGTCAGCAGCACCCCAGATCCCGCTGTCTGCCCCCGTCGCTGAGACAGAAGAAGCGACACCCGTCCTCATGGAGGAGGCCGCGCAGGCACCAGAGCACTACCTGCCTGTACCGGAGCCCCGACTGTCATCTGATTTAGAGCCGTCTGCTTCCTCCGCAGGGGAGCGCTGCCAGGACTGGGGGGCGATAGGAGAGCTGCCGCAAACCGGACACTGTAAGCTGCAGTGGAGTGGTGGAGACATGGAGCAGCTGGTGGAGGAGAATTTCAACCGGCGTCAGGAGGAAGAGTGGAGACGTTGGGAGCAGGAAGCAGAGCGACAAAGGGAGCAGCGAGAAACCCTAAAACTTCGCCAACGTCACCTGGAGAAGGACCGGGCAGATAAGGACCGGATGAGAAAGGATAAAGGAACCCTGAGTGAGCCGCGGCGTAAGGGTGCAGTACGGAACTTTAAATTGAAAGGTGGTTGGGGCTTCATCAAGGAGCTTGGACTTTATTTAGAAGTCTTTGTGACCCGGCGGGACGTGGAGGCTCACCTCCCAGAAGGACACCCGGGGAGGGACCTGTTGCCAGGAGACTTGGTGACTTACACCCGACACTGGGGTTACAATGGGTGGTACGCCCTAAATGTTACCAGGTGCGACCCCTACTCCCCAGTGTGTGAGGAACCTGTGAGACCCTCGAAGCCTTCAGCCTCCCACATCCAGGCCTCTGCAAAAGTGCCCACCCCACGCCGTAAATCTCCCCAGCCTCCCTCAGTGGTCTCCTCAGCAGACCCACCCATGGACATGATATCGATACGTGGCCCGTACCCGGCGCCTGTTAGGCCCCCTGGGGTTCGTTCAGTCCGTGACATAGGGCTCCAGACCCGGAGGGAGATGAAAGAGGTGGCCACACAGACCCAGATAGCGGGTCACGACGTCACTGTACAGGCCACACGACGTCATCAGGTCCTGGTGGTCCTTGGTGCCTCGGATGTTTGGAAATCTCAAGAAGAGTACCAGGTGGTACCTGGAAGAGGCCAGCCAAAGAAGTCTAAATAACCCGGACAGGGTCCCTGTATGTAAATAGTTAAATTGTTTATGTAACCGGATGGGTGAATGTTCCTAAAAAAGTTTTTTAATTTAATAAAAAAAAAAACACAGTTTTCATTTCTTTTATTACTGTCTCATCCTGCGACGCCATCAATCTCCTGTAAAAAAATGAAAAAAAAAAAAAAAAGTATACCACCTGACCGACGCAGTCCATAGTAACGAGTGTCCCACGACGATCCAGCTCTGCTACATCAGAATGACAGGCAGAGCCTGTCATCCCGGCGCAGCACAGCTGATTACCTGCTTCCCCGACGGTGACGTCATCGGACTGACTGCTTTACGGCCGGGATTACCCTGCAGTCACTGCAGTTATCGCGAAAAACTGCATGTGACCGCCAGGGAGAAGATAATGGCGGCCATCAAGCAGTCCAGGACGTGACCGCCGGAGATCTTCTGCCAGGTAAGTGCCGCTGACTCCTGACAGACCCGACCGACGGACACTCACAGTGACAGTGACAAATCCGATTCCGGTATTCGATAAGACGAAAATATCGAAACGAATTATCGAAAGGCCGATAGAGCTAATATAGGCCGATAGCCGATATTTGCATTATCGTATCGCTCAACACTACCTACAGGCCATCTATTTGAAACTGGGGTTTGTCAATCACACGGATCACATATCAGAGCACTCAAAATTCTGTCATTTATGGCCTCCATTTAAATTTTGTTGCAGAGTGTTAGAGTAGTAATTGACATCAGTTTGCTCGCAAAAACAGTTACCTACAGGACAGCTATTTGAAACTAGGGTTTGTACGTCACACGTATCACATATCAGTGTACTCAAAATTCTATTTCTGGCCTCCATTTAAATTTTGTTCAGTGTGTTTGCTCGCAAAAACAGTTACCTACAGGCCAGCTATTTAAAACTGGAGTTTGTCCGTCACATGGATCACATATAAGTTCGCTCCAAATTCAGTTATTTGTAGTGAACGTGGAAAAAATTGTCCTCCACTTAAAATGGGCAAGGCGTGTGGCAAGGGACAGGGAACAGCTTCATAAGCATGAGCATCCCACTGATGCGTCTGCTCATGCAAACTTTGAGGCACATTAAGGATCAGGCGTCTGCAGTGGAGGAGGAGAAGGAGAGAAGCCTTCATGCCAGTCAGGCATTGTCTGCTCAGGGAACAGTCCTGGACGAGGTGGAGGAAGTAGAGGAAGAGGAGGTGGAGGATGAGGATGAGGGGGATGATTATTTTGGGGAAGATGATGCTTCTCAGGGGCAAGAGAAAATGTTGGCTTGCCAAGGTCAGGTACAGGGTTTGTGCATGACTGGAGGGATGTGGATTTGGCAGAAAGTGCTACTCCACCCACCACTAGCAGTGCATCATTGACACCTGGAACATTGGCCCACATGTGTGATTATGTCTTGCGGATCCTAAAAAGGGACCCCAGCATTGCCAAAATTATGAAGGATGATGACTACTGGTTGGCCAGCATCCTCGATCCATGCTATAAAGGAAAATTACAGAATATCATGCCACAGGAGAACATAGAGCTAATATTGGCGAACAAACTAGCAACTCTGGTAAACCGTTTGTTAGAGGCATTTCCAGCACACAGCAGCGGTGCAGGTTCTACCACGAGCCGTACTGGGCCAAATGGAAGAGTTGTTCGTGGTGCACACAGCCGAAGTGGCGTTAGAGACAGGGGTTTCATGACCAAGTTGTGGTTTGATTTCTCCAGTAACGCTCACATGACTGGTAATACTAAATCGATTGCAACAGACAGGAGACAGCAGTTGTCAACTATGTTCAAAATTACCTCTCCTCCCTATCGATATTCTCCCTCACAGTTCATTACCCTTTGACTACTGGGCCTGTAAACCGGACATCTGGCCTGAATTGGTACAATATGCTTTACAGGAGCTCGCTTGCCCTGCTGGTAGTGTGTTATCAGAAATAGTCTTCAGTGCTGCTGGATCAATCCTGACAGAAAGAAGGACCCGGCTGTCGTCTCAAAATGAAGGTGATCTCACCTTCATTAAAATGAACCATGCCTGGGTTTCAAAGGATTTTGTACCACCTTCCCCTGATGACACATAGGTTGCCAACAAAATGGCTCGCTTTGTCCTCCTCTTCCTCTGACTTCTCCAATTCCTCCATCTGCAGCTGCCGAATGTCAAGCCTACACCTCAACATATGCCACTTTTTCCATCTCCCTAACTAGATTGTCCCCCCCAGGGCCGGCTTCAGCACGTGGCGCATCCGGGTGAGTGCCGGGGCCCTGAGCAGGTGGGGGGCCCACTCGCTGTCAGAGATACCGGCTTATTATGTAGGGCACTATGCCAGTTCCCGGCACCCACGAGTGTGCCCCCCTGCTTGCTCAGGGCCCCAGCACTTGCAATACTTACCTCTCCCTGCTCCACCGATGTGACGTCTTCCGAGTTTCCTGACAGTGACATTCAGGTCAGAGAGAGCGATGATATCATGTCTGTGCGGCCTCTGCCTGAACTGTCACAGTGCAGAGAGCTGGAAGATGGCAACGCTGAGGAATCCAGAGTAGAGCACTGCCAGCGAGGAGAGGTATTTCATTTTTTTAATGGTTGGAGCAATATATTGGGAGCATTATACATTAGAGAATTATATATAGGGCCTATCATACACTTGAGCATCATAGATAGTGCACATCATACACTGGAGCATCATATGGGGCCCATTATATATGGCACACCATATGGGGCACGTTATATATGGAGTATCACAAGGAGACCATTATATATGGAGCGTTATATATTGGGACAATTATATTTGGAGCATTATATGGGGCTCATCACTCACTGGATCATCATATATGGGGCCCATCATACAGTTATATGAAAAAGTTTGGGCACCCCTATTAATCTTAAGCTTAATGTTTTATAAAAATTGGTGTTTTTGCAACAGCTATTTCAGTTTGATATATCTAATAACTATTGGACACAGTAGTGTTTCTGCCTTGAAATGAGGTTTTTTGTACTAGCAGAACATGTGCAATCTGCATTCAAACAAAATTTGACAGGTGCATAAGTATGGGCACCCTTATCATTTTCTTGTTTTAAATACTCCTACCTACTTTTTACTGACTTACTAAAGCACTTTTTTTGGTTTTGTAACCTCATTGAGCTTTGAACTTCATAGCCAGGTGTATGCAATCATGAGAAAAGCTACTTAAAGTGGCCACTTGCAAGTTGTTCTCCTGTTTGAATCTCCTCTGAAGAGTGGCACCATGGGCTCCTCAAAACAACTGTCAAATGATCTGAAAACAAAGATTATTCAACATAGTTGTTCAGGGTAAGGATACAAAAAGCTGTCTCAGAGATTTAACCTGTCAGTTTCCACTGTGAGGAACATTGTAAGGAAATGGAAGAACACAGGGACAGTTCTTGTTAAGGCCAGAAGTGGCAGGCCAAGAAAAACATCAGAAAGGCAGAGAAGAAGAATGGTGAGATCAGTCAAGGACAATCCTCAGACCACATCCAGAGAGCTGCAGCATCAGCTTGCTGCAGATGGTGTCACTGTGCATCGGTCAACTATACAACGCACTTTGCACAAGGAGAAGCTGTCTGGGAGCGTGATGCGAAAGAAGCCGTTTCTGCAAGCACGCCACAAACAGAGTCGGCTGAGGTATGCAAAAGCACATTTGGAGAAGCCAATTTCTTTTTGGAAGAAGGTCCTGTGGACTGATGAAACCAAGATTGAGTTGTTTGGTCATACAAAAAGGCGTTATGCATGGCTTCAAAAAAACACAGCATTCCAAGAAAATCACTTGCTACCCACAGTAAAATTTGGTGGAGGTTCCATCATGCTTTGGGGCTGTGTGGCCAATGCCGGCACCGGGAATCTTGTTAAAGTTTAGGGATGCATGGATTCCACTCAGTATCAGCAGATTCTTGACAATAATGTTCAAGAATCAGTGACAAAGTTGAAGTTACGCAGGGGATGGATCTTTCAGCAAGACAATGATCCAAAACACCGCTCCAAATCTACTCAGGCATTCATGCAGAGGAACAATTACAATGTTCTGGAATGGCCATCCCAGTCCCCAGACCTGAATACCATTGAACATCTGTGGGATCATTTGAAGAGGGCTGTCCATGCTCGGCGACCATCAAACTTAACTGAACAGGAATTGTTTTGTAAAGAGGAATGGTCAAAAATACCTTCATCCAGGATCCAGGAACTCATTAAAAGCTACAGGAAGCGACTAGAGGCTGTTATTTTTGCAAAAGGAGGATCTACTAAATATTAATGTCACTTTTCTGGTGAGGTGCCCATACTTATGCACCTGTCAAATTTTGTTTGGATGCAGATTGCACATTTTCTGTTAGCACAATAAACCTCATTTCAAGGCAGAAACATTACTATGTCCAATAGTTATTAGATATATCAAACTGAAATAGCTGTTGCAAAAGCACCATCTTTTATAAAACATTAAGCTTAAGATTAATAGGGGTGCCCAAACTTTTTCATATAACTGTATACTGGAGCATCATATGCGGTTCATTATTTATGGAGCATCATATAGGGCCATTTATATATGGAGCATCATATGGAGCACATATGGGGCCTATTCTGTATGGAGCATTATATGGAGCCTATTCTGTATGGAGCAATATATGGGGCTCATTATTCTGTATGGAGTATTATATGGGGCTCATTATTCTATGTGCGCACTATATGGTGCCCATAATACTGTATGGAGGAATTTACTGTTCGTTTTTTGAGCTATTGTAGAATTTAAAATAGATATCAGTAATGTAATGTAAGAAGTGAAGTATTTGGCATTGTGCTATACCTATATTTCTGTGCCATATCGGAGCATCATGAATTGTGGTATGTGTTAAAGGGGCCCATTGAGACTCTTTCGCCCGGGGCCCACGAAAACCTGGAACCAGCCCTTCCCCCCACAACTTTAGCCAAAAAGCCCCCAGTTTTCAATGCATAACTATTATTATAAAGTAAATTAAGGTTGACAAGCTTAAGTAATAAGAATTGATGTTGTTGGCATTGAAATGGGCACTGTAGGTGTGTTTACTGTCCTCCACTCACTGGCGACTGTTATTCCCCATTGACTTGCATTGGGGTCGGATTTTCGACTCTGACCCAACTTTTTCCGTTAGTCGGCCGACTTCGTTCGACTCGACTTTTGAGAAAGTCGGGTTTCACGAAACCAGACTCGACCCTAAAAAAGGCAAAGTCGCTCATCTCTACTCAATACTCTATGGATCAGTAATCAATTCTAGATACTTTTTTGAATGGTTTTTTGGGAGTGTTATATATCAGTGAAATGTACCCTAGACCACGGAATAATGTATTGGAGAAAAATTTAACCCGGACATTTTTTTTACGCCCTTTGGGATGCTTAGATATCATCGTAATGTACCAATAGTTAAACTGTATGGATGACTAATTAAATCAAGAAATATATTTGATAAGTATTTTGAAAGTGTAGTTTACATACTTCTACACTCATAAAGGCTTTGTAGAAAGGGCAAAGCCAGGAGAAAATTATACAGAGGGTAATCCATAGACCCCTGAAAGGCAACAACTGACAGATCTCATTGAAATATTTTTAAAGTGTAGTTTCTACACTCCTATATTCACAAAGCCAGTAAAAATTTATAAGGAGGGTAAAATAATAATTATCTTTAGGTGTTCGCTTCTTCTTCTCCTTCCGCTGGTGGCTGAGGGAACTGCCTCCACCTGCTTCCTGGAGCCCAATTTCCAGGTGCCTTAACTGTAAGTGACCTGGCCGGAGCCCCCCAACATATAGCAGTTTGCAAAGCCCCCCGACATATAGCAGTGGGCAAAAGCCCCCATGTGTCACCTGCACCATCGACTGCTCCCACATAGGATGTAGGTGGGGAACCCTAAGGATAGTACGCTCTCTCAGGGATGTTAATAGCCCAGTCTTGAGCCACCTCAATGAGCCTCTCTCTGGCCCGTTCAGTCCTGTTGAAGGGTTCATCCTGATCTCTTCCTTCTTGGATCACATCCACTGCATACCAGCAATGTTGTTCCATTTTGAGGAAAGTGACCCTGGTTTCATCCATCAGCTCTTGTAGCCTTTGAGGCAAGTGTTACATATCTACTGCCCGATAATTGAACACGATGTGATGACGGGTCCCAAACTCTGCAATGGACCATCCGCTGGGATGCTAACTCTTGGTACCTTGTGGCTAGTGGACAGAATAACATTTTTCCAAACCTGGTCCCGGCTCACCTCATTGTCTTTTCCGATCAGTCTAGACCTGCACTATGATTTATGGATCCTGGATCTACCGTCCAACGTTGGCAAGAACCCCAGCGGTAAAGGATGTGGCCTTGATTCGGGCTTCTGCCATCTTTATCATCCACTAAGCACATTACACTGTATGGATGACTAATTGAATACAGCTAAAATTGTCAAAACTTTTTTGCAGTGTTATTTACCACAGTAATGTACCCCAGACCACTTAATTCTGTATGGCTTAGAAATTTAAACAAGCCAAAAAATGTTACCCTTTTTTGGATTGTTATACATCAAAACAGTGTACCCAAGAGAACAGAATACTGTTTGGGTGAGAAATTTATCCCAACAAAATTTTTAAACATTTTTTTTTACAGTGATTGATATCAAAATAATGTACCCATAGAGTACAGAATACTCTATGGGTGAGTAATTTAATCCATAAAACAATTTCAACACTTTTATGGAGTGTTATACAACACCAAAATGTACCACAAAGCATACAATACTCGATGGATCAAACATTATATTCAATTTTTTCACACAAAAAAATGCCACAGCTATATATGTTGCAAGGGACTGCACAGCACTATTCCCTGTCTACAGAATGTATTCTGCCACTGTCCCTGCTACTGCAATTCTCTCTCCCTAGACTAAATGCAGAATTTATGTGATACAAACAGCAAAGCAAACAATTAGCCCATGGAAGGGCTCTTAGTATGATGGTTCAGCTTCAGTACTAGCATCAAGACTACAGGACTATACTGTGCACACCACTCCTGAACAATTACTCTCTCCCTCGAATATGAACTGTCACAGAGCTGTGCAATGGTGTCAGTGTGTCGTGCCAGGCGGCGCTTGTCCTTTCATAACACCTGATGATGCTTATTGGTTGTGTAACAGGTGCCAAATATGTGGGGTGGGGATACAAGTTTTAAATCGAGCACTGGCCTGTGCTCACCGAGTAACGAGCACATCCGAGCACTCAGGTACTCGAGTAATATTTGAGAATCACCGAGCATGTGCTCTCATACTTAATTATTAACCTTTTGGATAATAAAATGATGAATAATAAAATTAGTCATCAAAAACACTATTTGCCTATTAATTGTGCATACCGTGTTTACTTTGCACAAGTAATAGACGTTATTCATAAGGTTATGTATACAGTATGTACTCATAGTATCTAATTTAATCACGAGTCAAATGATCACAAAGCACTTCATATGCCAGTAGCACATCTTTTAAATAATGTGTTATGTGCTATTACTAGTGTTTTATGGGTCTTATTTAAATGGGACATCTCATTAAGAAATATGAAAAAGAGGTGTCATTTTTAAGTCATTTGCAAATGATATTTGTAACATCTCATTTACTATTTACAGCTAAAACTCATGAATTATTTTTGCATTTATCACTGACTTTCATAAAGTTTTACAAAACCACTTGTATGTTATTATGTATGAGGTAACACAATACTTATAAGTTGCACCTAATGCATTAGCAAGGGACATCATTTGCAACACAAAATGACTGCATAAATTAGATGTCCTATTAGCGCCATGCATAACAAATTTTATATAATTATTTCAACACAGATAAATGGTAGGAGATATACATTAACCTTGATAATTCATTCTAAATTTTGTGAAGGAGGAATCAAGAAATAGTGTTTAATGACTATGTGACAAACAGAGTTAACACTGTACTAATTATGTAAAATTCAGCATGAAATGCACTAACAAATAAATTAAAGGTGTTGCTGTAACAGTATATATGTAAAGCAAATGAATAACTAATAAAGAACACTTAAGTTCTATATACTGCACAGTATATCTACATATTCACATGAGCAATGCCATGAAGACACCTTCAAGATGCAACTTCACACTGGTTCTACTAGGAATATTGTGTGGAGTGGCATAATGTACAGCATCCATCTCCACTAGTTTTCATTACAGGTGCATTAACAGCTCGGCGTTACATTGAATTAGTCGCAGAAGCAGTGGTACAGCCATTTCACCAATGTACCCCAGGAGCTATTTTTCAACATGACAAAGCTTGGCCGCAAGTTGCTCATTCTACTGTGATGTGTTGCCATGGCCTTCAGGGTCTTCGGTCTTGTATCTCATGGAACACACCTGCTATGACCAGTGTCAGAAATTGAAAAGGGATCTGAAAGCAGCGTATTGTTATCAATTGTGTGCCAACTGCATTCAGAGAGGCAGGATATTACTCAGACAAACATTAATATCCTAACAGATAGCAGCCAAGGCTTGGAAGTGCTTGTATTTTTGTGCATGGTTCGTACTCAATGCTGAACAACTGAAGATGTTTTAGAAAATTTTGTTTCCACTGTTTCATTATTTGGATATTGTAAACATCTATCTTGTGGTTTCCATCATTTCACAAATTTTCTGTCTTGGTGTTACAAGTTCAATGTTGAGTAGTGTGTAAATACTCTATTAGAGTGGGAGCAAAATTTTCACTATTGACATGGCAGTATAATTATGAGGTCGCTTCATATATCAGACATCGAGACATAGCTTATTATGCTTGGTTATGTAACACCATTATAAACTGCAGCACTTTACAGGCAACATCATCACTATCTCGATTGGGACTCACAATCTATATCACCTATCTGTACATTTTGTCTTTGGTGGATGGGAGTAAAGCAACACAAACATGGGGAGATCATAGAAACTCCTTGCAGATGTTGTCCTAAGTATGCCTTGAACCTGGGATCACAGCGCTGCAAAGCAACCATGCTAACCACTGAGCCACCATGCTGCCCAATAATAGTCAAGTAATTTTGAATTGAAAGTACTCAATATATTAAGATAGCTTTCAAACGTTATGTTCAAATTAATCTACAATTATCATCATTTGTATGCAGCAGATATGGGTAAGTAAACTTATTCCATACATAAAGTGACTCATGTTTGTTACAAAAAAAGTAAAAGAAAAATAAATCCAGTGTGTACAATCTTTAACCCCCTTAACCCGAGGGTGGTTTGCGCGTTATTGACCAGGCCAATTTTTACAATTCTGATCATTGTCCTTTTATGAGGTAATAACTCTGGAGCGCTTCAATAGATCCCGGTGATTCTGAGAATATTTTTTCAAGATATATTGTACTTCATGAAAGTGGTAAAATTTCTTTGATATGACTTGTGTTTATTTTTGAAAAAAACAGAAATTTGATGAAAATTTTTAAATTTTGCAATTTTTCAACTTTGAATTTTCATGCCCTTAAATCACAGAGATATGTCACACAAATGCTTAGTAAGTAACATTTTCCACATGTCTACTTTACATCAGAACACTTTTAGAACTTTTTTTTTGTTAGGAAATTATAAGGGTAAAAATTTGACCAGCGATTTCTCATTTTTACAACCCCATTTTATTTTTATGGACCACATTACATTTGAAGTCACTTTGAGGGGTGTATATGATAGAAGATTCCCAAAAGAGACAGCATTCTAAAAACTGCACCCCTCAAGGTGCTCAAAACCACATTCAAGAAGTTTATTGACCCTTCAGGTGCTTCACAGGAATTTTTGGAATGTGGAAAAAAAATGAACATTTAACTTTTTTCCCAAAAAATTTACATCAGATCCAAATTTTTTTATTTTGACAAGGATAACAGTAAAAAATGGAAGGGAAGGAGTGCCATTTGACTTTTTGAATGCAAAATTTGCTGCAACAATTGGTGTACGCCATGTTGCGTTTGGAGAGCCTCTGATGTGCCTAAACAGTAAAAATCCCCACAAGTGACACTATTTTGGAAACTAGATCCCTCAGGGAACTAATCTAGATGTGTAGTGAGCACATTGAACCCTCAGATGCTTCACAAAAGTTTATAACGTTGAGCTGTAAAAATTAAAAAAAATCTAATTTTCCCCACAAACATGTTTTTAACACAAGATATTGCATTTTCATAAGTGTAACTGGAGAAACTGCACCATACAATTTATTGTGCAATTTCTCCTTAGTATGCCGATGCCCCATATCAGGGATAAAACCACTGTTTGGGCGCACGGCAGAGCTTGGAAGGGAAGGAGAGCCAATTTGACTTTTTGAATGCAAAATTAGCTGGAACAATTGACAGACGCCATGTTGCGTTTGGAGAGCCTCTGATGTGCCTAAACAGTGAAAATCCACCACAAGTGACACCATTTTGGAAACTAAACCCATCAGGGAACTGATCTAGATGTGTGGTGAGCACATTGAATCCTCAGGTGCTGCGCAGAAGTTTATAAAGTTGAGCCCTAAAAATAAAAAAATCTAATTTTCCCAACAAATATGTCTTTAGCACAAAAAATCACATTTTCATAAGGGTAACAGGAGAAATTGCACCATACAATTTGTTGCACAATTTCTCTTGAGTACGTCGATACCTCATATGTGGGGGAATACTACTCTTGATGCACAGTGTAAAGCTCAGATAAAAAAAGTTGCCATATTGGAGTTCAGAATTTGCTGGAATGGTTTGAGGGTGCCATGTCACATTGGAAGAGCCCCTGAGGTGCCAGAACAACAGAAACCCCCTATATGTGAAATCATTTTACAAGCTACACTCCCAATTAATTTATCTAGAGGTGCAGTGATCATATTGACACCACATGTGCCTCAGAGTTTTATACCACTGAGTGGTGAAGAAAGAATAAATTACATTTTTACCATTAAAATTTGTTTTAGCTACAAGGTTTTAATTTTTCTAAGGGCTAAAAGGACATTTGTTTTACAAACTGAGGTCCTTTTTTTCCTGTGTGCGCCAATACCCTACATGTTAATGGGAAATAGTTTTCAGGCACAGTGCAAAGCTCAGAAGGCAAGAAGCGCCAGATTTTACTAATATGTTTGCATGTGCCATGACCCAATGCGAGAGCCCATTAGGTGCCAGAACAGCAGAACCCCCATAAGTGATCCCATTTTACAAACTACACATTTCAGTTAATTCTTGTAGGGGTGCAGTGATCATATTGACACGATGGGTATGTCACAGAATTTTATACCTTTGGACAAAATAACTACATTTTTACCACCAAAATTTTGTTTTAGCCCCAGATTTTACATTTTCACACTTAAAGTGGGTAAAAATGACACCAAAATTTGTCCCACAATTTCTACTGAACCTGTCAATACTCTATATGTAGCTGTACAGTACTACTTAGGGCTCATACCCATATGTGAGAAAAAAAAGCTCTGATATCAGGACCGAAAAAACAGACCAGTGCCATGCGAGTGTCATGCTATTGTCATATTAGTACAATGCGATTTTCACAACTAGTATCCAATTTACATCCAAGTGCAGTGTGATCTGATTGCAATGCAATTTTAGCATGAACTTTTACATACAGCAGTGGACCTGGAGAAAGACACATGTAGTGTCGAAACATGTATTCCAAAAGGGACTGACTGTATGCAAAATTGTTGTTGAAGGAAACTTTTTAATGGATAAATAAAAGCAATATTTTACCTTACCATTGGACTGATCACTGGAGAAACAAATATTATTTCCTTTACACGGTTTGCGTTAAGTTGGACAATCATTTATTTTTCAACAGGACAATGACCCCAAACACACCTCCAGGCTGTGTAAGGGCTATTGGACCAAGAAGGAGAGTGATGGGGTGCTACGCCAGATGACCTGGCCTCCACAGTCACCAGACCTGAACCCAATCGAGATGGTTTGGGGTGAGCTGGACCGCAGAGTGAAGGCAAAAGGGCCAACAAGTGCTAAGCATCTCTGGGAATTCCTTCAAGATTGTTGTAAAAGACCATTTCCGGTGACTACCTGTTGAAGCTCATCAAGAAAATGCCAAGAGTGTGCAAACCAGTCATCAAAGCAAAAGGTGGCTACTTTGAAGAACCTAGAATATAAGACATATTTTCAGTTGTTACACACTTTTTTGTTAAGTATATAATTCCACATGTATTAATTCATAGTTTTGATGCCTTCAATGTGAATTTACAATTTTCATAGTCATGAAAATATAGAAAAATCTTTAAATGAGAAGGTGTCCAAACTTTTGGTCTGTACTGTATATATATAATATATGTATATTTATGGGTCACTGACATATATATATATATATATATATATATATATATATATATATTCTACGTGTATACAGTATATATATTCTTTTCAAACCTGACAGTGTGATTTTACTGTACACCACACATGAATTGCCGACTTTTCAAAGGACACCGGTGCATAAAAATCGGACAGCACTCACATGGTGCGAGTGCCGTGTGATTTTTTTTCGCATCCATTAACTTGCGTTGGTGAGTCTAGTCCGAGATATGCAGCAAATCGCAGCATGCTGCAATATTTTTCTCAGACCAATTTCAGCTGAGAATTAAATCGCAGATGAGATGCAACCCATTGAATAACAATGGTCTGAGTGTAATCCGATTTTTCATTGATTGTATTTGGGGGGTTTTCGTGCAAATTAGTATGAGCTCTTAGCCAGATGGAGGGACTCGTTAGGAATGGAGCACTATTTGCCTCCTGGAGCGCAGATTTTCCTAGAACAGTTTGCAGACACCATATACAGAGCCAATAATTGCTAGAAGAGCAAAATCCCCCTTCAAGTGACCCTGTTTGAGAAACATTACCCTTGGGGAATTTATCTACTGGTGTAGTGACAATTTTGACTCCATGGATATTTTACAGAAACAAGCAGCAATGAATGTTGCCGAGTGAAAATTGCAAACTGCCATTGTAGTGAACAATATGCTGTACTGACCAGTATGTTTCAGTCTCCAGTACGTTATGACATCTATACATTTACCTATTCTATATGTATTAACTGTATGTAATCCATCTATTCTATCCTGTTAGCTCCTTCTGTGATTTTACACTATGCGGCAGCTGAATTTGCAGGGCTTTTATTCTATTTATCTATCTATCTAATATATGTTTTGAAGAATATTTCCTTTGAATATGATGTGTAAATGACTTTAGAGAATTTCTCTATGTAAAAGCTAATGTTAAAATTGCATTGCATTTGCATAGCAATCATACTGCATTCGGATTGAAATCGAATGCTAGGTGTGAAAAATTGGATTGCACTCCCATGAAAAACGCATGACACTTTCATTACACTCGTCCAACTTTGCAGGAACAAAATCGTATCGATTTTAAAATCGCCAGTGTGACGCAAATTCTGAGATACACAAAAATCCTTCCAGAATTTCTGATTTCTTGAACGTATCAGTTTTCTGACTAATGGGGGCAGTGGCCGGCTAATTTACTGAGAGAGCAAATGTCGGCAGTATGTGATAAATCAGTTAGGGTGAGTTTCCACGGTCAGGAAACGCTGCGTGTTTGGCGCTGTGCGCTGGCGCAGCGCCAAACACGCAGCGTCCAGATGTTACAGCATAGTGGAGGGGATTTCAAGAAATCCCGTCTCCACTATGCGTAACAATATGCAGGTGGCAAACCTGCGTAAACGGACATGCGGCGCGTCTTTTTAGACCGCAGCATGTCCTCGCGTATTGCGGCGACGGTTGCGTCGCCGCAACAGAATATTACACAGGGCTATGTAGCCCTGCGTTCTTTCCGGAGGTGTTCCGGAGGTGTCCTGAACACCTCCGGAAAGAGCGCGCGTCAGAAAGGGGGCGGGGCTTAGACGGAGCGGAATTCCGCTCCGTCAAAAGCGCTATGGTTCCGGACCGTGGAACCATAGCCTAATAGCATTAAATGTCTCCAATTGCACACTGGGAGTGGTCCTTGAAAAAAGCACAAAAAAAGACTGAAATCCACTTTAATTGCTGTTCACATGTCAGAGCGGCAATTCAGGAAAGATTCAGCCAGATACCAGAAGTTAGTGCTGCGACGAGAAACAGAGTGCATCTCCATCAGGAGCAAGAGTGAATGTGAGTAAGGCCGGGGTCACACTTGCGAGAAACTCACACTAGTCTCGCACCTCAATATCCGGCACTGCCGCCGGCACTCGGACTGGAGCGTTCAACTGTATAGAAATACATGTAGCTGCTCACTCCGGTCCCAATTGCCGGCGGCAGTGCCGTGTATTGAGGTGCGAGACTCGTGCAAGTTTCTTGCAAGTGTGACCCCGGTCTAAATGTGCTGCACCAGTTCTCTGTGCACTACCCCAGACAATCCGACTGTTACCTAGCCACCAATGTTTTTAAGTGTGCTTTAAAAACACATCTCTTTAAACAAGCCTGTCACCTTAACTCACAAACCAAACTTTCCCTCCTTCGAAATATTATTCAGATTCCATTACCTCCTATTCATCTGTCTTCACGCCCTCCATGAACATGATATCTGCACTTGATAATTGAACTTAACCCCTTAAGGACTGAGACACTTTGTATGTTAATGACCAGGCATAAATTTGGAAATCTGACCAGAGTCATTTTATGAAGAAAGCTTCAATGGATCCCACTGATTCTGATATTGTTTTTTTCGTGACATAATGTACTACATGGTAGTAGTACAATTTCTTCTATATAACTTGCGTTTATTTGTGAAAAGATTGTAAATAAGCCGAAAAATGTTAACATTTCAATAGTTTTAAACTTTTCATTTTTATGCCTTTAAGTGTTTCACAAAATACTTAATAAATAACATTTCTCACATGTCTAAAGAACATTAGCACAATTTTTGAAACATATTTTTTTGTTAGGAACTTAGAAGGTTAAAAGTTGACCAGCAATTTTTTTATTTTTCCAACAAAATGTAGAAAACCATTTTTTCTGGGACGACATCACATTTGAAGTGACTTTGAGGGACCTATATGACAGAAAATACCAAAATGACACTATTCTAAAAACTGGACCCCTCAAGTTGTTAAACACCACATTGAAGAAGTTTATTAACCCTTTATATGCTTCACAGGAACTGAAGCAATGTGGAAGGAAAAAAACAGCATTTAATTTTTTTCCCAAAAATTTTACTTAGGACCTTTTTTTTATTTTCACAAGGGTATCAGGAGTAAATGAACCCCAATATTGGGTTGTGCAATTTCTCCTTGAACCCCCAGGTGCTTCACATAAGTTTAAACTAGCGCAATAACAAAAAACTGACTGGCACATCCAAACAAGAGAAGCTACCTCCATATACAATATACAAAACAAGGTTGCACTCTATCTTGCTAAAGCATGTCAATGTGAAATATATGACATATGAATAGCAATACGGCTTTTGAATATTAGGAAAAAATTTATGAGATGCTTTGCACATCTTCTGATTCTTCCTCCTCCCTCACAGTGACAAACGTTGTCACACAGTCTCCAGCCGAAGAACCTCCACTTGTTTACCCCTTACAGTTAGGGTGACTGAGAGCCTGTCAGCTGATACAGAATTGCTGTTTTTGACTAATCTTACATACCAAGCATACCCCATCTTTCTCAATCCACTGTGACATCTCCGCCTGCACCTCTCTCACAGTCTAGCAGCTTTTCTTGTTCACCCAACTCCACTCTGTGTCAGTACAGCATCAAACCCCCATTTGTGCAGTTGTGCTCACATAACATGTTACTTTCTCCTACACATGGCAAAGCTAAAAGCTTGAATTTCACCATCTACAATCTACTAATAATAATAACCTTGATTTATATATTGCAAACACATTCTGCATAGCTTTACAAGTCCGCAGTTCATATAAAACAGTCAAAAGTTACCAAGTTGAAGATAATCAAACAATTAAAGCAAAAATAATGATGACCCTGCATTTCACAGATAACAATCTACAATGAAGTGGGGGTGACAAATTACAGGTGGTTATTTACAACCATCTTGAGGAAGTGGGGATAGAAAAAGGCTGCATGAGCCTTTTGGGTATGGTTGAGTTTGATGGCGAATAATGTTGAGCGATGCTTCCCGATATCATGTAATATCAGATCGGATTGGATCGGACCGATACCCAAAAAGTATCGGGTATCGCCATTTCCGATACCGGAAACCCAATGCAAGTCAATGGGACAGAAATATCGTAATTAAAATAAACCCTTTCTTTCCTTGTAAACACTAGATAAACACACATAGAATATATATATATATAATATATATATATATAATATATATATATATATACATGTCATTGTGACATATACAGTAAGACCAAAAGTTTGGACACACCTTCTCATTCAAAGATTTTTCTGTATTTTGTAGAATCACACTGAAGGCATCAAAACTATGAATTAACACATGTGGAATTATACATTACACTTTACAAAAAAGTGTGAAACAACTGAAAATATGTCTTATATTCTAGGTTCTTCAAAGTAGCCACTTTTGCTTTGATTACTGCTTTGCAAGCAGAAAAGGTGAACGGCTGGACTCTACATGCCTAGTTCCCACCGTGAAGCATGGAGTAGGTGGTGTGGTTGTGTGGGGGTGATTTGCTGGTGACACTGTTGGGGATTTATTCAAAATTGAAGCGGTAAGCGGTCCAGCTCACCCCAAACCATCTCGATTGGGTTCAGGTCTGGTGACTGTGGAGGCCAGGTCATCTGGCGTGGCACCCCAACACTCTCCTTCTTGGTCAAATAGCCCTTACACAGTCTGGAGGTGTGTTTGAGCTCATTGTCCTGTTGAAAATAAATGATGGTCCAACTAAACGCAAACCGGATGGAATAGCATGCTGCTGCAAGATGCTGTAGCAGCCATTCTGGTTCAATATGCCTTCTATTTTGAATAAATCCCCAACAGTGTCACCAGCAAAGCACCCCCACACCATCACACCTCCTCCGCCATGCTTCATGGTGGGAACCAGGCATGTAGAATCCATCCGTTCACCTTTTCTGTGTGCAAAGCAGTAACCAAAGCAAAAGGTGGATACTTTGAAGAACCTAGAATACAAGACATATTTTCAGTTGTTTCACACTTTTTTGTAACGTGTTATGTATAATTCCACATGTGTTAATTCATAGTATTGATGCCTTAAGTGTGATTCTACAATCTTCATAGCCATGAAAATACAGAAAAATCTATGAATGAGAAGGTGTGTCCAAACTTTTGGTTAGGGTTGAGCATTCCGATACTGCAAATATCGGGTATCGGCCGATATTGGCTGTATCGGAATTCCGAGTTCCGATATTTTCGTCGTATCGGATACCGGAATCGGAATGTCACTGTCACTGTCAGTGTCCGTCGGTCGGGTCTGTCAGGAGTCAGCGGCACTTACCCGGCAGAAGATCTCCGGCGGTCACATCCCGGTCTGCTTAATGGCCGCCATCCTCTTCTCCCCGGCGGTCACATGCAGTATCTCGCGATAACTGCAGTGACTGCTGGGTAATCTCGGCCGTAAAGCAGTCAGTCCGATGACGTCACCGCCGGGGAAGCTGGTAAGCAGCTGTGCTGCGCCGGGATGTCAGGCTCTGCCTGTCATTCCGATGTAGCAGAGCTGGATCGTCGTGGGACAATCGTTACTATGGACTGCGTCGGACAGGTGGTATACTGTTGGTTTGTTTTTTTTATTTTTTTACAGGAGATCGATGGCGTCGCAGGAATGAGAGAGTAATAAAAAAAATGAAAACTGTGTTGTCTCTTTTATTTCATTAAAAGACTTTTTTTTGCTGTGTCTTTTTTTTAAACATTTAATAACTTTGGGATTAATAATGGATCGGTGTCTTATTGACACCTCTCCATTATTAACCGGGCTTATTGTCACCGTGCAATCAACGGTGACAATAACCCCTTATTACCCCGCTTGCCACCGCTACAGGGCAAGTGGGAAGAGCCGGGTAAAGTGCCACAATTGGCACATCTTTTGATGCGCCAAATGTGGGGCTGCTGTAGCCTGGTATTATCAGGCTGTTGAGGGCCAAAATCCATGGGCCTTGACAGTCTTTTAATACCAGGCCGCAGCAGTCTGCATTTTACTTGGCTGGTTAACAAAAATAGGGGGATCCCCACGCCGTTTTTTTTTTCGAGGGGATTCCCTATTTTTGTTAACCAGCCAAGCTAAGCAGACTGCTGTGGCCTGGTATTATCAGGCTTGCAAGGTCCATGGATATTGGATCCTTACCAGCCTGAAAAACCAGGCCTCAGCGGTCTGCTTCATCTGGCTGGTTAACAAAAATAGGGGGGACCCCACGCTAATTTTTTTCGAGGGGATCACCTATTTTTGTTAATCAGCCAAGATATGCAGACTGCTGTGGCCTGGTATTATCAGGCTGGCAAGGTCCATGGATCTTGGCTTCTCAACAGCCTGAAAATCCAGGCCTCAGCGGTCTGCTTCATCTGGCTGGTTAACAAAAATAGGGGGGACCCCACGCCATTTTTTTTTCGAAGGGAACCCCTATTTTTGTTAATCAGTTCCCTCTGACGTCACTGATGGTGTCCCTGGCTGACCTGAAGTGAAAGTGGAAAGCAATCAATTAAGCTTTCCACTTCCTCTCCTGTCAGCCAGGAGAGGAACTCATTCATTTGGGGGTTTGCTGTGAGGCTGCAGCATTAGCTGCGGTCCCTGCAGTAAACATTAACACTTTCTGAAGGATTACACCGTGGGACCTGACTGTGCATCGGATTGGTAAGAATAATTTTGCTTTATTATTTTATTTTTATTACAGGAAATGGTTTTAGCAGGTAAATAAAATATGGTCAAAAACTGTGTGATTATTTCATTAAACTTCTTTTTTATTAAAGTGTGTGTGTTTGATTTTTCTTTCATACAATAGGATTAATAATTGATAGTTGTCTAATTGACAGCTCTCAATTATTAATCTGGCTTAAAGTGACCTTTCAATTGCAAGGTCATTTTAACCCCTTATTAACCCATTCGCCACCGCTACAGGGCAATGGGAATAGACGGGCAAAGTGCCAGAAAGGGCAAATCTAATTAGAGATTTGCCCTTTCTGGGGTGTCTGGGGGCAGATGTTAGTAGCCGGGGGGGGCAAAAATAATGGTCCCTCTCTGGGCTATTATTATCTGCCCCCACTAACTGGCTTTGTCTGTCTGGTTGCGAAAATAGGGCGGGAGCCCACGCATTTTTTTTCAGCAATTTTACACCTCATATATATATATATACATGTCATTGAGTTTGTGACACATATATATATATATATATATATATATATATATATATATTTATAGTTCATACACTTCTACATAGTATAATAGCCGCTAATTCAATTGCCGGCTTTTGTGAAAATGCAGAACCCGACATGAAATGACACATGGTGTACATAGGGTTAACCATGTCCTTTGCTATCTGATTTGCACAAACAATTAAATCAGTCTATGTGTGCAAAATTTCACACCTGTAGGGGTTAATTAAAGGTGTAAATTCGTAGCAAAAAAGTCCGTTTTTTTTACAACGAATTTACACCTTTAATTAACCTCTACAGGTGTGAAATTTTGCACACATAGACTGATTTAATTGTTTGTGCAAATCAGATAGCAAAGGACATGAAAAGACATGGTTAACCCTATGTACACCAAGTGTCATTTCATGTCGGGTGCTTCTGTCTTTTCACTGAAGTCGGCTTTACCCGGCAATTGAATCAGAGGATATTTTACTATGTAGAAGTGTATAAACTATACATATATGTATATATATATGTCACAATGACATGTATATATATATATATATATATATATGTATTCTATGTGTGTATATTTAGTGTTTACAAGGAAAGAATGGGTTTTTTTAGTTCCGATATTTTGTTCCCATAGACTTACATGGGACTTCCGGTATCGGTATCGGGTATCGCCGATATTTTAATGGTATCGGCGATACTCATTCCGATACTTAGGGATATCGGAAAGTATCGCTCAACTCTACTTTTGGTCTGTACTGTATATATATATATATTATGTATATATATATATATACATATATTTATAGTTCATATCCTTCTACATAGTAAAATAGCCGCTGATTCAATTGCCGGGCAATGCCGGCTTTTGTGAAATTACAGAACCACCCGACATAAAATGACACATGGTTTACATAGAGTTAACCATGTCATTTCATGTACTTTGATATATGGTTTTCACTAACAATTGCATGAGTGTATGTGTGCATAATTTCACACATGTAGGGGTTAATTAAAGGTGTAAATTTGTTGTAAAAAAACACATTTTTTTCTACGGATTTACACCTTTCTTTAACCCCTACATGTGTGAAATTTTGCACACATACACTCATGTAATTGTTTGTGAAAACCATATATCAAACTACATAAAATGACATAGTTAACTCTATGCAAACCATGTGTCATTTCATGTAGGGTCTGTAATTTCACAAAAGCCGGCGGCAGCAATTAAATTAGCGGCTATTATACTGTGTAAAAGTGTATGTACTATAAATATATATATATATGTGTCACAATGACATATAATATATATATATAATATATATATATATATATATATATGAGGTGTCAAATTATTGAAAAAAAATGCGTGTGCTTCCGCCCTATTTTCTCAACCAAACAGACAATGCCAGCAAGTGGGGGCAGATAATAATAGCCCAGAGAGGGACCATTATTTTTGGGCCCCCCCATGGCTACTAACATCTGCCCCCAGACACCCCAGAAAAGGCAAATCTATAATTAGATTCGCCCTTTCTGGCACTTTGTCCGTCTATTCCCAATGCCCTGTAGCGGTAGCGAATGGTTAACCCCTTCCCGACCCATCACGCCGACGTCGGCGTCATGAAAACCTGTGCCATCCCGACCCATGACGCCGACGTAGGCGTCATGCTATAAATCATGTTACTGCGGGTCGGGGGTCCGGGGTCACTGAAAGGTCACCCGACCCGCAGTAACAGGACCCTTACTGCATCACCACAGGGGGGTTGGCTTAACCCCCACGTGGCCACGATCGCTCTGATTGGCTGTTAAAAGTGAAACTGCCAATCAGAGCGATTTGTAATATTTCACCAATGAAACTGGTGAAATATTACAATCCAGCCATGGCCGATGCTGCAATAGCATCGGCCATGGCTGGAGACCGCGATCAGACCCCCCCACACCATGTCACGGCGGTGATCGGCCGCCGCCATCGAAAGATGGCAGCGATCGGTCACCGCCGTCGCTGTCTGCTCCCCTGCTCCTGCGATCACCCCCCCTCACCTTCCGATCCCCCCCCACCTTCCGACGTCCCCTACTCACCTCTCCCGGTCCACCGATGTCCCTGGATCCGTCCCGGCGGCTGCCCGGGATTCTTCATGGGCGCCGCCATCTTGGAAAATGGCGGGCGCATGCGCAGTGCGCCCGCCGGCCGGCGCATGCGCAGTGCGCCCTCCATTGTAAAAAAATTTATTTTGATCACTGTGATAAACTGTCACAGTGATCAAAATAAAAAAAAAGTAAATGAACCCCCCCCGTCATAGGTAGGGACAAATAATAAAAAAATATATTTTTTTTTTTTCCTAGCGGATTTTGCTGCTGATCCGCAGCTGATTTTGCTGCGGATCCGCGGCGGATATCGCGGCTGATCCACGGCGGATTTCGTGGCGGATCAGCGGCTGATTTCGCTGCTGATCCGCGGCGGATTTCGCTGCTGATCCGCGGCGGATTTCGCTGCTGATCCGCGGCGGATTCGCTACTGATCCGCTGCGGATCCGCGGCTGATTTCGCTGCTGATCTGCGGCGGATTTCGCTGCGGATCCGCGGCGGATTTCGCTGCGGATCCGCGGCTGATTTCGCTGCGGATCCATGGCTGATTTACACTGCTGATCCGCGGCGGATTTCGCTGCTGATCCGCAACTGATTTTGCTGCTGATTCGCGGCGGATCCGCAGCGGATTTCGCTGCTGATCCGCGGCGGATTTCACTGCTGATCCGCGGCGGATTTCCCTGCTGATCCGCGGCGGATTTCGCTGCGGATCCGCTACTGATTTCGCTGCGGATCCGCGACTGATTTTGCTGCGGATCCGCGACTGATTTCGCTGCGGATCAGCGGCGGATTTCGATGCTGATCCGCGGCGGATTTTGCTGCTGATCCGCGACTGATTTTGCTGCTGATTCGCTGCGGATCCGCGGCGGATTTCGCTGCTGATTCGCGGCGGATTTCGCTGCTGATCCGCGGCTGATTTCGCTGGTGATCTGCGGCGGATTTCGCTGCGGATCCGCGGCGGATTTCGCTGCGGATCCGCGGCTGATTTCGCTGCGGATCCATGGCTGATTTCGCTGCTGATCCGCGGCTGATTTCGCTGCTGATCCGCGGCGGATTTCGCTGCTGATCCGCAACTGATTTTGCTGGTGATTCGCGGCGGATCCGCAGCGGATTTCGCTGCTGATCAGCGGCGGATTTCACTGCTGATCCGCGGCTGATTTCCCTGCTGATCCGCGGCGGATTTCGCTGCGGATCCGCTACTGATTTCGCTGCGGATCCGCGACTGATTTCGCTGCGGATCCGCGACTGATTTCGCTGCGGATCCGCGGCGGATTTCGATGCTGATCCGCGGCGGATTTTGCTGCTGATCCGCGACTGATTTTGCTGCTGATTCGCTGCGGATCCGCGGCGGATTTCGCTGCTGATTCGCGGCGGATTTCGCTGCTGATCCGCGGCTGATTTCGCTGCTGATCCGCGGCTGATTTCGCTGCTGATCCGCGGCTGATTTCGCTGCTGATCCCTGCGGATTCGCTGCTGATCCGCGGCTGATTTCGCTGCTGATCCACGGCTGATTTCGCTACTGATCCGCGGCGGATTTTGCTGCTGATCCGCGGCGGATTTTGCTGCTGATCCGCGGCGGATTTTGTTGCTGATCCGCGACTGATTTTGCTGCGGATCCGCGGCAGATTATCTGCTGATTCATCTGCGCTAGCGGGTATAGCATAACGCGATCGCGTTATGCTATACCGTTACCAGCCGGTCAACGCTACGTGTTGAACGGGCTGGTAAAACACAATATGATCCCAGCCTTAGGGTTAGAACTAGGGTTAGGGTTAGCATTAGGGTTAAGGTTAGAATTACGGTTAGGGTTGGAATTTGAGTTAGGGTTGGAATTAGGGTTAGGGTTGGAATTAGGGTTAGGCTTGTAGTTAGGTTTATGGTTAGAGTTGGGATTAGGGTTAGGGGTGTGTTGGGGTTAGGGTTATGATTAGGGTTTGTATTAGGGTTAGGTGTGTGTAGGGGTTAGGGTTGGGGTTAGGGGTGTGTTGGGGTTAGTGCTGGAGTTAGAATTGAGGGGTTTCCACTATTTAGGCACATCAGGGGGTCTCCATACGCGACATGGCGCCATCATTGATTCCTGCAAAGTTTGCGTTCAAAAAGTCAAACAGTGCTCCCTTTATTCCAAGCCCCGACGTATGCCCAAACAGTGGTTTATCCCCACATATGAGGTATCAGCGTACTCGGGAAAAATTGCACAACAACTTTGGGGGTTCTAATTTCTCCTTTTAACATTGGGAAAAAAAATTGGGGACTAAAAATTATTTTTGTGGAAATAAAATGATTTTATATTTTCACGGCTCTGCGTTATAAACTTCTGTGAAGGACTTGGAGATTCAAAGTGCTTATCACACATCTATAGGAGTTCCTTGGGGGATCTAGTTTCCAAAATGGGGTCACTTGTGGGGAATTTCTACTGTTTAGGCACATCAGGGACTCTGCAAACGTAACATGACGCCCGAAGACCATTCCATTAAGTGGGCATTTCAAAACGTCACTACTTCCCATCCGAGCCCCGACGTGTGCCCATACAGTAGTTTTCTCCCACATATGGGATATCAGCATACTCAGGACAAATTGGACAACAACTTTTGGGGTCTAATTTCTCATGTTACCCTTGGGAAAATAAAAAAATTGGGGACTAAAAGATCCTGATTGTGGAAAAAATATGATTTTTTTATTTTCATGCCCGGGCGTTAAAAACTTCTGTGTAGCCCTTGGGGTTCAAAGTGCTCACCACACATCTAGATAAGTTCTTTGCGGGGTCTAGTTTCCTAAATGGGGTCACTTGTGGGGAGTTTCTACTGTTTAGGCACATCAGGGGCTCTGCAAACGTAACAAGATGCCCGCAGACCATTCCATCAAGTCGGCATTTCAAAGCGTCACCACATCCCTTCCGAGCCCTGACGTGTGCCAAAACAGTGGTTCCCCCCACATATGGGGTACTAGCGTACTCAGGACAAACTGGACAACAACTTTTGGGTCCAATTTCTCCTGTAACCATTGTGAAAATAAAAAATAGTGGGCTAAAAAATCATTTTTTGAGAAAAAAAATGATTTTTTATTTTCACGGCTCTGCGTTATAAACTTCTGTGAAGCACCTGGGGGTTCAAAGTTCTCACTATGCATCTAGATAAGTTCCTTAGGGCGTCTAGTTTCCAAAATGGGGTCACTTGTGGGGGAGCTCCAATGTTTAGGCACACAGGGACTCTCCAAATGCGACATGGCAATCGCTAAATATTCCAGCATATTTTCCATTCAAAAAGTCAAATGGCGCTCCTTCCCTTCTGAGCCCTGCCGTGCACCCAAACAGTGGTTTATGACCACATATGAGGTATCTATGTACTCAGGAGAAATTGCCCAACAAATTTTAGGATCCAATTTATACTGTTGCCCATGTGAAAATGAAAAAAACTGAGGCTAAAAGAAAATTTTTGTAAAAAAAAGTACTTTCTTTTTTTTACGGATCAATCTGTGAAGCACCTGGGGGTTCAAAGTGCTCACTATGCATCTAGATAAGTTCCTTAGGGGGTCTAGTTTCCAAAATGGGGTCACTTGTGGGGGAGCTCCAATGTTTAGGCACACAGGGACTCTCCAAATGCGACATGGCAACCGCTAAATATTCCAGCATATTTTCCATTCAAAAAGTCAAATGGCGCTCCTTCCCTTCTGAGCCCTGCCGTGCGCCCAAACAGTGGTTTATGACCACATATGAGGTATCTGTGTACTCAGGAGAAATTGCCCAACAAACTTTAGGATCCAATTTATACTGTTGCCCATGTGAAAATGAAAAAAACTGAGGCTAAAAGAAAATTTTTGTGAAAAAAAAGTACTTTCTTTTTTTTACGGATCAATTTGTGAAGCAACTGGGGGTTCAAAGTGCTCACTATGCATCTAGATAAGTTCCTTAGGGGGTCTAGTTTCCAAAATGGGGTCACTTGTGGGGGAGCTCCAATGTTTAGGCACACAGGGACTCTCCAAATGCGACATGGCAACCGCTAAATATTCCAGCATATTTTCTATTCAAAAAGTCAAATGGCGCTCCTTCCCTTCTGAGCCCTGCCGTGCGCCCAAACAGTGGTTTATGACCACATATGAGGTATCTGTGCACTCAGGAGAAATTGCCCAACAAATTTTAGGATCCAATTTATACTGTTGCCCATGTGAAAATGAAAAAACTGAGGCTAAAAGAAAATTTTTTGTGAAAAAAAGTACTTTCTTTTTTTTACAGATCAATTTGTGAAGCACCTTGGGGTTCAAAGTGATCACTATGCATCTAGATAAGTTCCTTAGGAGGTCTAGTTTTCCAAAATGGGGTCACTTTGTGGGGAGCTCCATGTTTAGGCACACAGGACTCTCCAAATGTGACATGGCAACCGCTAAATATTCAGCATATTTTCTATTCAAAAAGTCAAATGGCGCTCCTTCCCTTCTGAGCCCTGCTGTGCGCCCATACAGTGGTTTATGACCACATATGAGGTATCTGTGTACTCAGGAGAAATTGCCCAACAAATTTTAGGATCCATTTTATCCTGTAGCCCATGTAAATAAGAAAAAATTGATGCTAAAAGAAAATTTTTTGGAAAAATTAAAATGTCCATTTTTTCCTTCCACGTTGCTTTAGTTCCTGTGAAGCACCTGAAGGGTTAATAATCTTCTTGAATGTAGTTTTGAGTAGCTTGAGGGGTGCAGTTTTTATAAAGGTGTCACTTTTGGGTATTTTCTGCCATATAGACCCCTCAAAGTGACTTCAAATGTGAGGTGGTCCCTAAAAAAAATGGTTTTGTAAATTTTGATGTAAAAAGGAGAAATCGCTGGTCAACTTTTAACCCTTATAACTTCCTAACAAAAAAAAATGTTGTCCCAAAATTGTGCTGATGTAAAGTAGACATGTGGGAAATGTTATTTATTAACTATTTTGTGCCACATAACTCTCTGGTTTAACAGAATAAAAATTAAAAATTTGAAAATTACAAAATTTTCAGAATTTTCGCCAAATTTCCATTTTTTTCACAAATAAACGCAAAAATTATCGACCTTAATTTACCACTAACATGAAGCCCAATATGTCACGAAAAAACATCTCAGAATCGCTAGGATCCGTTGAAGCGTTCCTGAGTTATTACCTCATAAAGGGACACTGGTCAGAATTGCAAAAAATGGCAAGGTCTTTAAGGTCAAAATAGGCTGGGTCATGAAGGGGTTAATAATTGGCTAAAGCCACCTTGCTATTGAAAGGTGACTTTAAGCCAGGTTAATAATTGAGAGCTGTCAATTAGACAACTATCAATTATTAATTCTATTGTATGAAATTAAAAAAAAACGCACACACATTAATGAAAAATCATTTTAATGAAATAAATACACAGTTTTTGACCATGTTTTATTGTACAGGTACTCCATCCGATTCCCTTGTTCTCCTGTAATAAAATAAAATAATAAAGCAACATTATTCTTAGCTATCCGACGCACAGTCAGGTTCCCCGATGTAATCCTTCTGAAAGGGTTAACATTTACTGCAGGGACCGCAGCTAATGCTGCCAGCCTCGCAGTAAACCCCCAAATGAATCATCTCCTCTCCTGGCTGATAGGAGAGGAAGTGGTTAGCTGTGAAGCATAATTGATTGCTTCCCACTTTCACTTCAGGTCAGCCAGGGACACCACACAGCATCAGTGACGTCAGAGGGAATCCCGGCTGACCTGAAGTGAACTGATTAACAAAAATAGGGGATCCCCTCAAAAAAAAAAATGGCGTGGGGTCCCCCCTATTTTTGTTAACCAGCCAGATGAAGCAGACTACTGAGGCCTGGTATTTCAGGCTGGTAAGGACCCAATATCCATGAACCTTGCAAGCTGGATAATACCAGGCCACAGCAGTCTGCTTAGCTTGGCTGGTTAACAAAAATAGGGGATCCCCTCAAAAAAAAATGGCGTGGGGGTCCCCCTTATTTTGTTAACCAGCCAAGTAAAAAGCAGACTGCTGCAGCCTGGTATTAAAAGACTGTCAAGGCCCATGGATTTTGGCCCTCAACAGCCTAAAAATTCCAGGCTGCAGCAGCCCCACAATTGACGCATCCAAAGATGCGCCAATTGTGGCACTTTACCCAGCTCTTCCCACTTGCCCTGTAGCGGTGACAAGTGGGGTAATAAGAGGTTAATGTCACCTTTGATTGAATGGTGACAATAAGCCCGGTTAATAATGGAGAGGCGTCAATAAGATACCAATCCATTATTAATCATAAAGTTTGTAAATGTAAAAAAAATACACAGCCAGAATAAAGTCTTTTAATGAAATAAAACACAACACAGTTTTCATTATTTTTATTGCACGCAATTCCTGCGACACCTTCGATCTCCTGTAAAAAATCAAAACTAACAAACCAACACAAATACTCCCTGTCCGACGCAGTCCAAAATAACGAGTGTCCCACGACGAGTCCAGCTCTGCTACATCTGGATGCCAGGCTGAGCCTGACATCCAGACACAGCAGAGCTGCTTACCTGTGGAGATTCCCCGCAGTGACGTCATCCGGACTGCTTTACGGCTAGCTGTCGCGAGAGTACAGCTGGCCGAGATTACCCAGTACCCGGCAGCACGTGGAGTTATCACCAGAAGCTGCACGTGAACGCCAGGGAGAGGGTAATGGCGGCCATCCAGGAAGACGTGACCACCGGGAATCTTCTGCCAGGTAAGTGCTGAGTCCTGACTCCTGACAGACCCGACCGACACTGACAGTGACACTTTCGGGAAGTTCCTGTGTCACATACTTCGTTCTGTGACACAGGAATTCCCCATAGACTTTACAGGAAAACTCCGATTCCGTTATCCGATATGCAAAAAATATCGGATCTCAGAATCGGAATTCCGATACAGCGAATATCGGCCGATACCCGATATTTGCAGTATCGGAATGCTCAACACTAATGGCGAATTATGTTCAGAGAGGTAGAGAATAATACATATATAAAATAATAATAATAATAATAATCTTTATTTATATAGCGACATCATATTCCGCAGCGCTTTACAGTTTAACAGTTTCAAAACACAAGTCATAAGTAACAATGTTAACAATACAATAATTAAAGCAAAATAAGCCGCCCCTGCTCGTGAGAGCTTACAATCTACAATGAGGTGGGGGAGATACAAAGTACAGGTGTGTATATACAATGGTGCATTTACAATGATGGTCCAGTCATCTTGAGGGAGTGAGGGATGGATGGAGATAGTGAATGGGCTACACACACACTTACACATAGAATGACTTTGATTAGTGAATGTGATAGGCCGCTCTGAATAAATGTGTTTTGAGGGAGCGCCTGAAACCATGCAAATTGTATATAGTCCTAATTTCTTGGAATAGAGCATTCCAGAGGATTGGTGCAGCGCGGGAGAAGTCTTGGAGTCGGGAGTGGGAGGTACGGATTAGTGCAGAGGTTAGTCGAAAGTCGTTTGCAGAGCGCAGCAGTCGGTTAGGCCGATAGATAAAAAAGAGGAAGGAGATGTAGGGGGTGCTGCACTATGGAGAGCTTTGTGGGTGAGAACAAGTACTTTGAATTGGATCCTATAATGAATGGGCAGCCAGTGTAAGGACTGGCGAAGAGCGGACGCGTCCGAGTACCGATTAGCCAGATGGATGACCCTGGCTGCTTCATTAAGGATGGACAGGAGAGGTGATAGTCGAGTAATGGGGAGGCCAAGTAATAGAGCGTTGCAGTAGTCCAGGCGGGAGTGGATCAATGCTACAGTGAGGGTTTTTGTTGTTTCCATGGTGAGAAAAGGGCGGATTCTAGAGATGTTCTTTAAGTGTAGGCGGCAAGAGCGGGCAAGAGATTGTATATGGGAGGTGAAGGAGAGATTGGTGTCAAACATAACACCCAGACAGCGAGCCTGCTGCCGGGGTGTTATTATGGTGCCGCCCACAGAGAGGGAAATGTCAGATTTAGGGAGGTTAGTAGACGGCGGGAGCAGAAGAAGTTCAGTTTTGGAGAGGTTGAGTTTCAGATAGAGAGCGGACATGTTATTGGAGACTGCGGACAGTCGGTGGCGTTCTGTAGTACAGAGGGTGTAAGGTCGGGGGATGACGTGTATAGTTGTGTGTCATCAGCATAAAGATGGTACTGAAAGCCAAATCTGCTGACGGTCTGTCCAATTTGGGCCCTGTAGAGAGAGAAGAGAAGGGGGCCAAGGACTGAGCCCTGGGGTACACCGACAGTGAGAGGAAGAGGAGATGACGTGGAGCCAGAGAACGAAACACTGAAGGAGCGGTCAGAAAGATAGGAGGAGAACCAGGAGAGAACAGTGTCCTTAATACCTTGTGACTGGAGCCTAGACAGTAGGAGACGGTGGTCAACCATGTCGAAAGCTGCAGAAAGGTCGAGAAGAATGAGCAGAGAGTGGTCACCGTTACATTTTGCTGTAAGAAGGTCATTGGTCACTTTGATGAGTGCAGTTTCGGTCGAATGTAGGGGGCGGAAGCCGGACAGTGAAGGGTCTAAAGGGATTAGGGAAAGTGATAAGCCACCCTAAACAGATGTGCTTTTAGGGAGCACCTAAAAATGTCTAAGTTGTGGTTATAATCTTAATTTCATGGGAGACAAAGGGTAAGAGGTGAGTTATCTAGGTAGGAGATTGAACTGAACTGGACAAAGTGTTACCGTCTCTGTGTGTTTCAGAGTTTGAAAGTTGTGAGAGGCCAAGAGACAGAAGCTGCGATTCAGTTGGGGAGGTGGAGCTGTTGAAGTCTCTCAGGATAAGGGTTGTCAATTCTGAGAACATGAAGTATGGTAGCATAAAAGTGGTCAAGGAAGTGGGTGGGTGAGCCTGGGGGCTGGTATATGACAGATACTCTGAGGGAGATGAGATGGAACACCCTGACAGTGTGAACCTCACAGCAGCGAGGAGAGTAGGGTTATCGTTTACTTCTCCATCTCCTGGTGTGTACTAGTTTTTGTTCTCCAACACAAGCTGTTTAGTAGTTTAGTCCTCAAATCCCTGTTGTCTATTAGTTTAGTTCTCTATATTCTGCTGTTAATTAGTTTTGTTCTGCAATCATAGCTGTTTAGTAGTTCAGTTCTCCAACTCCTTGGTTGATATCGATCGGATATAGGATCGTCGTGAATTAGAAATTGCACAGCTAGACAGAACAGAGTTATTTCACATTACAACCACTTCCAACACTAGCATAGAGCACTAATTAAAGAGAGTATGTCAGCAGTTTTTTGCTACCTCATCTGAGAGCAGCATAATGTAGGCAAAGAGATCTTGAATCCAATAATGTACCTCTTAGTTTACTGAGTGCAGCAGTTCTGACACAATCAGTGTTTTTAAATTTAACATTGCAGCAAAGCTAATAAAAATGTCCCAGCCTACACCAGACTCTCTATGTACATTTATATAATCCCAATAAAGATACTCATAGAAAAATTATATATAAAAATATATATATAAAAAATCTTTCTTTATAAGAATATCATTAAAATTATTACCAAAATTTTATTATAAAAAATGGATGAACACAACCAAATTTGATAAAATATAAAGCTTTATTGAAGACAAAATAAAATTAACATACAAAATATATAAAATTTATTATTATAATTAGTGTGTGTGGGGCTTCATGTGTCAAATTTGATTGGTGATTAATTACTTTAAATAATAAACCTTCTCAAATGCTAAAGCAATTTGTGCATTATTACCAAAAATTGGTAAAAAAATAAAAAATACATATAAATTCTATTAAATAATAATTTAAGTGCAACTGAAAAAATATATATAATGACCCATAATAATTAATGAATCAGTGCACATAATAAGGATAATGAACAAAAAATATGTGTAACAATAAAACACACTAGAACAAGACCAGGGTTAGGAGGGCACTACCTTACAAATAACTACAAAACAAGGGTATCAACCTGGAGATGTGAAAAATGGATAGCAAACAAAAAGGAGAAAAAGGCACATACTAGACACCAGGGAACACCAAAATAACATCAATAATGAAATATTTATTAAAGAACTGCAAAACAACCAAAAAGTTAAAAACACTTAAAAAATGAACAGAAATGCCTGACAAAAATAGGGGTGCACGGCCCCCCCCACACACAAAAGCCCCTCATTTAGTATAAAGTACAATAAACACGAAAATACATAATAATCATGTGTCTCCCCCAAAGGCCTGAAACTATACAGAAAAATATATATAACACCTAAACTATAAGTATATACATAAGCTTACACCAAACTAAATATAAGGTGTAGACAAGGTGACCAAAAATAGACTTAAGCAGTTAGTATATATGTGTGCATAAGCCTATACCGAACACAATATAAGGTATAAACAACATGTCCACCAAATCAACTTAAGCAATTTAAGGCACATGAGCAATGGAGATGTCCCGACCCATATAAGAACAATAGATGTTCAGGAAAGATGATCACCCATGAAACCAATGATACCAAGCCACAACAAGGGGGAGAGGGAGGGACCAAGATAGGCGGGGGGGCCAGAGCCCAACGCGTGTCGCCACCAGCGGTGGCTTCGTCAGGGGCAAGTATGGTAAGTAGCGCAGCGCAATCATTATTTATAGCCAAAATATAATGTCAAATACTCACAGCAGCTGAGCGCTGTTTGGAAGGCGCCATAACAGAGAACGCCGACTGCCGAGGGTGTAGAGGACTGGAAGCATGTGACCAAAGTGGGCGGTATAGTAACAACTGCGCATGCATGTATAATAGGTAACCAGCCGCATCCCATGGTGTCACAAGATCAGCAGATACCAGGATGCAGCACAGGAGTCTGTACTGGGCATGCGTAATAAAGTCCTGATGATAGGGCTTCAGACCTGGTGTACCAAAATGGCCGAGGAGCGGCCCAGCTGCGCATGCGTTCAGAATCAGCAACCTGCCCGGTGTTACCGCATAAGTGAGCACCGCAGGCTGCCGATCCACATATAGTATAGACGTAAAAAATGAAATCTGTACAACCACGATATGGTAAAGCCCTGCTGGTAAAAGGGCTTGGCGCAAAGGAGACACAAATATGAGTAAAAGCCCAAGTGCTATAGCACCAGAAACTGGTGTACCAGTGGAGCCAAAAACCGGCACAAATACAAATGAGTTTTAAGTATACAGCAACCAAATGTATATGTGAGATGGCCTAACTATTGCGGCCATTCACATCTGCCATTAGTATAGCATAAAGAATGATAATAATGGGTCCCTCCAGGATATTTGTTAGTCATCCAAATATTGGACAGATACAATAGCAGATGAACTAAACACAGCATAAGCGCTACAGACTGCACATCCTCAAATGCATATGTGAGATGGCCTAACTATTGCGGCCATTCATATCTGCCATTAGTATAGCATAAAGTATGATAATAAAGGGTCCCTCCAGGATATTTGTTAGTCATTCAACTACTGGATCGATACAATAGCAGATGAACTAAACGCAGCATGAACGCTATAAACTAGATCACGTGAGGTCATTATTGCCCTCTACTCCTCTTTGGTCAGACCTCATCTGGAATACTGTGTCCAGTTTTGGGCACCACATTTTAAAAAAGACATCAACAAACTGGAGCAAGTTCAGAGAAGAGATACCAGAATGGTGACCGGTCTGCAAACCATGTCCTATGAGGAACGTTGCAGGATTTGGGAATGTTTAGCTTGCAAAAAAGAAGACTGAGAGGAGACTTAATAGCTGTCTACAAATATCTCAAGGGCTGTCACATTGTAGAAGGATCATCTTTATTCTCATTTGCACAAGGAAAGACTAGAAGCAATGGGATGAAACTGAATGGGAGGAGACACAGATTAGATATTAGAAAAAACTTTTTGACAGTTAGGGTGATCAATGAGTGGAACAGGCTGCCACAAGAGGTGGTGAGTTCTCCTTCAATGGAAGTCTTCAAACAGAGGCTGGATAGACATCTGTCTGGGATGATTTAGAGAATCCTGCTTTGAGCAGGGGGTTGGACCAGAAGGCCCAGGAGGTCCCTTCCAACTCTACCATTCTATGATTCTATAAGGAGTAACTTTTTTATTTTTTAGAATAACCCTTTAATAAGCGTTAACTGCACATCCTCACACAGTATAAGCATAAACATAGGATCTATAAGTCCTGAGACCCTGATACCATGAGCGCAAGAACAGAGATCAATACAAACATGCATAGTAGAAACCCAATTGTTAACTTAAGTGTTTGCCATTTATCTCATATATTTTACATATATGAGATAAATGGCAAACACTTAAGTTATCAATTGTTCATCCTTCTCCTTTTCGTTATGTGTTTAGCCTTATTACTTAGGCTACCCTACATCTGCTTATGTGGTTGGTTACTGTCCTTGAATGCATGAACGACTGAAAGGGCATGCTCACACCATGTCAGGATTCATAGTTATTTGTGTCAGGGTGCTGACTAAATACATGCGCAGCATACCGCTCCCCGACCCTATTGGCACATGACTCTTGGTATTTAACAATTGGGTTTCTACTATGCATGTTTAGTATTGATCTCTGTTCTTGCGCTCATGGTATCAGGGTCTCACGACTTATAGATCCTATGTTTATGCTTATACTGTGTGAGGATGTGCAGTTTATAGCGTTCATGCTGCGTTTAGTTCATCTGCTATTGTATCGATCCAGTAGTTGGATGACTAACAAATATCCTGGAGGGACCCTTTATTATCATACTTTATGCTATACTAATGGCAGATATGAATGGCCGCAATAGTTAGGCCATCTCACATATGCATTTGAGGATGTGCAGTCTGTAGCGCTTATGCTGCGTTTAGTTCATCTGCTATTGTATCGGTCCAATATTTGGATGACTAACAAATATCCTGGAGGGCAGGGCCGGCGTCAGCACCCGGCACACCCGGGCAAGTGCCGGGGCCCTGAGCAGGCTGGGGGGCCCACTCGCAGTCTGGCATCCCCCCACCCGTTAGCGGAGGAGAGCGGTGTCAGCGCCGCCACCCACCCCCGCCCCCGCCTGCTCAGGGCCCCGGCATCAGCTGGCCCAATACTTACCTCTCCCGTGCCTCCGCTGCTGCAGCTCCGGGCTCCAGGGGGCGTCGGTGCTTCCTCTCACAGCAGCGCCGCTGAATGACGTCATCATTCAGCGGCCGGCTGTGACAGAGAGCGGGGATGCTGGACAGGTAAGACGTGTCTCTGTGTGTGTCTGTGTCTATGTAGTGCGGTGCTTTGTGTGTGTGTGTGTTTATGTATGTGAGAGAGTGCTTATGTGCCGTCTGTGTGTGATGATGGGCAGCCCAGGGCAGGCATTGCTGATAATGGGGAGGCACTGATGATGATGGGGAGAAGATGATGATAATGGGCAGGCATTGATGATGGGGAGAAGATGATGATGGGCAGGCATTGATGATGATGGGGAGAAGATGATGATAATGGGCAGGTATTGATGATAATGGGCAGGCATTGATGATGGGGAGAAGATGATGATGGGCAGGCATTGATGATGATGGGCAGGCATTGATGATGATGAGGAGGCGATGATGATGATGGGCAGGCATTGATGATAATGGGGAGGCATTGATGATGATGGGGAGGCGATAAATGATGATGGGGAGGCGATGATGATGATGGGCAGGCAATGATGATGTTAAGGACTCAATGATGATGATGAGGAGTCTTTCCACAGTCCCTTTCCTGAGCCGTAACAGTGCAGAATGCAGTACAGCGCAGAGGAGAGCTCCATATTTTGTATGGAGCATTATATGGGGACCAGTATCCTGTATGGAGCATTATATTGGGTCCAGTATTCTGTATGGAGCATTATTTTGGGTCCAGTATTCTGTATGGAGCATTATATGGGGGATGACATCCTGCATGGGGTATTATATGGGTGATGAGGGGGAGACTGTGGTGCCCATAATATTGTATGGAGGACTGTACTGTCCAGTCTGTTCTGTGCGCTGTGAGGATTTCGCGGTTTTTGAGCTATTGTACAATTTACAATAGATATCACTCATGTAATGGAAGAAGAGAAGTGTTTGGCATTGTGCTATACCCATATTTCTCTGCTGTATCTGTGCATCATGAATCGTGGTCTGTGTTAAAGGGGCCCACTGAGGCTCTTTCGCCCGGGGCCCATAAAAACCTGGAGCCGGCCCTGCTGGGGGACCCATTATTATCATTCTTTATGCTATACTTATGGCAGATGTGAATGGCCGCAATAGTTAGGCCATCTCACATATGCATTTGAGGATGTGCAGTCTGTAGCGCTTATGCTGCGTTTAGTTCATCTGCTATTGTATCGGTCCAACATTTGGATGACTAACAAATATCCTGGAGAGACCCATTATTATCATACTTTTTGCTATACTAATGGCAGATGTGAATGGCCGCAATAGTTAGGCCATCTCACATATGCATTTGGTTGCTGTATACTTAAAACTCATTTGTATTTGTGCCGGTTTTTGGCTCCACTGGTACACCAGTTTCTGGTGCTATAGCACTTGGGCTTTTACTCATATTTGTGTCTCCTTTGCGCCAAGCCCTTTTACCAGCAGGGCTTTACCATATCGTGGTTGTACAGATTTCATTTTTTACGTCTATACTATATGTAGATCGGCAACCTGCTGTGCTCACTTATGCGGTAACACCGGGCAGGTTGCTGATTCTGAACGCATGCGCAGCTGGGCTGCTCCTTGGCCATTTTGGTACACCAGGTCTGAAGCCCTATCATCAGGACTTTATTACGCATGCCCAGTACAGACTCCTGTGCTGCATCCTGGTATCTGCTGATCTTGTGACACCATGGGATGCGGCTGGTTACCTATTATACATGCATGCGCAGTTGTTACTATACCGCCCACTTTGGTCACATGCTTCCAGCCCTCTACACCCTCGGCAGTCGGCGTTCTCTGTTATGGCGCCTTCCAAACAGCGCTCAGCTGCTGTGAGTATTTGACATTATATTTTGGCTATAAATAATGATTGCGCTGCGCTACTTACCATACTTGCCCCTGACGAAGCCACCGCTGGTGGCGACACGCGTTGGGCTCTGGCCCCCCCGCCTATCTTGGTCCCTCCCGCTCCCCCTTGTTGTGGCTTGGTATCATTGGTCTCATGGGTGATCATCTTTCCTGAACATCTATTGTTCTTATATGGGTCGGGACATCTGCATTGCTCATGTGCCTTAAATTGCTTAAGTTGATTTGGTGGACATGTTGTTTATACCTTATATTGTGTTCGGTATAGGCTTATGCACACATATATACTAACTGCTTAAGTCTATTTTGGTCACCTTGTCTACACCTTATATTTAGTTTGGTGTAAGCTTATGTACATACTTATAGTTTAGGTGTTATATATATTTTTCTGTATAGTTTCAGGCCTTTGGGGGAGACACATGATTATTATGTATTTTCGTGTTTATTGTACTTTATACTAAATGAGGGGCTTTTGTATGTGGGGGGGGGGCGTGCACCCCTATTTTTGTCAGGCAATTCTGTTCATTTTTTAAGTGTTTTTAACTTTTTGGTTGTTTTGCAGTTCTTTAATAAATATTTCATTATTGATGTTATTTTGGTGTTCCCTGGTGTCTAGTATGTGCCTTTTTCTCCTTTTTGTTCGCTAACAATAAAACACACAGCGCAAATAAATCACAAAATATGGTGTCAAAATAGCAGTGAATATCAAAACACTTAGTGCACAAATGATCAAGTGAAAATATCAGTGCACATAAAGCATAATGCAATTAAACACACAGCGCTAAACTGGTCACACAAAATTTAGTGCCAAAATTTTTTTTTTTTTTTCTATGTACATTGCCTAATGACAGTGAACTACTTATCACAGAAGAGGGTGGAGTTGGACTTAAAAGCATGCGCCAGCTAGTCACAGCAATAATAATCACCAGGTGATAAAACCTTCAGTGTAAATAAACAAGGACACACATCTTGACATGCAGCACATCTTTGAGTTTTATGTTTTAAACCCTACCTAATACTGCCCTCAGATATCATGGTAAAAAATTGCTAACAGATTCCCTTAAAAAACAACCTAATGCTAGGGTCAGACAAGTATATGAAAAATCATCCAAGATTTAGACTGAAAACTCATCCATATCTTCATCAGTGTGCAGGGCCGGACAGGCAATCTGGCAATGCAGTGCATGCTGCAATTTTTCAACACAGACATTCGGCCCATGCTAAACAAACTGTCACCTGTTGAACTACATTGATTATTTTGGTTAACTAGATGGTTGCCAGATTTGAACGCATCGGGTATTCTAGAATATGTATGTAGTTTATTTATGCATGGCTCCGCTCCCACCCTCCCATCCTTGTATGCATGGCTCCGCTACCACCCTCCCATCCTATATACACGGCTACGCTCCCACCCCCCATCCTGTATACATGGCTCCGCTCCCACCCTCCCATCCTGTATACACGGCTCCGCTCTCACCCTCCCATCCTATATACATGGCTCCGCTCCCACCCTCCCATCCTTGTATGCATGGCTCCACTCCCATCCAATATACATGGCTCCGCTCCCATCCTCCCATCCTATATACATGACTCTGCTCCCACCCTCCCATCCTATATACACGGCTCCGCTCACAACCTCCCATCCTATATACATGGCTCGGCTACCACCCTCCCATCCTATAAACATGGCTCCGCTCCCACCCTCCCATCCTATATACATGGCTCCGCTCCCACCCTCCCATCCTGTATACATGGTCCGCTCCCACCCTCTCATCCTATATACATGGCTCCGCTCCCACCCTCCCATCCTATATACATGGCTCCGCTCCCACCCTCCCATCCTATATACATGGCTCTGCTCCCACCGTCCAATCCTGTATACATGGCTCCGCTTCCACCCTCCCATCCTATATATCATGGCTCCGCTCCCATCCTCCCATCCTATACATGGCCCGCTCCCACTCCCATTCTATATACATGGCTCCACTCCATCCTCCATCCTATATAGATTTCTCCACTCCCACCCTCCCATCCTGTATACATGGCTCCCGCTCCCACCCTCCCATCCTGTATACATGGCTCCGCTCCCACCCTCCAATCCTATATAGATGGCTCCGCTCCATCGTATATATATGGCTCCGCTCCCACCCTCCCATTCTATATAAATGGCTCCGCCCCACCCTCCAATCCTATATACATGGCTCCGCTCCCATCGTATATATATGGCTCCGCTCCCCCCCTCCCATCGTATATATATGGCTCCGCTCCCACCCTCCAATCCTATATACATGGCTCCGCTCCCATCGTATATATATGGCTCCGCTCCCATCCCTCCATCCTATATATATGGCTCCGCTCCCACCCTCCCATTCTATATACATGGCTCTGCTCCCACCCTCCAATCCTATATAGATTGCTCCACTCCCACCCTCCCATCCTATATACATGGCTCTGCTCCCACCCTCCCATCCTGTATACATTGCTCCGCTCCCACCCTCCAATCCTATATACATGGCTCCGCTCCCATCGTATATATTGGCTCCGCTCCCATCCTCCCATCCTATATAATGCTCCGCTCCCACCCTCCCATTCTATATACATGGCTCTGCTCCCACCCTCCAATCCTATATAGATTGCTCCACTCCCACCCTCCCATCCTGTATACATTGCTCGCTCCCACCCTCCCATCTATATACATGCTCCGCTCCCACCCTCTCATCCTATATACATGGCTCCACTCCACCCTCCCATCCTTATACATGGCTCCGCTCCCACCCTCCCATTCCTATATACATGGCTCCGCTCCCACCCTCCATCCATATACATGGCTCCCTCCACCCTCCATCCTATTACATGGCTTCGCTCCCACCCTCTATACATGGCTCCTCGCTCCCCGATCCTCCATCCAATACTTACCCTCCTCGCTCCGTCGCTTCACATCCCTGCATCTCTATCCCGGCGCGTCAGCTTCTTCTGGTGTGGTGCAGTCACGTGGTACCGCTCATTAAGGTTATGAATATGGATGCCACGCCTATGGGAGTGGAGACACGTCCATATTCATGACCTTAACGAGCGGTACTACATGACTGTACCGCACAGTACAGAAGCAGACGCGCCGGGACAGGGATGCAGGGACGGAAGGTGAGTATGTACATGGAGATGACCCGCGGCAACCTTCGAGAGATCAGCGGCTAGCGCCGCTGATCTCCCGACGATAGCGGTGACATGCATGGTTGAAATCCTGTGCAAATTCGCGGCCGGAAGTGCCTGTCACTGATTAGTAACGTCTGGCCGGGCGCAACCAATCAGCGACGCAGGATTTCCGTTACAGAAGAAGTTAAAAGTTAGACAATTACATAGTAGATGTACTGTCAAATTTTTACTGGGGCAACACAAGTCCATCCATTAAATGCACTCATCTGAACAAGCTCTTGAACTGATGGAAAGAGTACTAAGAAAACTTTGGAGACAGTCACCACCTCTAATGGAACACTGTAGAAAACAAAGACTGATAAGTATCACCCAACAGAACGAAGCATGTGTAAACCATGATTAGCATTTGTGACATACAAACCAAAAGGTCAGCAGCACGTTGTGTGCAAACATCGAATATTGAATATAAAAAATATGATCTGCACTATTGTCATATACAATATACTTATAAATTTGAGGTAAGTAGCACAAAAATTGGCACAAACAGCATGCAATTAGCATGCTGCTGCACTTTTTGATTTGTATTTGATTTGTGCAATATATTGTATAGTATTTTCTCCTTAAAATAAGCAGTGCTTGGAAAATGTATGCAAAACTTCAAATATTCCATACTTTTCTGTTAAATGTAAATAAATGATAAAAAAAATCTAATTATAATAAATACATTTAGTGCAGCATTAAAATTTGCAGCAGGCCAAATGATTTAAAAATCATAAAACTCCAAGTCGCCTCCCTATTCGTGTAGTTCCTTCTATTTAGAAATAAAATAAATAAGATTGCTACATTGTAAAAATCAGTATTCTAGCATCAGTATCCTTAGAGAAAGGTGTTATAAAATCTAGAGGCCCTCAGCAGAGAATGGAAGAAATAACTGAGGGGTCATACTATTCAACAAATAAAAATATGTCACCTGCAAAAGGTTTCTATTATGTCTCTATCATGAAAGCCAAAGATTCATAGTTCAAGAAAGCCTCAGGCAAGATGAACTGGCACACAATCTTTCATGTATACTATCCGCGAAAAAATAAAATCATCATTCTTCATTGATATTATAGAATTTCCTCTTATAATGTGAAGCATGGTGTCTCGAGCCATTATATTGCTTGCTGCATTGACTTCAGCTTCATACAATGTTTAAAGTAATAAATGACAAAAAAATGTACATCTAACCTCAGCAAATACTTATGTTTCCTGTTTTCTTCTATTATTAGTAAATTACTAAATTACATTTGTTCAAGTAACATTTATTTAATTTTACAAAGAGAAAATAGGCAATGACCCAAATATTTTGAAGGGAAATAATTATATTAGAGAATATAACTGCATAATAAAATTAAAAATAAATTAAAAAAAATACAGAAGCAATTAATTATTGGGAAATATGTTTTAAATATGTGTTAAAAAAGATAGCTATTGAATAATAAAAAAAAACTATAAAAAATATTCCATTATATATGTACATAATTTGTATTTACATATGGAGCTACAAAAAGCTGAGAAGAGTTTTTAATAAAGATTTTTTACTACAGAACTCTTGGTTTACTTTAAGACAAATACTAAGGACATATTCACACAACAGTATTTATTTTCCATGTGCTGTCCATTTTATTTAGAATCCTGATATTTGTTAGGACTTTTACAGTTCACTATAAATGGATGATAAACAGAAATAACCACCAGCTTATTTAAAAATGTGCTGCACTGTCTTTTGTTTTATGTCTCTAAAATTTAAAAAAATGACAAATTATTCCTTTTTGTGAGTAGATTGCCGCAATTACTTTGTTTAGACCTATTGTTGTATGTGGAAGAAACCATGACTTTTTGGAGTAGGAACAGTTTTCTTGTTTATTTGTAAAGTCAGTAAGCAATGAGAAAGCACCAAGGCCCAGACCATATAATCAATGAAGATGCATAGCGTAGCACCTGTACAGGAATAGTCAACAAGTAGTTAATGTTCGTCAACTCAAGACTTTTTTAAGAAAACTTACTTTCTTTTAGCAGTAGAAAATTAAAAAAAATTAAAAATAGGTAAAGAAAAGTTGTGTTTCTGCTTTGGGGGAGGATACAGATGTCAACAGTTAGGCCGGCGTCACACTGGCGACAGAATCGGACGACTGCAATGCGATGAAATATTGCATTGCAGTCTGCCCTATGTTAATCTATGGAGCAGCTCCCAGTATCAGATTTTTTGTTGTCCGTTTTAAACGTCCGTGTGCAATCGCAGCATGCTGCGATTGTCACCGATTGTGGGTCGACTATCGCCAATGCAAGTCTATGGGAGCGATGAAAAATCTGATTACAAACGGACCGCATGTGTGACTTGCGATGAAATCGCATCGGTGTCCTTTAGAAAAGCCAGCAATTCATCCCCGGCTATACTGTAAAATCACACTGACAGCTTTAATAAAGAATAGAAAGAATAGATATACACACATAGAATACATATATATATATATATATATATATATATATATATATATATATATATATATATGTAATTGTGACATGTATATATATATATATATATATATATTTCCTAGACTTCTACATACTGTAATAGCCGCAAATTCAATTGCCGGCTTCTGTGAAATCACAGAAGCCGACATGAAATGATACATTGTTTCCACACAGTTAACCATGTCATTTCCTGTATTTTGATATTTGTTTAGAACTTACAATTACATGAGTGTATTTGTGCTAAATTTCAGACATGTAGAGGTTAATTAAAGCTGTAAATTCGCACTTTGCCCGTCTATTCCCATTGCCCTGTAGCGGTGGCGAATGGGTTAATAATCACACCTTAATGTCACCTTAGTATTGAAAGGTGACCTTAAGGCAGGTTAATAATTGAGAGATGTCAATTAGACAACTATCAATTATTAATCCTATTGAAGTAAATTAAAAAACACACACACACTTTAAGAATAAATAATTTTAATGAAATAAAAACACATATTTTTGACCATCTTTTATTTAAGTCTTAATCCGTTCGAAGCACTTATTCTTCTAAAATAAATATAAAATAATAAACAACATTATTCTTTCCTATCTGGCAATCTGTCACGTCCCACGATGTAATCCTTCACAAAGGGTTAACTACTAGCAATCAGATAAGCTGCGCAAGTAATCCTGCGTGCTCATCTGATAGCTCCTGAATGAATGAGCCTATCTCCTGCCGACAGGAGAGGATGTGATTCATGAATGAAGCTTAATTGATTGTATCCACTTTCACGTTAGGTCAGGTCACTCAAGTGAAAGTTGTAATAAATCAATTAAGCTTCATTCATTCATCTCTTCCTCTCCTTTCGCTGGGAGAGTAACTGATTCATTCAGGGGAATACAGGTCTGAGACAGCATTATTAGCTCTCTGCGATCTGTAACCTGTTAACCCTTTCTGATGGATTACAGCGTGGGACCTGACTGTACTTCTGATTGGTAAGAATCATTTTGCTTTTTTATTTTATTTTTATTACAGGAAATGGTTTTAGCAGGAAAATAAAATATTGTCAAAAACTGTGTGATTATTTCATTAAACTTCTTTTTTATGAAACTGTGTGTGTTTGATTTTTCTTTCATACAATAGGATTAATAATTGATAATTGTCTAATTGACAGCTCTCAATTATTAACCTGCCTTAAGGTCACCTTTCAATACTAAGGTGACATTAAGGTGTGATTATTAACCCATTAGCCACCTCTACAGGGCAATGGGAATAGACGGGCAAAGTGCCAGAAAGGGCGAATCTAATTATAGATTTGCCCTTTCTGGGGTGTCTGGGGGCAGATGTTAGTAGCCAGGGGGGGCACAAAAAATGTACCCTCCCTAGGCTGTTATTATCTGCCCCCACTCGCTTGCTTTGTCTGTCTGGTGGAGAAAATACAGCGGGAGCCCACGCATTTTTTTTCAACGAAATTACACCTTAAATTAACCCCTACATGTCTGAAATTTTGCACAAATACACTCATGTAATTGTAAGTTCTAAACAAATATCAAAATACAGGAAATGACATGGTTAACTGTGTGGAAACAATGTATCATTTCATGTCGGCTTCTGTGATTTCACAAAAGCCGGCAATTGAATTAGCGGCTATAACAGTATGTAGAAGTCTAGGAACTATAAATATATGTATATATACATGTCACAATGACATGTTATATATATATTATATATATATATATATATATATATATGTGTTCTATGTGTATATATCTATTCTTTTTTTTGTGATTGAAATACTATTCTTTTGGATCCATTATATGTCAGTTTTGCAAGCCTGCGAGAAAATCTCGCAAGTCGGATGAAAATCGGATGTTACAAGGTACACACACATGCGACTAAATCGCATCTTTGAAGGAAAATCGGATGCCAGAAGGATGTGTGATGTTTGCATTTTGATCAGACAATCGACTGTCTAAAACGGACCAATTTTTTGTCGTTGTGTATGACGCCGGCCTTACAGAGATTGATTGCTGACTTTTAGCATAAAGACCAAACAACCCGATTAATGTTGTACATAGCACAATTGCCAATCCATTAATGACACTATTTTGTTATGTTCAAAACAGCACTCCTGTTTTGTTTCCCTAATTGAAAGAATAATGTTTGGATGGATTATGAATAAGTGCTCTTTTAGCAAAGTGGTAAGTTCTTGATACTTCATTAACAGAGATAACTTTTTCAATCAACTGCGTCAAAATTACACTTTTTACATTTGCGTCGCATATGTGTATGTACAACAGCAAGGCACTCATGTGCCCCAAAACAGGAATAATTTTTCGACCTTTTTACAACATAATCCTGAATCTGCTGAATTTGCAGTCTTAGGCCGGCGTCACACAGAATGTATAAAAATCGGTTAGCTTTTTACGGCCGAGAATTGCATCAATGTTTCATGAACAGTGATTCGTATGTAATACGTTTTCAATGAGAGGATGCAATTTCCTCGCATCTAAGTATCCATGTGTCATCCGTATACAATCCGTATGCCATGCGTATGCTGTGATTATCTCGCACCTTTGCAAAACGGACATTTAACTGATCCATGGGGTGAAATATTCGTAAAAAACATATGTATATTATATATATATATATATATATATGTCAGTGATACACATATATATATTTCATAGAGAGCTACATAGCATAATAGCCGTTAATTCATTTGTCTGCTATTGTAGAATCTCTGCAGAAGCTGACAGGATAGGAGACATGGTTTACATAGAGTAAACCATTGCAGAACAGTTCAATTAAGATATGCCACTGACTACTACTGTTAGTAGTATATGTGTGCAAAATTTGGGAGGTGTAGGTATTTAATAAAATTATTTATTCACAGAAAAAACTGGTGTGGGCTTCCGAGCAATTTTCTGCGCCAGAGAGAAAAAGCCAATGACTGAGGGGAGATATTAAGAGACTAGAAAGGGACCATGTTTTTGGCCCGCTGGCTCAAAACATCTGGCCCCAGCCACCCCAGAAAAGTCGCATCTGTACCAATTCTGGCACTTAGCCTCTCTCTTCCCACTGCCCTGTTGCAGTGGCATATGGGGTAATAAGGGGTTAATGTCACCTTTGTATGGAAAGGTGACATTAAGCCTGACTTAGTAATGGATAAGGTGTCACTAATCCTGAAGTTTGTAAAAGGTTAAATAAATACACACATAGAATAAAGTCTTTTAATGAAATAATAAAACACACAGGTTTGCCATCTTTATTAAACTCCCAATCCAATCGTAGCCCTCATTCTTCGGTAAAAAATAACAAAATAAAAAAGCAACAGTATCACATACCTGTCCGCCATACAGTCAAGTCCCACACCGCAATCCATATCAAGGGGTTAAACTGTTTACAACCGGGAGCTGTGCTAATGCGACCGCCCCAGCTGTAAACCACTGAGGAATGTATGAGAAGCTGCCAGCAACAGCATCAGTGACTAGCACTGACATCACTGTTGCTCCGCTCACTCACAGGTTCACCCGCTGTGAATGCCTGTTCATTTTCCCACGCTGCATAGTCCACCGCGTGTCAGGCTGCAAGGCTGCGCAGCATCAGTGACATCAGCACTAGTTACTAATGCTGCCGCAGGCAGCTTCTCATTCATTCCTCAGTGGTTTAAAGCCAGGGCGGTCGCATTAGCACAGCTCCCGATTGTAAACTGTTTAACCTGTTGATATGAATTGTGGCATGGGACTTGACTGTATGGCAGACAAGTATGGGATACTGTTGCTTTTTATGTTATTTTTAACAGGAGAATGAGGGCTTCGATAGGATTTGGAGTTTAATACTGATGGCAAAACTGTGTTTTATTATTTCATTAAAAGACTTTATTCTTAATGTGTGTGTTTTTTAACCCTTTCATACTATAGGATTAGTAATGAATAGGTGTCTTATTGACACCTCTCCATTACTAACTGGACTTAATGTCACCTTACAATACAAAGGTAACATTAACCCCTTATTACCTATATGTCACCGCTACATGATAGTGTGAAGAGAGAGGCTAAGTGCCAGAATTGGCGCATCTTACAGATGCACCTTTTCTGGGGTGGCTAGGGGCAGATGTTTTGAGCTGGTGGGGCCAAAAACCATGGTCCCGTTCTAGGCTCTTAATACTTGCCCTTAGTCACAGGCTTTCCCTCTCTAGAGTAGAAAATTGCGCAGGAGCCCACGCAATTTTTGTCTGTGAATACATTATTTTATTAAATACCTATAGCTCTCAAATTTTACACATACATAGTACTAACAGTAGTAGTCACTGAGATATATAAGAAAAAAAATTCTGCAATGGTTTACTGTATGTAAACCATGTCTCCTATCCTGCCGGCTTCTGCAATGATTGTACAGAAGCCGACAATTGAATTATCGCCTATTCTGCTATCTATTTCTCTATGAAATAAAAAAAAATATATATATATATGTGTCAATAACATATATATAATAACCAAACCAGGTAGAATGATTTTAGCAGAGGCTAGAACGCTAAATAACTCAAAAAGAATCAAAAAGCAAAAGCTCCATGTTAGATAGGAAAAAGGAGAAAACGGAGCATAAAGATAAAATTCAAATTTTATTCAATCATTATGAAAAAAGTCATAAGAAGTTCTTTGCTCAATAACTACAATTACAAACATGACACGATACAAAGGAAAATGGCAAATAGGGGAGAAATTCTGATGTCCTCGGCCAGCTAACTGCAGTAATGCCCCGGTAAAAAGTTGCTCCAATAGCACTAAGGTGCAAATACAGGTTCAATTACCATCATAAATATATAAATAAATGCAATGGGGCATCACTAACCGATTTAGGGAAAGGCAGGGGACGTCAGAAAAGACCCACTAGTACCCCCAAAGCGCATTTCGCTTGGATATAGTCAGCTTTCTCAAGGGGATATTCAACAGGAAGTTGCAAGGACCTTCAAAAAGCATTGGTGGTCAGTCAGGTGACCCGATCACATGTGTGCAATCTACCAATGAATACAGCTCTGTCGGCGCATGTGATGAGTGAACGCCAGGGCCTCCATCCAGCATGGCTTCACCACATCACCCCACGAGAACAGGAGGTGGGGAATTAACCCCAAGCTCAAGTCAAGTGCTGGAGATGAGGAAAAGACACTGCCCGGATGCCAGGACACGGGAAAAACCACAACCGCATGCGCACCGCTGTATTCATGAGAATTAAATAGGAGTGGTGGCATATAATAATACAAAGCACAATGGCAATGATACGGATACCCCCAAAAACTGCAAAAAAGTCCCAAAGCACGCCCCAAAGAAAAAAAAAAGGACAGCATGTCAAACATACAAGTGTGATATCATTCATAGCGAGGCAGCAGATATTAGCATTAGATGATATAGTAAAATCCAAAGTGGGACTTCTGATGCAGAATCAATTTTATCCACAACTCCAAAAGAGGAACAACTTGGATCTCATGATGATAAATTAGGAGGTCAATGCGAACAACAAGGGATGTCACTAAAATAAATAACAAAACAAAAAATTAAAAACATATTCTGCAAAGAAATTTGCAAAAGTGGGTCGGAAAGGAGGCCATATGTAGTACAAACATGATGAACTATAAAATGACTGCAGAAAGAAGCAAACAACCTCAAAGAAAAAAACTACATAAAGTGAGAAAAACTCAGAGAATCATTGAGGCCTCGGGGTGTCAGAGTAAGATGTACGATCCATCTCGTTTCTCGTTGAGCCAGAGTTTTTTGTAATCACCCCTCTTAGTCTCAGGTGAACACTCTCAATCCCTCTTATCTGAAAAGAACCCACATCACAATTGTGACTGATTTTAAAGTGACGGGGTAAAGTCTTCAGACAAGAGGGATCAGGCTCATTCCTAGCTGCACGGATGTCCCTAACGTGTTCTCGTACACGGATGCGGAGTTCTCGGGAGGTCAGCCCAACATAAATTAGAGAGTAACCACATGTGGCATAATAGATGACGTTTGTGGTGCCACATGTGATATGCTGTCTGATACTGTATACCCTAGTTCCATCCGAGGATGCGAAAGAGGAACTCCTAAGGACATTCGTGCATGTGAGGCAATGGCCACAAGGAAAGCAGCCCAGAACTTGGCCCTGGTGGTGAACGGATTCCTAATAGGAGGGACATAATAACAACTTACCTGCAAATTGACGAGATTCAGAGATCTTCTGGTCAAAATGGATCAGTGTTTATTTAGAATATCTCTCACGTTTGCCAACTCGTGACTGTATGTAGTAATAAATCTCACCTTGTTCTCCTCCCTGGGTTTAGCTACCTTCTGTGAATACAAAAGGTCATTACGTGGCATCCTACTGGCCCTATCATAGCCACGTCTGATGCATCTACGGCTATAATCCTGATGCTGGAATCGAGTGATTAAATCATCTGCTTGGGAGTGGAATTTCTCGTCCGTAGGACAAATTCGCCTCATTCTAAGAAATTGTCCGACCATGGATTATGGGCGGACTCAGCATGAAGAAGTGCATTAACAGAGGTTGACTTTCTAAAGACATCAGACTGCATCTTCCTGGTGCCATCAACATGCAAACTGATGTCCAAAAAATCAATTTTGTGAAAATCATATAAATACATCAACTTGATGTTAAGCGAATTACAATTCAGCTGGTCCATGAACGCCTCGAGCTGCTGCACAGTCCCTCCCCACATCATAAAGATATCATCTATATACCTAAGCCAGCACAGCACATGGTCTGCAGCCCATGCGCCCCCGTCACTGAAGATGGACCTCTCCCAGGCACCAAGAAGAGATTTGCATACGAGGGCGCACAGGCCGCACCCATGGCTGTGCCATGCTTCTGCAGTTAAAAAGCGTCCTCGAACACAAAAAAATTGTGGGTTAGGACAAACTGCAGCAGCTCAAGGATGAGTTCACACAGAGAGCTGTCCAGGTCGGAGGTCTCCAGAAAGACCGTGGCTATGTTCGATGCAAGTGTACAAGGTCTGTACATCCGCAGTGACCAGAAGGACGCTGTCGTCCACATAGACGCCATCGACATGCGACAGGACGTCCGTTGTGTCATGGACATATGACGGTAACACCTCAACCAAATGTTTTAAGTAATAGTCAATGAACCGGCAGACAGGGTCACAAAGACGGTGAATGCCGGACACAATCGGACATCCCAGAGGGTCTAGGGCGTCTTTGTGGACCTTAGGGAGGAGGTAAAAGGTAGAGATCTTAGGGAACCTGACAGTCAATCCCTCCAACACCCTCTTATCAATGATTCTTTCCTCCACAGCCCTGAATAACCAAACCGGTCATGGTGAAGGATGTTGCAGGCAGGATGCTGTGCTCAGCTTCAGCTTCAGCCTCCACAATGTTGACACATGTGCCATCAGGGAAATATAGCATTCTGGCCACAAGCTCTAGTCCATGTGCATGTCGTTAAGTGTACAATGGCAGTAAGTGCTTTCATAAGGGCACGGATTATATTCTTAGACACCTGCTGGTACAAGGTGAAAATGCCACATTGGGAGAAAAAGTGGCAGCTGGTGATCGAGTATCGATGGATGGCTGCCGCCATGAGTCAGTAGAAATCCTCTATGTCTAAGAGCCTAAATGGCAACAATTCCATGGAAAGCAACCTGTAAATGTGCTCATTTAGCATTTGGGCTGGTGGGTAGGTGGCTGTAAACTTTATTTTTCGGTCCAAGGCCTTAAGTACAGACAGCTGATTGTTGTGCTGGGACAAGTATTTAGAAGTGCCTGTTGATGGTACATCAGAATGTGCAAGTATAGTTGTAGGGCAGTAGGCATCTGTGCCAGAGTTTTGGACAGGGGATAGAGAAGCAGCTAGAGCAAGGGACAAGGAAGTAGTGTCACTATAATGGCACCAATCGTAGATACAGGCGTTCAGCCCATCGAGTCGGGTGCTTAGATTACATGTGCCTGATCTTGCTGATTGGGGTTAGGTTCTTAGAGGTCAGGCAGCTGCTGATCTAGGCATGGCATAGGTTGCAAATGGTTATTTTGTGTATCTCAAAACTTTCTTTAAAAAAGTCTCAGACTAGGGAACACCTAAGTCTTTGAAGGAGAAATTCAGGACTGTCGGTGCTCTACAGAACAGTTGCCCGCGTTTTCCCTCTGGTCACCACAGTGCCTCTTGCTGTCTATTTTGGTACTGCCAATCTCTTGCCCTCAGCACTGCTGGTTTTGCTCTTTATGGCAGCTTCCCAGGTTGAGTCGGTGACTTTGTCATCCACCATCTCATCTTCCAGCACGACACCCTGGTCCTTCTTACTTTGAGACTGAACAACAACAAGATTTAGAGGCAAATGTGTATCATTATCATCTTTCTCCTTATCCCAAATTTGCTTTTGCCCAATATAATTTTCTTGTGGCCGTGTCTGCTCTAAGTTTTGTACATTACTAAACAGCATATTCTCCTTTCCTTCTTGGAGCATGCAGGTTGAAAGGCAACAATCAAGAAATGTTGTCGTAAAGACCTTCTTGGAGTATCCTAGTGTGGGATTACTTGTCTCCTGGGACTCAACATGGTGGGAGAAAGGAGGATCATGGTGAGGATTAAGTGATCCAGACTTTTGGCTGGTGAGACTGGACCATGAAGAAGACTGTGCCAAGTCTGCTGGAAGCATTATCTGCTATCTACTGCTCTTGCTTGAGAAGTGGTGTTCCATGCATCACTGCAATGTGGGACTGGAACCTATGTGTTGTTGATAGGCATATTTCTTGTGCTCTAGAAACAGGCGTAGTCGCACTTGCCCCACGTCCTCGGCATCTGTGTGCACTATCACCAACACTTCCACTTCCCCGTCCCTTAACGCACGCCTTACACATTTTGTAATTGCTAGGTCTTTTGAAACCAAGTTTATTTTTTATTAAAATACAAAACTTGGTCTCCTGCAGCAGTCAAAGTTGTTTTGGGAACTTCACTCCACCTCAATATAAAAGAAAGAATGCACAAGTGTATGGATGACTTTCAAATTCAATCCAGAAGAATTTTTCAATGACTTTTTTTCAGTTTTAGAGATAATAGAATTATTATTAGAGATAACCATGGAACACTGTATGACTGAGAATTGAAGCATACAAAATTTTTAAAAGCTTTTTATCAATTTTAGAGAATACAGAAATGTATTCCACACTACAAAATAGTTTATGACTGAGAAATGTAGTCAAGGAAAATGTTTCAATGATTTTTGGGTGTACTATTTAACACAAAAAGAACCTCAAAGCACGTAATACTTGATGGATCAAAATATATTTAACCCCTTCACTCTGCAGCCCATTTTAGTTTTTGTGTTTTTGCTCCCCTGATTTCCAGAGCCCTAACTTTTTTATTTTTCCATAAATTTGGCCATGTGAGGGCTTGTTTTTTGCAGGATGAGTTGTGGTGAAATTGCAAGAAAGTGCAATTGCGCTTTTTTTTTTTGCCTTGTTCATCAAATGCTAAAGCTGACCGTCCATTATGATTCTTCAAGTCATTGAGAGTTTGTATATACCAAACATGTATAGCTTGTTGTTTTACTTAAGTGATGAAAAAAAATCCAAAGTGCTGGAGCCCACATCAAAGGGAGAGACACAACATGCATAGTACATGTACGGCACATGTCGTGAAGGGGCTAATATTATAAGCCCCCTCAAAAAAAAACTGCAGGTATATATTTGCGAATGGACTGCACAGGCCCAATCCCTGTCAACAGACTGTATTCTGTCACTCTTCCTGCTCCTATAATTCTCTCTCCCTCCCTAAGCTAAATACACGGCACTTATGTGTATAAGTCCAGCAACATAAAGGAGTGGAATTAACAGGACAAGGTCACAATTAGTGATGAGCCACCCCCGTAGTGTTCGAGTTCTGTTCGGTTCGCCGAACAGCTCTGTGTTCGACAAAGTGTTCGACGAACTGTTCGTTGAACACTGTCAAACACCATTAAAACCAATGGCAGGCAAACCAAAACACATAGAAACACATAGAAAACACATAGAAAAAAATTCAAAGGTGTCCTAAAGCTGACAAATTGCTCAGGAGACACAACAAACACATGGAAAAGTGACAAGTACATACTCTATAGTCATGCGAAAAGAAAAGAGGTGGAGGAGTAAAACGAGGGGGAGACACAGATATAGGCATGTCAAGCCCTTCTAAAACCAAAAAAGTGAGAAGCCGACACGGCCAGTCCGTTCCTGCCCATGTGACCTGCGTGTCGCCGGGTTTGTGCCAGACCTGCGGTGGACCCTGACGGTCAGCCCCCCTCTCCCAATACTGGTGCCTGTCTGCTGGTGGGTCGAGCGAGCCCCCCTGCGGTGGAGGCAGGTCTACTCTTTTTCATTTAAATTGTCTCTCTAATTTGAATGAGTACACTTTAAATCCTTTTACAAGGATCTATTGGAGGGCAAGTCTCATGCCAGCAGCCACGGTAATGCCAGATCCAGTAGCGACCAGTAAAGCTGCTGCAGTTAAAAAGCTTTTATAAGGATTGAACTTGGTGGTCCACCGCAAGGCGTCCTACCGCCAGTCACAGCCCTTGTGCCTTGGGGTGCCTCCCCGATGCTCTTCACTGATTGTCCCGGGGGCCCGAAGCATTTCCTTTGAAAAAATTAAGTGTCCAAACTACAGGTGGTGTAGCTTGCTTAACAGCTGGGTTAATCCGCTGACTAGCAGACGCTGCTACTAGGTCCAAAATTATTGTCTTTGCTAGATACAGTTAAAAAATTGTAATTAGATTTACAGCCGGTGGCTATTCCACTGACTAGCAGACACTGCTACTAGGCCCAAAATTTTTGTCTGGGTTAGATGCAGTTAAAAATTTGTAATTAGATCTACAGCCGGTGGCTACTCCGCTGACTAGCAGACACTCAAGCTTTGGAGCAGACCTCTGATTCCCAGGCTATAGTATGAGTAAACAGCTCTAGCCTTCACACTCAACCATCTGTGTTACCCCAAGCCATAGTGTATGTAGTTTCTTACGGTTAAAAGGGGGGTGGGGAAAGACCCAACCCACCTGTAATTGACGATGCCAACATCACGTAAAACACAGCAAGGGGACTCCAAAAAGAGTCTCCATTTTTTCCAAAAATTTGGGGCACAGACACCACTTAAGTACCATCAATTGCCCCAGAGTTGCTTAAAACGGTTGGTGAGGTGATTTGAACAAATCCTCAAGCTTTTACTCTCCCGGATGACACAAGGGTAGAAAAGTCCTTGCGGATCCATGATTTGTTCATCTTTATGAACATGAGTCTGTCTACATTCTTAGTGGACAGCCGCGTGCGCTTATCTGTCAGCACACCACCAGCAGCGCTGAATACACGTTCAGAAAGAACAAAACTTATTATTAATTTGAAAGCTGGTGGAGCTTAGTATAGATGGCCTATTAGAATGAGTAACACACACTGCTACTGTTAGGGTCTGCGGAACGCACCAAATATATGAGGTAGAGAGGTGCGTTCACAGCCCGGGGTCCACCGTGCCGGCGGAACCTGCTGCTAGTAAAATGGCGCAAAAAGCGAACTCTGTTATCCCACAGAGTCGCCAAAATAAACACCGCAATGCGCTGTGGCAATATGTGCGAACTCTGTTATTTCACAGAGCCGCTAGGAGTGCCGCAGCGCTATATGGCGATGTGTGCGAACTCACTCAACAAAACTGAGTCGCTACAGGACCTGCCAGAAACAAGGACCAATGAAACTTGTTCGAGAACACCAGTAGTCACAGGACCTTCCGGGTTTGACCAATAGGAGCTGCTGAAGTACCTGAGCATGTGACCCCTAATCTCAAATGAGAGATCTCACACTGGGCATGCTCAGAAGGGAAAAACAAGGACTTTGTCCTAAAGACGTCTGCTCGCCGCTAACCAGTACTGGCCACAATAGCAGAGTCTGGAGGAGCAGCAGTAATCCTCTGCACACTGCCAGACTGGGCGAGACGCTGGGACCGACGTCTAAGCTGAGCAGAGTCCACTGCGGCCGGAGACGAATGGGAGACCGCAGCCGGAATGGCTCGAGATTCCCCTTGTGCAGAAGTGGGAACTCAACCCCTAACATTACCCCCTCCTAGGGGCCCCCCTTCTCTGGGCCTCATTGCGTTCAAAGGCAGCGATGAGCTGCGGAGCGTGAACGTGCTCGGCAGGCTCCCAGGACCTATCCTCAGGCCCATAACACCTCCAATCCACCAAATAAAATCTTTTGCCCGTATCACCTTACACCCTACGATGGCGTTCACCTCATGGTCATCCGTAGATGAACCCAATGTCCCGGCAGATGACTTGGAAAACCAGGACATGAGCACGGGTTTCAAGAGGGATACGTGAAAAGTGTCGGAGATACCCAGGCGTGGTAGAAGAGCCAAGCGGTATACCACAGGGTTAACCTGCTCGAGGACCTTGAAAGGACCCAGATAGTGGGGTGCCAACTTAGTGGACTCAACTCGCAGTCTAATGTTACGGGCGGAGAGCCACACCAAGTCCCCAGGAGCAAATGTTGGAGCAGGGCGCCAATGTGCGTCGGCGGAGGACCTCATCCTCTCCTTGGACGCCTGAATGGCATCCTGGGTACGGTCCCAAATGTCCTGTTCCTCCACAGCCCAGTCTGCCACCCTGGAGTCGGCAGAAGACACGGGCATGGGCACCGGAACCCGCGGATGCTGACCGTAGTTCAGGAGGAATGGAGTCTGTCCGGTGGAGTCAGCCACAGCATTGTTTAGTGCAAACTCAGCCTATGGTAGCAAGGATGCCCAGTCATCCTGCCTGGCTGAGACAAAATGTCGTAGATAGGTGACCAAGGTCTGGTTTGCCCTCTCTACCAACCCATTCGTCTCAGGATGGTACGCTGAAGAGAGATTTAACTCAATACTGAGTAGACGACAAAGCTCTCTCCAGAACCGAGACGCAAACTGGGGACCTCGGTCACTGACAACTTTGTCCGGCATGCCGTGTAAATGGAAGATGTGCCTAACGAACAACGTTGCAGAGCCCGTGCAGAAGGTAACCGTGGTAGCGGCACCAGATGCACCATTTTGGAGAAATGGTCGGTGATTACCCAAATGATGGTGCAACCCCGAGACTTGGGCAAGCCCACCACAAAGTCAATCCCAACCATCTCCCAGGGCCTGTCTGCCACCGGCAAAGGGTAAAGTAATCCAGCTGGCAATTGTCGTGGAGACTTATTCTTGGCGAAGGAGACACACGCCCGAACATAGTCCCCAACATCACGGACCATATGCGGCCACCAGTATGTCCTCGCCAGCAATTCAGATGTCCTCTTTGCCCCAAAGTCTCCACCCACGCTGGAAGAATGTGCCCAAGAAAGTACCTCCGGTCGCAAATTGGTAGGCACAAAAGTCTTGCCCAGGGGCACAGAGTCTAGCGAAACCGGGGCCACTGTTCTCAGGCTCTCTGTGGGAACAATAAGCCGAGGCTCCTCCACCTCCTCCTCAGAGGACACCACAGAGCGAGAGAGAGCTTCAGCACGAATGTTCTTCTCTCCCGAGAGGAAATGGAGTGTGAAATTAAACCGGGAGAAGAACAAGGAACATCTGGCCTGGTGAGAGTTAAGCCGCTGGGCTGTCTGCAGATACACCAAATTTTTGTGGTCGGTGAAGACTTGGAAGGGAAAGCGGGCCCCCTCCAACAGATGTCTCCACTCAGAGAAGGCCAACTTCATGGCTAGCAGCTCCCTGTCCCCGATGGAATAATTCCTCTCCGCTGATGTGAAGGTATTAGAGAAGAAGAAGCAAGGATGCTTCCGACCTTGAGCATCCTTTTGGAAGAGGACTGCTCCAGCACCAACGGATGAGGCATCCACCTCCAATAAAAATGGCTTATCAACATCGGGGCGATGTAGGATGGGAGCGCTAGCAAAATGAGACTTAATGGAAGTGAAAGCCTTGGAGACCTCTTCCGACCACAATTTGGGATTTGCTCCCTTCTTGGTGAGGGCTACCAAGGGAGCTACCAAGGTAGAGAAATGGGGAATGAACTGGCGATAGTAATTAATGAACCCCATAAAGCGCTGCACCGCTTTAAGAGAGTGGGGTTCCTGCCAGTCCATCACAGCCTGTAGTTTTTCCGGATCCATAGCCAATCCCTGGGTTAAGATGATATAACCAAGGAATGATAAAGACTCCAGCTCAAACATACATTTCTCTAACTTAGCATAAAGGAAATTAGCCCGTAAGAGGTCGAAGACTCTGCAGACATCTCTCCGGTGGGAGTCAATATCTGGAGAGAAGATGAGTATATCATACAGATAGACTACGACCGAGGTGGAGAGCATATCCCGGAAGATGTCATTGACAAAGTCTTGGAAAATGGCTGGGGCATTACAGAGCCCGAAGGGCATCACCAGATATTCGTAATGCCCATCCCTGGTATTAAAAGCCGTCTTCCATTTGTCCCCCTCACGAATGCGAATCAGGTTATAAGCACCGCGCAGATCTAGTTTAGTGAATACCCTTGCTCCCCGAAGCCTATCAAAGAGCTCAGAAATCAGGGGCAACGGGTACTTGTTTTTAACGGTGATGGCGTTAAGACCCCTGTAATCAATACACGGACGTAATTCTCCGTTCTTCTTCTGCACGAAGAAGAATCCCGCCCCTGCCGGTGACACCGACTTCCTTATAAACCCTCTTGCCAGATTCTCCTGAATATATTGCGACATGGCCTCCGTCTCAGGAAGAGAGAGGGGATAGACCCTTCCCGAGGAGGTTCTGCGCCAGGCAAGAGGTCAATAGGACAGTCATAGGGGCGATGAGGCGGAAGAGTCTCCGCAGCCTTCTTGGAGAACACGTCTGCATATGACCAGTAGCACTTGGGAAGTGGAGTAAGATCTACGGGTAACTCAGTAGTGGTAACCTGAACCAACTCCTGACACATCTGCCTCTACATGCATCACTCCAACTCAGTATCCTACCCGAAGTCCACTCTATATGTGGGGAGTGGAAACGGAGCCAAGGTATACCTAGTAGGATCTCGTCTATTCCCTCGGGAAGGACGAGTAGGGAAATAAGTTCCTGATGGGAAGGAGATACAAACAATGCAAGTGGAACAGTCTGGTGTGTAATTTGTGAGGGCAATGTCGACCCATTCACTACCCGGAGAGTCACTGATTTGTCAAGCGCCACCAGAGGTATTGCGTGACGGCGAGCAAAGTTAGAGGACATGAAGTTCCCCTCTGCTCCTGAGTCCACGCAAAGGTCGGCGGTGAGAGTGGAAGTGCCTACAGTGATTGTCCCTTTAAGTGTCATCTTGGAGGAAAATGCCGCTGTCTCTAGTGAGCCTCCTCCCAGGGTCACAAGACGCGATCGCCTCTGCGATCGCTGTGGACATCTGTTAGTATAGTGTCCTGCCTGCTGGCAAAAATTACAGACCACCGTTGCTCGAGCGGTCCGGGACTTAGGTCCCGCTCAAGAAACCTCCATGGCTTCAGAGGAATCGGACACCCGAACGGAAGATTCCAGAGGTTTGGCAAAGTTGGGAGCCAACCAAAAACTCTGCCTGCACTGGGTCCGCTCTAACCTCCGCTCGTTAAAACGGAGATCAATGCGGGTGGATAGGGAAATGAGTTCCTCCAGTGTGGCGGGAATCTCCCTGGTGGCCAAAGCATCCTTCACATGATCCGCCAGTCCTCTCCAGTACACCGGAATGAGGACTTTATCCGGCCACTCTAGCTCAGAGACCAGAGTCCGAAATTGGACGGCGAACTGGCTGACCATGGATGAACCCTGTGATATTGCCAGCAGTTGGAGCGCCGTATCGTGGGTGACACGAGGTCCAAAGAAGACCTGTCTCAGAGCCTCCAGGTAGAGAGAAGCACTCTGTACCACACGATCGTCGCGCTCCCACAGCGGCGTTGCTCACTCCAACGCCCTGCCCGACAGGAGGGATAAGACAAAACCCACCTTCGGCCGTTCCGTGGGAAAACGTGCAGCCAGAAGCTCAAGATGAATGGAGCACTGACTCACGAATCCCCGACATTGCTTACTGTCACCAGCAAACTTGTCTGGAAGCGGGAGACGGGATAAAGTCGGAGCAGGGGTGGCAGAGGACAAACTGGCTGCAGCCACGCCAGCAGCCTGAACAGCAAAAGCTGTAACATCCACAGCTGAGGTTGTGCGCTCTAAAGCCGCCAACCTACCCTCCAGCTGCTGGATGTACTGCTGTAGACGCTGGTCGTCCGCCATTTTACTAGCCAGACCCTGGCCTAGTATTATGTTAGGGTCTGCGGAACGCACCAAATATATGAGGTAGAGAGGTGCGTTCGCAGTCCGGGGTCCACCGTGCAGGCGGAACCTGCTGCTAGTAAAATGGCGCAAAAAGCGAACTCTGTTATCCTGCAGAGTCGCCAAAATAAACACCGCAATGCGCTGTGGCAATATGTGCGAACTCTGTTATTTCACAGAGTCGCTAGAAGGAGTGCCGCAGCGCTATATGGCGATGTGTGCAAACTCACTCAACAAAACTGAGTCGCAAAATAAACACGCTAGGGCGTTGTCTAGCGTTGAAAGCGAACCCTGTTACGTCACAGAGCCACTGAGAAAAGTACTGTGTCCTGTCAGGCACCCAGGTACACAGTTAAGTGCTAAGCGAACATAGAACGTGATCATGCGCTAATGTCCTCGCGGGAGTCACCCGCAATCTATGGCGTCTGAACGCCAGACCCTGAATACGGCAATCAAACTCCTCACCGGTTATGCCGGTAATCTAGGGCATCTAGGACACCGACCCTGACCAGCTAGCATACCAAACTCCTCACCGATTAAGTCAGTATTCTAAGGGCTTATTTCAGCCGGGCCCTAACCACACACACGCATGACCACACTGGCGCAAAGCATATAATGGTTGGTACTAGCGCATGGCGGCTCAGCATTGCCACCCTTTTATAATAACAGCTACAGGACCTGCCAGAAACAAGGACCAATGAAACTTGTTCGAGAACACCAGTAGTCACAGGACCTTCCTGGTAGACCAATATTAGCTGCTGAAGTACCTGAGCATGTGACCCCTAATCTCAAATGAGAGATCTCACACTGGGCATGCTCAGAAGGGAAAAACAAGGACTTTGTCCTAAAGACGTCTGCTCGCCGCTAACCAGTACTGGCCACAATAGCAGAGTCTGGAGGAGCAGCAGTAATCCTCTGCACATTGCCAGACTGGGTGAGACGCTGGGACCGACGTCTAAGCTGAGCAGAGTCCGCTGTGGCTGGAGACGAATGCGGAGACAGCAGCCAGAATGGCTCGAGATTCCCCTTGTGCAGAAGTGGGAACTTGACCCCTAACAGCTACAGGCCCAAAATTATTTTCTTGCCTAGATGCAGCTAAAAATTATTAGCAATTTGAAAGCTTAAAATGTTTGGTGAGGTGATTTTACTAAATCCTCAAGCTTTTACTCTCCCCAGGATGACACAGGGATAGAGAAAGTCATCTTGACAGATCGCATTGGAGCGGTTTTGTCATCTCTAGCAACGCAGCCTGACGTTCATACAAAATTTTAATTTGGACAGCCCGTGCGGCTTATATAGATGGCATACATAGTACACACACGCAGGCCCAAATTACACAGCAAGAGTCACAAAAATTATTAATAATTTGAAAGCTGGTGGAGCTTAGTATAGATGGCCTATAAATGAGTACCACACACTGTACAGGCCCAAAATTATTGTACAGGCAAGATTCAGCTAAAAATTATTATAATTTGAAAGCTGGTGGAGCTTAGTATAGATGGCCTAATTAGAATGAGTACCACACACTGCTACAGGCCCAAAATTATTGTCCAGGCAAGATGCAGATAAAAATTATTATTAATTTGAAAGGTGGTGGAGCTTAGTATAGATAGCCTAATAGAATAAGTACCACACACTGCTACTATGCCCAAAATTATTGTCCAGGAGAGATGCAGATAAAAATTCCTTTTTTTTTTACACTTTGGTGGAGCTTTGTATAGATGGCCTAATACAAATGAGTACCAAAGACTGCTACTATGCCCACAATTATATTACAGGCAAGATGCAGCCAAAAATTATAAGTATTTCAATGCTGGTGGAGCTTTGTATAGATGGCCTAATACAATGAGTACCACAGACTGCTACTCTGCCCACAATTATTCTACAGGCAAGATGTAGATAGAAATTCTTTTTTTTTAAACTCTAGTGGAGCTTTGTATAGATGGCCTAATAGAATGAGTACCACACACTGCTACTGTGCCCAAAATTATTGTCCAGAGCGAGATGCAGATAAAAATTCTTTTTTTTTTTAACGCTGGTGGAGCTTTGTATAGATGGCCTAATAGAATGAGTAACACAGACTGCTACTATGCCCACAATTATATTACAGGCAAGATGCAGCCAAAAATTATAAGTATTTCAACGCTGGTGGAGCTTTGTATAGATGGCCTAATACAATGAGTACCACAGACTGCTACTATGCCCTCAATTATTCTACAGGCAAGATGCAGCAAAAAATGATGAGTATTTCAACACTTGTGGAGCTTAGTATAGATGGCCTAATACAATGAGTACCACAGACTGCTACTATGCCCACAATTATATTACAGGCAAGATGCAGCCAAAAATTATGAGTATTTCAACGCTGGTGGAGCCGGCAAAAAGTGATAGCAACTGATGTAACCCAGCCCTCAAAAGGGCTGCAATTACAAATAGTCAATACTCCCAAGTTGACCTATTTGTCTATATAGAGCACAGACCTGCCTGCTAAAAGTGCTAGGAACTGCTGTAACCTAGCCCTTAAAAGGGCTGCAATTACAAACTAGTCCCTCCCTACTCCCTAAACCTTCCTGTCTATCTGCAAATTCACTTCACAGTCACTGTTAGAAAGATAGCGCTAACAGCAGCAGAAGTGCCGTCTAACACTGTGCTGCTGCAGTGAGAAAATGGTGGCGAGGGGGGAAAAGGCTGGGTCTTATAGGGCAAGGAGATGTGACATACACAGCCAATGACACATGCCCTTGCTTGTGTGAAAAAAAGCACTTTGCTCCATGTGTGCGCTGCTGATAGGCTGACAGACTGCACCGCCCACTGGAAATGCGGGAAAGAGGAAAAAAATGGAGATCTTCATCCATCCCATGTCCCTCCCCCGCCCCGCTGTACACTCAAACTGTGTATTAACAGTGATTCTCAGCATTACTATGAAAAAATCCAGTGACGATTTAGGTGCACGAACAGTTATCGAAAATAACATCGAACAGCCAGATTTTTCAAAATCATTCGGGTTCGTCGAACGGCTCGAACACCACCCAAAACAGCTCAAATTGAAATTGGCGAACAGTTCGCTTCGAACAACGCTCATCTCTAGTCACAATATGTAAATTTTAGCCTGAAAGTCCTGCACAAGTCCAGCACAGCAGCCCACACAAACACAGACCTAGAGGAGATGGTGATGTCAGGATTCCTTACAGGCCACAGCAGTTCTAAAGGCGAATAGCTCCACACCAGAAGTCCAGACAATAGTTAAGCACAGACAGCATCAGGGAAATACACAGAGGACTGTAGGCAGCATAAAGTGGAGAGGCAGAGCACCGAGTAACACGCAGCAGGGAGTCCCACAGTAGACAGGCCAGAGCTCAAGAGCCACATAAACAAAATACTCAGGCACAAAGAATACACGGCCCGGACTTAAATAATCAGGACAGACAGAAAGTTCCATGACAAGGCAAGATACAAGACTCCATCTTGGTTAAGGGCAAACAGGCACAAAGGAAAGTCCAGAATCCTTACATTGGCTATTGGCTGTTCCCAAAAATATTAACATCAGCCCTCCGCTGTCGGCTTTCTCTCTGGTTGTTATGAAAATTATGCAGGAACCTATGCAATTTTGTTTTCTTAATATTTTTTGTAAAAATCAACAGTTGCTGTTTGGTTCCAGCCTATGTAGGTTTATTCTGTTAACGCTCCTACGTAGGCTGGTTACAGTGTGTGCATGCTTGTGCATGAGTGCGTTTGTGCATGTGTGTGAGCATGAACACGTGTGTTTACTTATCAGTTTAGTAATAAGGGTGTCTGGCTGACATTCCTAAACCTAGGGCTTGGTGTCAATGACAGCTACTGACACCAAGCCCCTAATCCAATCACCCTGATCTTATTGCATCAGAATGAAAATGAAGGTGATGAACCAAGAAATTAAATTACAAAACTTAATTTAAATATCTTTATTTAATGCAACAACTCGGCCCATATAAGTACATATAGGGCAAAGAAGAGATCCCATGAAATAATGATAAAACAAATAATTGTATTAAACAAAATTTAAAAGACAAGAATTTAAAAAACAGGAAAGTCATAATAGGTGATGCCAAGCATAATATCAAAAATAAGTGGGCCAAAAAATAGTAATTAGCAGCACAAAGAACAACTATATCAAATGGATATCGATCCAGCAATAACCTGTAATAAGTATGCAGCATTAGCATAAATCAATATTCATGGATGTAATAAAAACTGCTGAATTAAGCCATTAATGAAAATGGGATGACCCCACCACAGGTAAATAAAGGCTAGATAACAAAAATATAAAACTGCCAGGGTTATATGAACAACAATGGAATTAGAGTAAATATCAATGTTAATATCATTTTCAAGCAGAAGATTGATAACATCTGAGACAGTCTAGGTCAACAACACCAAGAGCCCTTCCTCCTTACTGCTCAGCTCTTTATCTCCAAAACCAACTTCTCCACCATTACAGAAGATCGACTCTCCGCTCTACTCTCAAGATCACATCTCACCACCTGTGCACTTGACCCGATCCCACCCCACTTCATCCCAAATCTCATCACAGTCTTCATCCCAACCCTAACCCATTTCTTCAACCTTTCACTAATAACTGGTGTTTTCCCCTCAAGTTTTAACCCCTTCCTGACCTGTGACATAGCGTATGCGTCATGAAAGTCGGTGCCAATTCGAACTGTGACGCATATGTGGTGTCACAGAATGATCGCCCTCCTGCAGGCCGGGTGACCAGTGTCACTGAAAGGTCACCCGACCTACAGGCACAGGAAGAGTTGTGCTTCACCCCAGGGGTGGCTTTGCGCCCCTGTGGCTGCGATCGCTCTTATTGGCTGTTGAAAGTGAAACAGCGAATCAGAGCAATAGTAATATTTCACCAATGAAACTTTGTGAAATATTACAATCCAGACATGGCTGATGCTGAAATAGCATTCGCCATGGCTCGAGACACTGATCTGACCCCCCCACACCGACTGACGGCGGTGATCTTTCCGAGGCCCGATGGCCCCATGTCCCTCTCTGTGTCCTGCCGTCTTCGGTGATGGGTGCCGCCATTTTTCAAAATGACAGGCACATGAGCAGTGCGCCCACCAAATCTGCTCACTGGCAGATTCACTCATTCACTCCAGGTACATTTTGATCATTGTGATAGACCTTATCACAGTGATCAAAATAAAAAAAATAGTAAAAACAAAACCCCTTTATCACCCCCATAGGCAGGGACATATAAAATAAAGAAAATATATATTTTTTTAATTTTCCATTAGGGTTAAGGTTAGGGTTAGAATTAGGGTAGGAATTAGGGTTGGGGTTGGAATTAGGGTTAGGGTTGCAATCAGGGTTAGGGTTGCAATTAGTGTTAGGGTTGGAATTAGGGTTAAGATTTGGGTTAGGGGTGTGTTTTTGGTTAGGGTTGGGATTAGGGTTAGGCTTGTGGTTAGGGTTATGGTTAGGCTTGAGATTAGGGTTGGGATTAGGGCTAGGGGTGTGTTCGGGTTAGGGTTGGGATTAGGGTTAGGGTTGCAATTAGGATTAGAGTTGCAATTAGGGTTAATGTTGCAGTTAGGGTTAGGGTTGGAATTAGGGTTAAGATTAGGGTTAGGTGTGTGTTGGGGTAAAGGTTGGGATTAGGGTTAGGCTTGTGGTTAGGGTTATGGTTAGGTTGGGATTTGGGTTGCAATTAGGGTTAGGGTTGCAATTAGGGTTAGAGTTGCAATTAGGGTTAGAGTTGCAATTAGGGTTAGGATTGGAATTAGGGTTAGGGTTGGAATTAGGGTTGAGGCTGGAATTAGGGTTAAGATTAGGGTTAGGGTTGTGTTGGGTTTAGGTTTGTGATTAGGGTTAGGCTTGTGGTTAGGGTTACGGTTAAGGTTGGGATTAGGGTTAGGGGTGTGTTGAGGTTAGGGTTTATATTAGGTTTAGGGGTGTGTTGGGGTTAGGGTTGTGCTTTGGGGTTAGGGTTGGAGTTAGAATTGAGGTGTTTCCACTGTTTAGGCACATCAGGGGCTCCTCAAACGCGACATGGCGCCACCATTGATTCCAGCCAATTTTGCAATGAAAAATTCAAACGATTCTCCCTCCCTTACAAGCCCCAACATTAACCCTAACACTCTTTTACCCCAACATATGAGACATCAGCGCACTCAGGAAAAATTGCACAACAATTTGGGGGTCTAATTTCTCCTGTTACCCTTGTTAAAATAAAAATTGGGGGCTAAAAAATTATTTTTGTTTAACTCAAATGATTTTTTATTTTCACGGCTCTGCATTATAAACTTCTGGGAAGCACTTGGGGTTCAAAGTGCTCACCACACATCTAGGTAAGCTCCTTGGGGGGTCTAGTTTCCAAAATGGGGTCACTTGTGGGGGTTTCTACTGTTTAAGCACATCAGGGGCTCTGCAAACGCAACATGACTCCCGCAGACCATTCCATCAAAGTCTGCATTCCGAAACGGCACTCCTTCCCTTCCGAGCTCTGCCATGCGCCCGAACAGTGGTTCCCCCCACATATGGGGTATCAGCGTACTCAAGACAAATTGATCAATAACTTTCGGGGTCCAATTTCTCCTGGTACCCTTGTGAAAGTAAACATTTGGGAGTGAAAACTTCATTTTTGTGGGAAAAAAATGATTTTTTATTTTCCCGACTCTGCGTTATAAACTTTTTTGTTTGAAGCACTTTGGGAATCAAAATGATCACCACACAGCTAGATAAGCTCCTTGTGGGGTCTAGTTTCCAAAATGGGGTTACTTGTGGGGGGTTTCTACTGTTTAGGCACATCAGGGGCTCTCCAAACTCGACATGACACCCGCAGACCATTCCATTAAAGTCTGAATTTCAAAATGTCACTACTTCCCTTCCGAGCCCTGACGTTTGCCCAAACAGTGGTTCCCCCCACATATGGGGTATCAGAGTACTCAAGACAAACTGTACAACAACTTTTTGGTCCAATTTCTCCTGTTATCCTTGTAAAAATGAAAAATTGTGGGCTAAACAACAATTTTTTGAGGAAAAAAAATGATTTTTTATTTTCACGGCTCTGCGTTATAAAATTCTGTGAAGCACTTGGGGTTAAAGTGCTCACCACACATCTAGATAAGTTCCTTGGGGGGTCTAGTTTAAAAAATAGGGTCATTTGTGGGGGGTTTCCACTGTTTAGGCACGTCAGGGGCTCTACAAACGCGACATGAAACCCGCAGACCATTCCATCAAAGTCTGCATGATAAAACGTCACTAATTCTCTTGCAATCCCCGACATGTGCTCACACAGTAGTTTTCTCCCACATATGGGGTATCAGCGTACTCAGGACAAATTGGACAACAACATTTGGGGTCCATTTTCTCCTGTTACCCTTGGGAAAATGAAAAATTGGGGACTAAAAGATCATGTTTGTGGAAAAAAAATATGATTTTTTTATCGGGCGTTATAAACTTTATTGAAACACCTGGGGGTTCAAAGTTCTCACCACACATCTAGAAAGTTCCTTGAGGGGTGTAGTTTCATACATAGTGTCATTTGTGGGGGATATCAACTGTTTAGGCACATCAGGGGCTCTGCAAACGTGACATGGCATCAAGCCAATTCTGTGTTGAAAAAGACAAATGGCGCTCATTTCCTTCCGAGCTCTGCCATGCACCCAAACAGTGGTTTACCCCCACATATGGGGTATCAACGGGCTCAGGACAAATTGCACAATTACTTTTGGGGTCTTATTACACTTGGGAAAATAAAAATTGGGGTGAAAGATCATTTTTGTGAAAAAAATATGATTTTTTAATTTTACGGCTGTACGTTATAAAATTGTGTGAAGCACTTGGGGGTTGAAAGTGCTCACCACAGATCTAGATAAGTTCCTTAGTATGTCTAATTTCTAAAATGGGGTCACTTTTAGGGGTTTTCCACTGTTTAGGCACATCAGGGGCTTTGCAAACACGACATGGCGTCCAATCTCAATTCCAGCCAATTTTGGTTTGAAAAAGTCAAATGGCACTCCTTCCCATCTGAGATCTGCCGTGCGCCCAAACAGTGGTTCCCCCACATATGGGGTATCAGCGTTCTCAGTACAAATTGGAGAACAACTTTTGAGGTCCAATTTCTCCTGTTACCCTTGGGAAAATAATAAATTGGTGACTAAAAGATCATTTTTGTCGGAAAAAAAATAGGATTTCTTATTTTCATGCCTGGGCATTATAAACTTCTGTGATTCACTTGGGATTTCAAAGTGCTCACCACATATCTAGATAAGATCCTTAGGGGGTCTAGTTTCCAAAATGTGGTCACTTGTGGGGGGTTGCCACTGTTTAGGTACATCACGGGCTCTGCAAACTGAACACGACACCCATCAAAGTCTGCATTTCAAAACGTCATTACTTCCTTTCTGAGCCCTGCCGTGCGCCCAAATGGTTTTTCACCCACATATGTGGTATCAGCGTACTCAGGACAAATTGGACAACAACTTTTGGGGTCCAATTTCCATGGGAAAAATCATTTTTGTGTAATTTTATTTTTTCACACCCAGGCATTATAAACTTTAGTGAAACACTTGGGGGTTGAAGGTGCTCACAACAGATCTAGATAAGTTCCTTAGGGGGTCTAGTTTCCAAAATTGTGTCACTTGTGGGGTTTTTCACTGTTTAGGCACATCAGGGGTTCTCCAAATGCAACATGGCATACAATCTCAATTCCAGCCAATTTTGGTTTGAAAAAGTCAAATGGCGCTCCTTCCCTTCCGAGCCCTACCGTGTGCCCAGACAGTAGTTTTCCCCACATATAGGGTATTGGCGTACTCAGGAGAAATTGCTTAACAACTGTATCTGTCCATTTTTTCCTTTTACCCTTGTGAAAATAAAAAAATTCTTTGTAAATGATCATTTTTGTGACATAAAAGTTAAATGTTCATTTTTTCCTTCCACGTTGCTTCTGCTCGTGTGAAGCACCTGAAGGGTTAATAAACTTCTCGTATGTGGTTTTGATCAGCATGAGGGGAGCAGTTTTTAGAATGGTGTCACTTTTGGGTTTTTTTCAGCCATATAGACGCCTCAAACTGACTTCAAATGTGAGGTGGTCCTTAAAAAAATTGTTTCGCAAATTTTGTTGTAAAAATGAGAAATCGCTGGTCAAATTTTAACCCTTATAACTTCCTAACAAAAAATTTTTTTTTCCAAAATTGTGCTAATGTAAAGTAGACATTTGGAAAATGTTATTTATTAACTATTTTGTGTCACATAACTCTCTGGTTTAACAGAATAAAAATTCAAAATTTTAAAATTGCAAAATTTTCTAAATTTTCTCCAAATTTCCAATTTTTTCACAAATAAACGCAAAAATTATCGACCATAATTTACCACTAATATGAAGCCCAATGTGTCACAAAAAACAATCTCAGAATCGCTAGAATCCGTTGAAGTGCTACTGAGTTATTACCTCTTAAAGGTACACTGGTAAGAATTGCAAAAAATGGCCAGGTCATTAATGTCAAAATAGGTTAGGGCATGAAGAGGTTAAACATGCCTCAATCACATCTATCATCAAAAAGCACTCTCCTGACCCATCCTCTGTATCTAGCAATCGACCCTTTATCACTTCTACCCGTTGCCTCAAAACTGCTGGAACAACACGTGCATCTTGAACGGTCCTACCAACTCTCTTTTTGCTCCCTCTTTGACCACTTACAATCTTGCTTCCGGCTGCATCACTCCACTGAAACTGCCCTAACTAAAGTGACCAAAGACATATTAACCGTCAAATCCAAGTGACACTACTCTGTCCTCCTCCTGTACCTGTCCTCTGCCTTTGACACAGTGGACCATTCCCTATTTCTACAGACCCTCTCATCTCTTGACATCACTGACATGGCCCTATCTTGGATCTCATCATACCTAACAGACCGAACATTCAGCATCTCCCACTCGCACACCACCTCCTCACCTTGCACCCTATCTGTCCTGCAAGGTTCAGTTCTAGGGCCCATTCTCTTCTCCATTTACACCTTTGACCTCAGACAGCTCATAGAATCTCATGGCTTTCAGTATCACCTCTATGCTGATGACACACAGATCTACATCTCTGGACCAGATATCACCTCCCTACTAACCAGAATCCCACAATGTCTGTCTGCTATTTCATGCTTTCTCTCCACTAGATTTTTAAAACTTAACATGGACAAAACAGAATTCATCATCTTCCCCATCTCACTCCACCCCAACGAACCTATCCATTAAAGTAAATGGCTGCTCACTCTCCCCAGTCCCACAAGCTCGCTGCCTCGGGTTAATCTTTGACACTGATCTCTCCTTCAAACCACATATCCAAGCCCTTTCCACTTCCTGTCGACTTCAACTCAAAAATATTTCCCCAATCCATACATTCCTCAACCAAGATTCTGCAAAAACCCTAGTCCTTGCCCTCATCAACTCTTGCCTTGACTACTGCAACCTCCTGCTCTGTGGCCACCCCTCTAACACGCTTGCACCCCTCCAATCTATTCTAAACTCTGCTGCATACAAAGCTTATTCGGATTTTGGCCCTGAATCTGATTTTGACATATTCGGGCCATATTCGAACACTATTCGTGCTGAATGTATGTCTTATAATCGATTCAGAACATATTTTTTAATTTTTACTTCCATTGACTCTACTGACGTTCGGCTATGTTCAACGAATATTGCAAAAACAATATCCGAGTCCTATAGTATTCAGAACCAAATCCAAACAAATTTGCTCATTTTTACTCCATACATCTGTGACCTTGTCACCCGGTACTTACCTGCACGCAACATTCGATCTCACAAGATCTCCTTCTTTACTCCCCTCTTATCTCCTCTTCCCACAATCGCATACAAGATTTCTCCCGCGCATCACCCCTACACTGGAATTTTCTACCACAACATATCAGACTCTTGCCTACTATGGAAACTTTCAAAAAGAACCTGAAGACCTTCCTCTTCTGACAAGCCTACAAGCTGCAGTAACCACTGATCGATCAAACCACTGCACGACCAGCTCTACCCTCGCCTACTGTATCCTCACCCATCCCTTGGAGATTGTGAGTCCCGTGGGCAGGGTCCTCTCCTCCTGTACCAATTGTGACTTGTATTGTTAAAGATTACTGTACTTGTTTTTATTATGAATACCACTACTCACATGTAAAGTACCATGGAATAAATGGTGCTATAATAATAAATAATAATAATTTTACCATGGTATGCTGCTCCTGACTATGGTGAGACTAGAGCTGACCGTGTAGGCTGTAATTAGCCGACCCAAATTGACTATAAGTCCAATGTTATTTCCATATCTACAAAGGCCAAAGGGCTCTCGATGTTACTGGAGCGTAGAAACCATGATGTTGCAGCTTGGCCATCACTGTGCTTGATCGAAGCTTATAAGGCTTCTACGTCTGCCATTACCAGTAGCATGGTGTCCTCCAATTGTAACTGATCAATATGTTGTAAATCTTGATTGGTATCCTTAAGGGACGAGGTAAAATGTGGATAGTTTGGGTTGGTGGTCTCAAATGCTATCCAGAAAATCCTTGGAAATCAGGCCCTCACTGAATGCTCTCTCTAGGATGGAATTCAGTCTCATTAGATTCACTTTCCCTGGCTAATGTTTCCAAGATGTGAATGGCCTCACTCTATTCAACAGTAGCAGGAGTAAAATAACCTTGATCTTTTGGTTTGAAATGTAATTTCACAATTTTGTGGGCGAACTACCGTATTTTTTGGACCATAAGACGCACATTTTTCCTCCAAATTTGGGATGAAATATGGGTGCGTCTTTTGGTCAGAATGTAACGTGGGGAGGGGGCAGGGGGCAGCGGTAGAGTAGGAATCCAGTGCTGGGAAAACCACTGGTCACTATACTTAAGTGCAGTGAATATTCATTAGCCACTTCCCTGCCCACCTATCTGCTGAGCAGAGAGCGGGGAGCAGCAAATGACAGAGCCACATGGTTCCCAGCGCCAGATTCCTGCAGCAGCTGGGGAGATGTGTGTTGGAAGGAGAAGGAGGCAACAGGAGCAGAGTGCAGCAGGAGGCATCGCATACCTGACAGCCTGGAGGCTGTGCTGATGCGATGCTGAATGCTCCTGTGGAGTACCTGTGATGAGGTCATGAAGAGGGCGGGCAGGAGCATCACATGACCACACAAAGCCCTTCCTCTTCATGATGTCATCACGTGTCCTGCAGACACACTGTACAACAGAGAATTAATTAAAAGGTTAGTAATGACAGCACATAGAAAATCACACTGCCATCCTGTGGTGGACTATAACTCCCAGCATGCCATAGGATCTGCAGGACATGCTGAGAGTTATAGTTCTCCCATGGGATCTTAAAGCAGCACTCCAGTGTTATTTTTCAGTGCTGGATTGGTGCTTTAATATAAGATTTAATATAAGCCCGTGCTGTTATGTTTCGGTAACTGAGGAGAAATAGCAAAAAATAGCAAAAGCGGTAATACACCAGAGAGGCTGGAACCTATTGGATTGCAGTAACCTGAACTAACCACACAACTAGAAGTAGCCGTGGAGCGTTTCTACGGTGATCCTAGATGCCTCGTCACAGCCTGAGAGATAACTACACCTAAAGGCAGAAAGAAGAAAGCTATCTGCCCCGGAGCAGATCCCCAAAGAAAATAGGAAGCCCCCAAGCATGTAATGGCGGTTAGACAAGAAGAAAGCACGGACACAGACAGAAAATAGAATGAGCAAACGCTGGGGCCCAATCTGTCTAGACAGAAAAGTACCGGAAAGAATTCTGACTGCAATCCAAAAAAAACCCTAACAAAAATACCAACACTTCTGATTGCCAAAAAACCTGAGATCACACGATCTCTTCCATCTAAATCAGATCTCTGGTGTAACAAAACGCTATTCAGCAAATAAAAAGTTACAAAGGAGCAAAGCAAAAGTGCAGACAAAAAAGGAGCACAATTGCAGCGCCAGACCCACAAAAGGGGAAAGGCTGCAGTCCACTGCAAGCAGCAAACCAGCAGAGAAAATCCAACAGAGGAAAAAAAAACAGCAAACACTTATCTGAAGGAGAGCAGGAAACTAGCAGTGCTTCAAGCAAGACTAGAAGGAACAATTGATAACCGGCAAGGCTGCTGGGAACTAAGGCAACTTATATCCTAACATTCAGCGCCAGCTGAGGCCATTCAGTAACCAGTTCATTACCCTCAGCAACCACCGGAGGGAGCCCCAGCTCAGAAGCCACCTCCAGCATATTCACAACAGTACCCCCCTTGAGGATTGGTCACCAAAACCTCACCTGCGCAACCAGGCCGATCAGGATGAGCTCGATGATAGGCACGGAAAAGTCTCCCAGCATGAATGTCCGAAGCAAACACCCAAGAATTGTCCTCCTGACCATAACCTCTCCATTTAACCAAATACTGGAGTTTCCATCTAGCAAAACGAGAATCCAATATTTTCTCAACCACATACTCCAAATTGCCCTCAACCAAAGCAGGGTGGGAAGGCGCAGTGTTATGATTTGGTAGCTGAGGAGTGCAGGTAAAAAAGGCAATACACCAGAGCAGTTGGAATCTATGAGATTGCAGTACCCTGACTAACCACCACAACTAGAGGCAGCCGTGGAGCGTTCCTACGTTCGTCCCAGACGCCTCGTCACAGCCTGAGAAACTAACTACACCTAAAGATAGAAAGAGGAAAGCTATCTGCCCCGGAGCAGATCCCCAAAGAACATAGAAAGCCCCCAACCATGTAATGGCGGTTAGACAAGAAGAAATACTGACACAGACAGAAAATAGTATGAGCAAACGTTGGGGCCCAAACTATCTAAATAGAAAAGGATAGGAAGGGCACTTACTGCAAACCCAAAAAACCCTGAAAAGCACCAACTCTACTAATTTCAAAAACACCTGAGATCACACGACCTCTACCACCTAAATTAGTTCTCTGGTGTAACAAAATCAAAACAGCAGCATGTCATGTATAGTGTACAGTTCCTATAGCGTCTTGTGCTTGGGTGCGAGGAAAACACAGGAGACATAGGTTGAAATGAAATTACTTGTATTACTTCATACAAGCATGCTGAAAAGTTCACAAGTTTGCAGGAACAGCGACAGGAGACACAGCAGGCCAGAGTAACTTCAAGCACTACAGTAAATCTCCAAAGCAGGTTCAGGATCTCTTCTCTGTACCGTAATTCCTCTGCAAACATGGATTCACCAAAAAGCAGGTTTCCAGAGTCCAAAAGTGTTCCAAGGTTCCTCAGTAGGGAATAGCTGGAGTACAAGTCCAAGGCTTCCAGGAGTCAGGTCACAGACTGACTGAGGCTTGATTCAGGAGCACTGATTGTTCAGCTGAGGCTGCTTAAGAAGCAAGAGGGAAGAATCAGGGCGGGAACATGAAAACTGGAAACTCCATATTAACTGAGGGCAAGAGCTGCAGAAAGACAGAAAGCAAAATGGCCGACGGAAAACTGAGTTTCAAGGAACATGTCAACAGAGACAAAGAACCTTACATTACTCCCCCCTTAGGGACAACCTCCGGATGACCTCAGACCAGGCTTGTCAGGGTACCTCTGATGAAACTGGCGGAGCAGGCGAGGAGCATTTACATTATTGACTGGTTCCCATGAGTTGTCCTCCACTGGGTAGCCCTGCCATTTAATCAAATATTGCAACTGATTTCTGTACAACCTGGAATCTAGAATCCTTTCCACCATAAATTCTTCCTGACTATCGACCAGCACTGGGTCAGGGCAAGGAGAAGAACATCCAGGAAACGTATTGGGTGTGCAGCCTTTAGTAGGGTACATGAAAGACAGGGTGGATTCTCATAGTTCTGGGCAATTGAAGACGACAAGCAACAGCACTTATAATCTTATTGATCTTATAAGGTCCAATGTACTTATGTCCCAATTTAGACGATGGAATCTTTAATTTAAGATTTCTGGTTGACAGCCAGACCAAATCTCCTACCTTGAAAGCTGGTGCAGGTTTACGAAATTTATCTGCTGCTTTCTTGTACCTTTCCTGAGCCAATTCTAGATTTTCCTTTAGAAGATCCATATTCTTTTGTAAAGAAGTGATTCTTTCAGCCACTGCCGGCAAGGGCGTATCTATGGGAAATCGAGGAAGAATGTTAGGATGATAACCTAGATTGGAGTAAAAAGGAGACTGCTTAGTGGAGGCGCTCTGAGAGTTGTTATAAGAGAACTCAGCCAGTGGAAGTAGATCCACCCAATCATCCTGTAGGTGGCAGATAAAACAGCGGAGATACTGCTCCAGGGTCTGATTGGTTCGTTCTGTCTGTCCATTAGTCTGGGGATGAAAAGCAGAAGAAAGGTTTACTTTAATGTCCAACGCTGCACAGAAATTTTGCCAAAACCTTGAAGTGAATTGCACCCCTCGAGCCGAAATGACCTCATCCGGTACTCCATGTAAGCGAAACACATTCTTAATCATCAAGTCTGATGTCTGTTTTGCAGTGGGTAAGCCGACACAAGGGATAAAATGAGCTGCCTTTGTTAGACGGTCAACCACCACTAGAATGGTGTTCTTCCCTTGAGAGGTTGGTAACTCCACAATGAAGTCCATAGAAATGGATCCCCACGAGCGGGACGGGGTGGGAAGAGGTTGCAACAGACCAGTTGGTGAGGAGCGAGGTGTTTTGCATCTTGCACAGACTTCACATGAAGTGACATAGTTTAAGACATCTTTCCTGTAAGTGGGCCACCAAAAGAAACGAGAAAGAAATTCTTGTGTCTTTAGAATTCCCCTATGCCCGGCTATCTTGGAATCGTGGATGAGTTGCAATACTCTCAATCTGACTGTTTCAGGTATATACAGACGTTGTCCCTGAATCCACACACCATTCTTAAAGACAAGACTTACGTCCCTTGGGGGTTGAGCCAACAAAGAATCCGCATGGTATGCTTCCTTGATGTCCTTAAGTAGATCTTGATTATGAATCACTCCCAGGAATCTAGAGTCAGGAAGAATAGTCTTAGGAGGAGTAAGTGGACGTGTCTCTGCTGAATGAATCCTAGAGAGTGCATCAGCCTTTCCATTGCGCGATCCTGGTCTATAAGAAATGACAAAATTAAATTGGTTTAGGAAAAGATTCCAGCGAGCCTGGCGAGGAGTCAGGCACTTAGCCGACCTGATAAATTCAAGGTTACGATGGTCTGTCAGGACGACTATTTGCTGTGCAGCTCCCTGAAGAAGGTGTCTCCATTCCTTGAAGGCGGCAATAATGGCCAACAATTCTCTATTGCCCACACCGTAGTTCCTCTCAGCCGAAGACAACTGCTGGGAAAAGAAGGCACAGGGATGCAAGACATTCTTCTCACCTGTTCTCTGAGAGAGTATAGCTCCAACGGCACAGTCTGAAGCATCCACCTCTATTATGAAGGCAAGCTCGGGGTTGGGATGTACTAAGATAGGTGCGGTGGTAAATTTATCCTTTAAACAGGAAAATGCTTCCTGAGCTTGCGGGGTCCAGGAGAACCTAGACTGTTTCCGGGTAAGTTGGGTGATAGGTGACACTACCTCAGAAAAATTCTTAATGAAACGTCTATAGAAGTTGGCAAACCCGATGAAACGCTGCACCTCCTTCACATTTCTAGGAATTGGCCAATCCTTGATGGCTTGGGTCTTGCTTCCATCCATACTAATCCCTTGCGTAGATAGTACATACCCCAGAAATTGAATTTCGGTCCTATGGAATTCACATTTTTCAAGTTTGATGTAGAGATGGTTTTGTCTTAGGCGTTCTAAGACCATTCTCACATGTCCATGATGTTCCTCTGTGGAGTTAGAAAAAATTAGAATATCATCCAGATAAATCACCACAAATGTATCTAGGAGATCCCTGAAGATATCATTCACGAAGTGTTGGAAAGTGGCTGGGGCGGTACTCAGACCAAAAGGCATAACTAGATATTCAAAGTGTCCATAGCGTGACCTGAAAGCAGTCTTCCATTCATCCCCAGGTCTAATACGGACCAAGTTATAGGCCCCACGGAGATCCAGTTTAGAGAAAATTTTGGATGCGCCACTCTCTCCAACAACTCAGGGATTAAAGGCAATGGATAACGGTTTCTAATAGTAACCTTATTGAGTTCCCTATAGTCTATGCAGGGTCTCAGAGATCCATCTTTCTTCTTCACAAGGAAGATGGGTGCACCTGCGGGAGATGAAGAGGGGCGTATGAAGCCCTTGGCTAAATTTTCGTCTATATAATCCTTCAAAGCTTTTAGCTCGGGCCCCGCTAGGGGGTAGATCTTACCAAAAGGTATCTCGGCTCCGGGCAATAATTCAATTGGACAATCATATGGACGGTGAGGAGGAAGCTGATCAGCGTTCTTCTTGTCACATAAATCCACATAGTCCTGGTATACAGCTGGTAGTTCTGGGACTGACATGGTTCCTTTAGGAACAGAGCAAGCTGAAACTCCTTGACTCATCTGTTTCTCCGGAAAGTGTAATTCTATGGTCTCCCAGTTAATCGTAGGATTCTGCGCCTGCAGCCATGGTAGCCCTAGAATGATGGGAAAGTGGGGAGAAGAGATAAGCAAAAAAGACATTTTCTCCTGATGATCTTTACCCATAAGGACCCTCAAAGGCTCTGTTTCTTGATCCACTGGTCCAGAAGTCAGTAGAGAGCCATCCACAGTCTCCATCTGTACTGGAGTAGCCTTCTTCACTGAACGTATCCCCTGTTTCAGAGCAAAGGAGATATCCATAAAATTTCCACTTGCTCCTGAGTCGATCATAGCAGAGCTAGACACCCAGACTGAGTCAACCCAGAGTTTGATGGAAAGGAAGCAATGAGAATTGTTTCTTTTACAACTCAGCTGGGACACCGCTGAGGAAACTTGAAAAATTGCAGCGTTTATACCGTCATCGTACCCAGAACTAACAGAGTTTAAGTCCGAGAAATCAAGATCTCTTGCAGCAGATCTCTCTGGAGCCTGAGGCTCGGACATGACAGAGCTCCTCTCGCAACACTCACAGTGAATGACTGCTGCAGTAGTCTTACGAGAACGGCTGGGGCAGTTTATAATGAAGTGCCCTGACTTACCACAGTAGAAACATAGATTTTCCTTTATACGATGTTCTTTGCGTGCATCACTAACCCGTCTTTGCAAAGAGTCCACCTGCATGGGTTCAGGTTCTGGTTCCCTTGTGATCCTACTCAAAGGTTCCTTAGCTGAGGAGGGAGGTAGTAAAAGGTTAGTGCAATTATTTTCGAACCATCTCTCTTGTCTGCGTTCAGTCAGACGAGCATCAATACGGATACAATAGTTGATAAAGTCACCTAACGCAGTGGGAGGGTCGGCACGAGCAAGTTCATCCTTAATCAGTGGAGACAACCCTTTCCGAAAAATAGATTTTTTAGCGGAAGTGTCCCAAGTGGTATCAAGAGCCCATCTCCTGAAATCCAGGGCATATTCGGCTACTGAACGCTTACCTTGGCGCAAAGTTAACATGGCTGCTTCAGCTGTTGCACCTCGATTGGGGTCATCAAACACCTGCCCCATGGCTGAAATAAAAGCATCAAGGTGATTCAAACAATCATCCTCAGTCTCAATCAGAGGGTTTGCCCACATCAAAGCCTTATTGGTAAGCAACATGATTACAGTAAGCACTTTGGATCGTTCAGTGGGAAATTGTGAAGCATGTGCAGAGAAAAATAAATTGCATTGATTAATAAATCCCCTGAATTTCTCACGTTCACCGCCAAAACGAAAAGGAGGTAATTTGGGGATCCCAGAACTTGGGGTTATGGCAGGAGCCTGGGCTCGTTACTCTAGAGCCTCAATCCTGGCTCGCAATTCCTGGGTAGTCTGTCCAAACACCTGCAAATTATGATTAGTGAGGTCCTGTAGGCTTGCAAAACGGGTTTTTAAAGTCTGTACATCTGAAAGGATTGTATCAGTCACTCCGCAAAGTTCCTTTATGCGGGCCTCCATCTTCCAGATCTTTTAAGGCAGAGGTGCTGGAAGGAGAAGAGGAAAGGAAAAAAAAAAAAAACAATAGTGTTTACCTGTGGTAACACTCCAGAGTAAAATTTTAAGGGAATGCGCTCACCTGGAATGGTTGTGAGAAGTCACAACCACTGTCATCACATAAGGTATTAAACGGACATCTGATATCCACAGTCACAGCAGACACGGCTTTCCCAGACCCAGCAGACACTAAACATTGGCTCCTGAATCTTGTCATGTATAGTGTACAGTTCCTATAGCGTCTTGTGCTTGGGTGCGAGGAAAACACAGGAGACATAGGTTGAAATGAAATGACTTGTATTACTTCATACAAGCATGCTGAAAAGTTCACACAGTTTGCAGGAACAGCGACAGGAGACACAGCAGGCCAGAGTAACTTCAAGCACTACAGTAAATCTCCAAAGCAGGTTCAGGATCTCTTCTCTGTACCGTAATTCCTCTGCAAACATGGATTCACCAAACAGCAGGTTTCCAGAGTCCAAAAGTGTTCCAAGGTTCCTCAGTAGGGAATAGCTGGAGTACAAGTCCAAGGCTTCCAGGAGTCAGGTCACAGACTGACTGAGGCTTGATTCAGGAGCACTGATTGTTCAGCTGAGGCTGCTTAAGAAGCAAGAGGGAAGAATCAGGGCGGGAACATGAAAACTGGAAACTCCATATTAACTGAGGGCAAGAGCTGCAGAAAGACAGAAAGCAAAATGGCTGACGGAAAACTGAGTTTCAAGGAACATGTCAACAGAGACAAAGAACCTTACACAGCCACTGAAAAAACTGGAAAAAGCAAATGTACAAAACATCAGTGGCTGAACTAAACTGAGAGGGCAAAAGCCCCCTGAGGGGACCCTGAAGGCCCCACAGAAGTGCAGGACAAAATGCACAAATAAAGCACAAAAACAAAAAGAAGAAAATGTCTTATCTGTTAGCAGGAGATGCAGACACGACACAGCAGGCTACAAAGGAAACAGGAATCAAGGATTGAGACCAGAACAATTGATCACCGGCAACCCTGATGGGAAGGCGACTCCCTTATATCAGACCAGTCAGTAACACCTGATTCCCAATCCTCACAATCTTCACTGGACAGTCCAGTACCGCTTGTAACCACCAGAGGGAGCCTCTGCTCAGAACTCATCTCAAGTCCATTCACAACAGTACCCCCCCTTGAGGAGGGGTCACCGAACCCTCGCTTGAGCAACCAGGTCGGTCAGGATGAGTTCTATGATACGCACGGATGAGTCTCCTAGCATGGATGTCTGAAGCAAACACCCAAGAAATGTCTTCCTGACCATAACCTCTCCACTTAACCAAATACTGAAGTTTCTGTCTAGAAAAACGAGAATTCAATATTTTCTCAACCACAAACTCCATATTGCCCTCAACCAGAACAGGGTCAGGAGGCAAAGCAGTAGGAACCACTGGCTCAACAAACCTCTTTAACAAGGACTTGTGGAACACGTTATGCATCTTAAATGTCCCTGGAAGAAGCAAACGAAAAGAAACAGGATTAAGAATCTCCATGATCTTATAAGGTCCAATGAACCTAGGCTTAAATTTAGGAGATGCCACTCTCATAGGAATATTTTTTGAGGACAACCAGAACAAGTCCCCCACTTTAAACCGAGGACCATCAGTCCTATGCCGGTTAGCAAACCGCTGGGCCCTCTCTTGAGAGAGGGACAACCTCTCCACTACCTGGTCCCAAATCTGTTGCATACGCTCCACAACAGAGTCAACACCTGGACAGGCAGAAGCCTCAGTCTGTCCTGAAGAAAATCGAGGGTGAAACCCAGAATTACAGAAAAATGGAGACATCAAAGTGGCAGACCTAGCCCTATTATTAAGAGCAAACTCAGCCAAAGGCAAAAAAAGAGACCCAGTCATTCTGATCAGCAGACGCAAAGCATCTTAGATAAGTCTCCAATGTCTGGTTTGTTCTCTCAGTTTGACCATTGGTCTGAGGATGAAACGCCGAGGAGAAAGACAACTGAACACCAAGCTTAGAACAAAAGGTCCTCCAAAATCTGGAAACAAACTGGACTCCTCTGTCAGACACAATGTTCTCAGGAATGCCGTGTAAACGAACCACGTGCTGAAGGAACAAAGGCACCAATTCAGAGGAGGAAGGCAACTTAGGTAATGGCACAAGATGTATCATCTTGGAAAACCTATCACAAACCACCCAGATGACGGTCATTCTCTGAGAAACAGGGAGGTCGGAAATGAAATCCATAGAGATATGGGTCCATGGTCTCTTGGGCACAGGCAATGGCATCAACAAACCACTAGAGCGAGAGCAAGGCTTGGAGCGAGAGCAAGTCCCGCAGGACTGCACAAATTCCCTGACATCACGAGACAAGGTAGGCCACCAAAAGGACCGACTAACCAAGTCTCTGGTACCAAAAATTCCGGGATGACCGGCAACGCGGAACAATGAATCTCAGACATCACACTCTTTTTCCACTGGTCCGGGACAAACAATTTCCCAACAGGGCAGCACTCGGGCTTATCCTCCTGACACCCCTCCAGAGCCAGTCTCAAATTGGGCGAGATGGCGGAAAGAACTACACCCTCTTTCAAAATAACAGAAGGATCAGATACCTCAGGAGAGTCCGCAAGGAAACTCCTCGAGAGGGCATCCGCCTTAACATTCTAAGTGCCAGGAAGAAAGGAAACCACAAAATTAAAACGTGTGAAAAACAAGGCCCACCTGGCCTGTCTAGGATTAAGTCGCTTGGCAGATTCCAGATAAACCAGATTCTTATGGTCCGTAAGGACCACCACCTGATGTTTGGCTCCCTCCAGCCAATGTCTCCACTCTTCAAAAGCCCACTTCATGGCCAATAACTCCCGATTACCAACGTCATAATTACGTTCAGTAGGAGAAAATTTTCAAGAGAAAAAGGCACAAGGGTTACTTTTAGAGGTCTCTGGATCTCTTTGGGACAAAACGGCACCTGCCCCAATTTCAGAGGCATCAACCTCCACCTGAAATGGCAGAGAAACATCAGGCTGCCGTAGAACAGGAGCAGAAGTGAATCTCTGCTTAAGTTCCTGAAATGCAGAGACTGCCTCAGGAGGCCAATTCACCACATCAGAACCCTTTTTGGTCAAATCAGTTAATGGTTTAACAATAACCGAGAAATTACCAATAAATTTATGATAAAAATTGGCAAAACCCAAAAATCTTTGAAGAGCCTTTAATGAAGTAGGTTGGACCCAATCACAGATGGCCTGAACCTTGACCGGGTCCATTTCAATAACAGATGGGGACAAAATAAATCCCAAAAATGAGATCCTCTGTACGCCAAAAAGACACTTTGATCCCTTCACATACAGAACATTCTCTCTCAAAATCTGGAATACAGTTCGAACATGTTTCACATGAGAGTCCCAGTCATTAGAAAAAATCAAGATATCATCCAAATAAACAATCAGAAATTTATCCACAAAATCCCTGAAAATGTCATTCATGAAGGACTGGAAGACAGAAGGAGCATTAGTGAGCCCAAAGGGCATCACAAGGTACTCAAAATGCCCTTCAGGGGTGTTAAATGCCGTCTTCCATTCATCCCCGTGCTTATTGCGAATAAGGTTATATGCCCCCCTGAGGTCAAGCTTGGTAAACCAAGTAGCGTCTTTCACCCTGGAAAACAGGTCAGAAATCAAGGGTAACGGATATTGATATTTCACAGTAATATTGTTCAAAAGACGATAATCAATACACGGCCTTAATGAACCATCCTTTTTGGCCACAAAGAAAAAACCGGCACCTAAGGGTGAAGAGGATGGTCTGATATGACCCTTCTCCAATGACTCCTTGATATAAGACCGCATAGCGTCATGTTCAGGTACAGACAAGTTAAAAAGGCGACCTTTTGGGAATTTACTACCAGGCACTAATTCAATAGCGCAGTCATAGCTCCTATGGGGAGGCAAGGATGCAGATTTACTTTCGCTAAACACATCAGAAAAATCAATCAAAAAGTCAGGAACATCCTGAGCCTTGGGGGAGGCAGAAAAAACAGGAGTGTTGGTATTAACACATTGGCAGCCCCAACTGGTTACAGACACAGATTTCCAATCCAAAACAGGATTATGAGACTGTAACCAAGGGAAACCCAGCATGATAATGTCATGCAGATTATACAGAACCAAAAATTTGCAGCTCTCCTGATGATCAGGTTCAACCCTCATTATCACCTGAGTAGAGAACTGAGGTTTATTCTCAACCAAAGGGGTAGAATCGATCCCCAGTAGGGGAATAGACTTCTGTAGGGGTATCAAAGGAAACCCGCAACGTTTAGCAAAATCAAAATCCATCAGGTTAATAGCTGCTCCTGAATCAACGAAAGCCTGAGCAGAAAATGAGGACAGAGAGCATATCAGAGTAACAGTTAATAAAAACTTAGTCTGAACACTACCCAAGACAACTGAGCGTGCAAAACGTCTTCCCCGCTTAGGGCAGACTGAAATAGCATGAGAGGCATCACCACAGTAGAAACATAACCCAGTGCGCTTTCGAAACTCATGACGCTGTGCCCCAGAAACCACTCTATCACACTGCATGGGTTCAGAAGCAGGTTCACAAGGCAACACTATTCCACGCATACTTCTCCGCTCACGCAAACGTCTGTCAATTTGAATCGCTAATGACATAGAATCATTGAGACCAGAGGGAATAGGGAATCCCACCATAACATCCTTTACATTATCTGACAGACCCTTCCGAAAAAGGGCTGCCAAAGCGTCGTCATTCCATTTGGTCAGGACTGCCCACCTGCGGAATCTCTGACAGTATAACTCAGCGTCATCAAGCCCCTGATTTAATGCCAACAATGCTTTTTCAGCTTGATCAGTGACATTAGGCTTATCGTACAATAACCCCAAGGCCTGAAAAAATGCATCAACATCACTCAAAACAGGATCCCCAGGTGTCAGGGAAAAAAGCCCAATCCTGAGGATCGCCGCGCAGGAGAGAGATGACAATTTGAACCTCCTGCGCTGCGTTCCCTGAGGACTTAGATTTTAAGGCAAAAAAACAATTTACAATTATTTTTGAAATTCAGAAACTTGGCTCGATCCCCCAAAAACAAATCTGGCTTGGGAATCCTAGGTTCCACAACAGGCAACCTAGCAAGATAGGTAGCAATACTCCGAACCTCAGTGGCAAGCTGATCCACACGGCCAGACAACTGTGCAAACTCCATTGAGAGAAAAAATCCTCCCCAGCACCCAGAGATACAGAGGGAAAAAAAAAAAATGCAACAAACAGAAAAATATCTCTGACAACTCTGACAACCTTTTTTTTCTTTTACAATATTTTTCCCTTCTGTGAGTACCATATAATTTTAGTTTTGGCCAGTGATACTGTTATGATTTGGTAGCTGAGGAGTGCAGGTAAAAAAGGCAATACACCAGAGCAGTTGGAATCTATGAGATTGCAGTACCCTGACTAACCACCACAAAATAGAGGCAGTCGTGGAGCGTTCCTACGTTGGTCCCAGACGCCTCGCCACAGCCTGAGAAACTAACTACACCTAAAGATAGAAAGAGGAAAGCTATCTGCCCCGGAGCAGATCCCCAAAGAACATAGAAAGCCCCCAAACATGTAATGGCGGTTAGACAAGAAGAAATACTGACACAGACAGAAAATAGTATGAGCAATCGTTGGGGCCCAAACTATCTAAATAGAAAAGGATAGGAAGGGCACTTACTGCAAACCCAAAAAACCCTGAAAAGCACCAACTCTACTAATTTCAAAAACACCTGAGATCACACGACCTCTACCACCTAAATTAGTTCTCTGGTGTAACAAAATCAAAACAGCAGCCACTGAAAAAACTGGAAAAAGCAAATGTACAAAACATCAATGGCTGAACTAAACTGAGAGGGCAAAAGCCCCCGGAGGGGACCCTGAAGGCCCCACAGAAGTGCAGGACAAAATGCACAAAGAAAGCACAAAAACAAAAAGAAGAAAATGTCTTATCTGTTAGCAGGAGATGCAGACACGACACAGCAGGCTACAAAGGAAACAGGAATCAAGGATTGAGACCAGAACAATTGATCACCGGCAACCCTGTTGGGAAGGCGACTCCCTTATATAAGACCAGTCAGTAACACCTGATTCCCAATCCTCACAATCTTCACTGGACAGTCCAGTACCGCTTGTAACCACCAGAGGGGGCCTCTGCTCAGAACTCATCTCAAGTCCATTCACAACAGCGCAGCCATAGGAACCACTGGTCCGACAAACCTCTTCAATAAGGACTTGTGGAACACGTTACGGATCTTAAATGTCCCTGGTAGAAGCAAACGGAAGGAAACCGGATTAATAATTTCCGTGATCTTATAAGGTTCAATGAACCTTGGCTTAAATTTTGGAGTTGAAACCTTCATAGCTATATTCCTTGAGGACAACCAAACCAAGTCCCCCACTTTAAAACGAGTACCATCAGTCCTATACCGGTTGGCAAACCGCTGGGCCTTCTCCTGAGAGAGAGACAACCTCTCCACCACCTGGTCCCTAATCTGCTGCATACGCTGCACAATAGAGTCAACCCCCGGACAGACAGAAGCCTCTGCCTGTACCTGTCCCCAAAATTGCAGAAAAATGGAGACATCAAGGTGGCAGAGCTAGCCCTATTATTAAGAGCAAACTCAGCCAAAGGTAAAGAAGAGACCCAGTCATCTTGATCAGCAGACACAAAACATCTCAAATAAGTTTCCAAGGTCTGGTTTGTTCTCTCGGTTTGTTCATTGGTCTGAGGGTGAAATGCAGAGGAGAAAGACAACTGAACACCAAGTTTAGAACAAAATGTCCTCCAAAATCTGGAAACAAACTGGACTCCTCTGTCAGACACAATGTTCTCCGGAATGAAATGTAACCGAACCACATGCTGAAAGAACAAAGGCACCAATTCGGAGGAGACAGAAAATAGAATGAGCAAACGCTGGGGCCCAATCTGTGTAGGCAGAAAAGTACAGGAAAGAATTCTAACTGCAATCCAAAAAAAACCCTAACAAAAATACCAACACTTCTGATTGCCAAAAAACCTGAGATCACACGATCTCATCCACCTAAATCAGATCTCTGGTGTAACAAAACGCTATTCAGCAAATAAAAAGTAACAAAGGAGCAAAGCAAAAGTGCAGACAAAACGGAGCACAATTGCAGCGCCAGACCCCCAAAAGGGGACAGGCTGCAGTCCACTACAAGCAGCAAACCAGCAGAGAAAATCCAACAGAGGTAAAAAAAACAGCAAACACTTATCTGAAGGAGAGCAGAAAACTAGCAGTGCTTCAAGCAAGACCAGAAGGAACTATTGATAACCGGCAAGGTTACTGGGAACTCAGGCAACTTATATCCTAACATTCAGCGCCAGCGGAAGGCCATTCAGTAATCAGTTCATTACCCTCAGCAACCACAGGTGGGAGCCCCAGCTCAGATGCCGCCTCAAGCATATTCACAATAAAGAAAATAATCACTGCACACGTAGTATTGAATGGTGCAAAAAGTGAACAGGTTTTTATTGAGATATGGTGTGGCGATAGGTAGTTGACGTTTCGGCCACTTATGGCCTTTATCAAAACTGATCGCTGAAAAAACAGAAAAATATATACATAAGCGAAAGTAATATACAAAATATACATAATATACATAAAGAATAGGGAAAATATCCTAAAAATGTGGTAATTGGTTGTTCATGCTTGATAACGAATCACAAATTGTTTCTAAGAGTTGGTATAAGAGATAAAATACATAAAGGATAACAGTATCATACCCTTTCACATAAGATGAAGCAAAAGAGTTCGTTTTGGTACATAGAGGTTCACAAAAGCAACCTATAGGTAAAATGGTATATTGTTAGGACAAATAAAAGTGTACTAATGGAATAATGTGCAAAGAGAAAGGTATGACGTTTTTGACAAGCTGGTCATATACATATGGTATCTGAGGGTCTGCGCAATGGTCATATCATTTGTAAAAAAGAAAAATATGTGTCTACAAGTTTGTCAGACATCCCAGGTGGGGAGGATTTCAGGAATACTCTAAAGACTATGTGGGATCCAAAGATATAAAGGTATAAAGGTGGTGACCCGTAGGGAGGCTGTGGTAAGATTATCATCATTAGTGGCTAGACAGTAAGATTTGACATATGTCAGTAAACAGTTATATCAAGAACAAAATATACATAATATACATACATCTGTGTTAGGTGTCCCAGGCAGAAGGGCAATGATAATGTGGACCCTGGATGCTGTATAGAGATAAATATATACTGGGGTAAGAGTGGTGACCAGTGAGGACACTGGTATACAGTTATCAAAAAATGTCAATGCGGAGGGAATGGTGCAGGAATAGAAGTTACTTACAAGCATTGGTGGCGCAGGGTAAAGCGCTGACACAGCAGCGTCCTAGTGGTGTGTGTCCGGCTGAATGGTGCCGGGTTTATAAGGAGAACGCCGTCGGTGCACGAGACCGGAAGTGACGCTAACCGCGTCACCGGAAGTGACGTCGGCGGCTGAGGGGAGGCGTCTGAGATGTCTCTCAGTGACCATGGGAAGGGCTGCGCATGCGCAGAGCGGAGGGGACGGTCCTTAGAGACCGACAGGACGCTTCCCTGTAGTTAGGGGGAGCGATAGTTCGGTGCTATTAGGGAGAGGGCGTTATTGGAATGTGTGAAATGAAAAAATTGGAAAATTGTAAGTAACAGTGGTAAATGGGTGGCAGAACAACATATATGGACATAAAAGACATAACCTAAAGATACAGCCCATGGATAAATATCAGGATATACAAATCATGTAATGGTGGCTGAAAATGGATATATTGCTGCAAATGGTCAAACATGCTGTCAAATATACAAGACATAATAATACATAATAATACATAACAATGAGTAGGAGTCCAAACTGAAAAAAAAGGGGAAGGGTGGAAGATAAAGGGAAAAAAGAACAAACAAGCAATAAAAAGAGGGGGGAAAAAATTTTTGAGGGGGAGGGGGGTTTTTAAGAGTAGGGGAAAGAAAGGTAAATAAAAATGGTAAACAAAAAAAGGGTAATCAAAAAAGTTAATGGAAAGGAGGGAGGGGGGGGTTTGTTTTGGGATTATCTTACCAGTAGGAGGAGAGAAAGGAGACTGACATATGGGAGAATTCAGTGGGCCTAAGAAAGGGAAGAAAAAATACTTCGTTAGTTGGTCAAGTGTTAAATTAACCAGTCGATTTCTCTGTTGAGACCTTTGGGATGTAACGTATCTAGAGTATAAATCCAAAACGTCTCCCGTTGTTTTAGGAGTTTAATGTGATTACCCCTCGGGTTGGTCTGGGTACTCTCTCAATGATTTGGAAACGTAGTTGTGCCACATTATGTCTGGCTTCCTTGAAGTGAGCAGGTAGAGGAAGCCAAGTTTTTTCGCATCTAATGGTCGATTTATGAGCTGAGATGCGGTCTCTTATGGCTTGTGTTGTCTCTCCCACGTATAAGTACCCACATGGACACTTGATCATATATACGACAAATTTTGTCTCGCAAGTAAAGAAATCTTTGATGGGGTAAGACTTCCCCGTGCGTGGGTGGACAATCTCACTACCTTTGATGATATTAGAACAGCTCATACAATTAAGACATGGGAACGTACCAGTTCTTCTGGAGCCTGATAGCGTGCGGGTAGTAGCAGTGGTGTTAGGTTTCAAGTCAGCTCTAATTAGTTGGTCCCTAATGTTACGGGGTCTCTTCAGACACATCAATGGAGGGTTGGTAAAGCTGGCAATGTTGGGATATGCCTTATTCAACAGGGGCCAGTGTTTGAGCACCAAGTTGTGTACCCTTTGCATAGAAGGATGATGTTCATGAACAAACGGGATACGCGGTGGTTTGGATTGAGCGGTTCTGGTGTCATCAAGGCTCGTCAGAGCTTTTGTCATTTCAGTTTGGAGTAGATTAGGAGGGTAGTTTCTTGAAAGAAATTTGTTTGACATTTCTTGTAAACGGACTCCTATTTGAGATGAATCAGATACAATCCTGGTTACCCTCTTGAATTGTGATCGTGGGAGACTATTTTTGGTCGGTTTGGGGTGACAGCTATTATAGTGAAGCAAGGTGTTGCAGTCAGTGGGTTTTGTATAGATGTCGCTAGTTAATCTGCCCAAATTGTCTTTGTGAATTTGAGTATCCAAGAAGGTAACTGTATCATGGCTATGGGATAGTGTGAACTTGAGTTCCTGTCTGATATTGTTGAGAGCATTAAAAAATGTGAAAAGGCTGTCTAGATCACCAAGCCAGATACAAAAAATGTCGTCGATGTACCGGTACCACGTGAGGGCATGTTGTTGGAACAAGGGATGTTGGTAAACGTGATCGCGTTCGAACCTGTCCATGTATAGATTGGCGTAAGCAGGTGCCACGTTGGATCCCATTGCGGTCCCGCAGGTTTGTATAAAGAAATCGTTTTCAAAACGAAAAAATTTTCTTTTAGTACAAGATTAAGTAGGTCAAGACATAATTCATGTGATGGTAGGTCAACACCGGCTTCACTTAAGGTCAAAGATGTGGCCTGAATGCCTTTATCATGTACAATCGATGTGTACAGGCTATTGACGTCAAGAGTGCACAGAATACTGTTTGGATCAACACTGGAAATTGTTTTGATTTTGTTCAGGAAATCACCTGTATCAAGAATGAATGATTTTGTTGTATGGGTATGTGGGGTCAATATTTTTTCTAAGAAAACTGATATAGGATTCAAAATGGAGTTAGTGGATGCCACAATCGGCCTACCTGGTGGATTATATAGGTCTTTATGAATTTTGGGAAGAATGTATAGTACTGGTGTAACAGGATGTAAATTAGTAAGAAAGGTTTTGGTTTTGACATCTATCGTGTAACGTTGAAGGTGTTTGTCAAGTATGAAGTCGATTTTTCTGCGTATATCAGGGGTGGGATCTGAAGTGACTTTCTTATAGGTGTTAGTATCGGAAATTTGTCTCTTGATTTCGGTGAGATATTGGGTTTTGTTCATAACTACTACTGCACCCCCTTTGTCCGCCGGTTTTATAATAATATTAGGATTGTTTTGTAGGGATGTTATGGCTTGTCTCTCCAGGGAACTCAGGTTGTTATGAACAGGTAGAAGGCCCAGTTTTTGATCATGAATGGTGCTGTTTATGTCACGATTGACCAGGTCAACAAAAGTTTTGACTGCATGGTGGGTTTTTGGGGGTTGGAAGTTACTTGTATTTCTAAGACCTAGGTTGTCAATAGAAAATGGTGGACTAGCATTGTTGTTAGGAGTGGAACTCAAAGTGTTGGAGGTTTGAGAAGGACTGTTCTCAAAGTGTACCTTCAATCTAATGTTGCGGTAGAATTGTTGAAGGTCCTTATGTAATTGGAATGCGTCCATCTAGGTGTTGGACAAAATGACAAACCCAGATTCAGGACTTTGAGTTCAAGAGGAGAAAGTGAATAGTCAGAGATGTTGACAACTACGTTTGGACTCCTACCTGAGAGCGAAGTGTCATGTGGCGATGCTGATCGCCTCCTCCTCGACCGCCTCGTGGGTGTCCGCTTTGGCCTAAAAAAGGTTGTCTTGCCAAGGATGTTCCGCCAGCGTCGCTCCCAGAGCCTGGTGAGGAGCCCCCTATGGGCGAGGATCCCCGGAAGCTGCATAGCCTCCTGGTTGGCGGCGGAATCTGGGTCGGTATCTTCTTGGGCCCTGGTCCTCCCATTTGTAGACCCTGTTGTTGAGGTAGTCCTCAGTGTCGCGCTGGAATTTTGTTCGTTTTCTTTCTTCTAGATTTCTCTGATGAGAGAGGAGGATAGCGTCTACTTTACCTTTAAGAGTGTTGAATTCTGCTTCGTTAAGGGTAGAGGTTAGTTGTGTTTCAATAGAGGTAATTTTCTCTTCTGTCTCCTTAATAGCTTCCTGTAGATATTCAATTGTTAGTAATATGATGTCAAAAGAGCATTTATTCAGGATTTTCTGAAAAGTAGCACAATAATTGACGTTATCGGAGAATAAAGTCGGTTTAAGGTTACAACGTAGTCCTCGTGGTATTTTTCCTTGCCTATGGTATTCGCCCAATGTGGCACAGTGTAAATCATAGGCTACAAGCCTTTTCTTTTCTTTCTCCCAGTCCCTTGTCTTGATATCCTTACTGGGAATATGTAGAAAGTCAGTTCCAGATCTAATCTTAGAAAGAATCGTAGATCCTGTGGTATCGTCGTACATGTGGGTTTCAGAAGACATGGATATATGGGTGGTGCTTAAAACCAAAAAAGTAAGGTATAGAGAAAATGGTTAGCACTCGACCCTGGTAGGTTGCCCTATACGGTGCTAGTGAAAAGGGACAAAAAGTCCAAAATTCACAATAAAGAAAATAATCACTGCACACGTAGTATTGAATGGTGCAAAAAGTGAACAGGTTTTTATTGAGATATGGTGTGGCGATAGGTAGTTGACGTTTCGGCCACTTATGGCCTTTATCAAAACTGATCGCTGAAAAAACAGAAAAATATATACATAAGCGAAAGTAATATACAAAATATACATAATATACATAAAGAATAGGGAAAATATCCTAAAAATGTGGTAATTGGTTGTTCATGCTTGATAACGAATCACAAATTGTTTCTAAGAGTTGGTATAAGAGATAAAATACATAAAGGATAACAGTATCATACCCTTTCACATAAGATGAATCAAAAGAGTTCGTTTTGGTACATAGAGGTTCACAAAAGCAACCTATAGGTAAAATGGTATATTGTTAGGACAAATAAAAGTGTACTAATGGAATAATGTGCAAAGAAAAAGGTATGCGTTTTTGACAAGCTGGTCATATACATATGGTATCTGAGGGTCTGCGCAATGGTCATATCATTTGTAAAAAGAAAAATATGTGTCTACAAGTTTGTCAGACATCCCAGGTGGGGAGGATTTCAGGAATACTCTAAAGACTATGTGGGATCCAAAGATATAAAGGTATAAAGGTGGTGACCCGTAGGGAGGCTGTGGTAAGATTATCATCATTAGTGGCTAGACAGTAAGATTTGACATATGTCAGTAAACAGTTATATCAAGAACAAAATATACATAATATACATACATCTGTGTTAGGTGTCCCAGGCAGAAGGGCAATGATAATGTGGACCCTGGATGCTGTATAGAGATAAATATATACTGGGGTAAGAGTGGTGACCAGTGAGGACACTGGTATACAGTTATCAAAAAATGTCAATGCGGAGGGAATGGTGCAGGAATAGAAGTTACTTACAAGCATTGGTGGCGCAGGGTAAAGCGCTGACACAGCAGCGTCCTAGTGGTGTGTGTCCGGCTGAATGGTGCCAGGTTTATAAGGAGAACGCCGTCGGTGCACGAGACCGGAAGTGACGCTAACCGCGTCACCGGAAGTGACGTCGGCGGCTGAGGGGAGGCGTCTGAGATGTCTCTCAGTGACCATGGGAAGGGCTGCGCATGCGCAGAGCGGAGGGGACGGTCCTTAGAGACCGACAGAACGCTTCCCTGTAGTTAGGGGGAGCGATAGTTCGGTGCTATTAGGGAGAGGGCGTTATTGGAATGTGTGAAATGAAAAAATTGGAAAATTGTAAGTAACAGTGGTAAATGGGTGGCAGAACAACATATATGGACATAAAAGACATAACCTAAAGATACAGCCCATGGATAAATATCAGGATATACAAATCATGTAATGGTGGCTGAAAATGGATATATTGCTGCAAATGGTCAAACATGCTGTCAAATATACAAGACATAATAATACATAATAATACATAACAATGAGTAGGAGTCCAAACTGAAAAAAAAGGGGAAGGGTGGAAGATAAAGGGAAAAAAGAACAAACAAGCAATAAAAAGAGGGGGGAAAAAATTTTTTTTAGGGGGAGGGGGGTTTTTAAGAGTAGGGGAAAGAAAGGTAAATAAAAATGGTAAACAAAAAAAGGGTAATCAAAAAATTAATGGAAAGGAGGGAGGGGGGGGGGGTTGTTTTGGGATTATCTTACCAGTAGGAGGAGAGAAAGGAGACTGACATATGGGAGAATTCAGTGGGCCTAAGAAAGGGAAGAAAAAATACTACGATTCATCTTATGTGAAAGGGTATGATACTGTTATCCTTTATGTATTTTATCTCTTATACCAACTCTTAGAAACAATTTGTGATTCGTTATCAAGCATGAACAACCAATTACCACATTTTTAGGATATTTTCCCTATTCTTTATGTATATTATGTATATTTTGTATATTACTTTCGCTTATGTATATATTTTTCTGTTTTTTCAGCGATCAGTTTTGATAAAGGCCATAAGTGGCCGAAACGTCAACTACCTATCGCCACACCATATCTCAATAAAAACCTGTTCACTTTTTGCACCATTCAATACTACGTGTGCAGTGATTATTTTCTTTATTGTGAATTTTGGACTTTTTGTCCTTTTCACTAGCACCGTATAGGGCAACCTACCAGGGTCGAGTGCTAACCATTTTCTCTATACCTTACTTTTTTGGTTTTAAGCACCACCCATATATCCATGTCTTCTGAAACCCACATGTACGACGATACCACAGGATCTACGATTCTTTCTAAGATTAGATCTGGAACTGACTTTCTACATATTCCCAGTAAGGATATCAAGACAAGGGACTGGGAGAAAGAAAAGAAAAGGCTTGTAGCCTATGATTTACACTGTGCCACATTGGGCGAATACCATAGGCAAGGAAAAATACCACGAGGACTACGTTGTAACCTTAAACCGACTTTATTCTCCGATAACGTCAATTATTGTGCTACTTTTCAGAAAATCCTGAATAAATGCTCTTTTGACATCATATTACTAACAATTGAATATCTACAGGAAGCTATTAAGGAGACAGAAGAGAAAATTACCTCTATTGAAACACAACTAACCTCTTCCCTTAACGAAGCAGAATTCAACACTCTTAAAGGTAAAGTAGACGCTATCCTCCTCTCTCATCAGAGAAATCTAGAAGAAAGAAAACGAACAAAATTCCAGCGCGACACTGAGGACTACCTCAACAACAGGGTCTACAAATGGGAGGACCAGGGCCCAAGAAGATACCGACCCAGATTCCGCTGCCAACCAGGAGGCTATGCAGCTTCCGGGGGATCCTCGCCCATAGGGGGCTCCTCACCAGGCTCTGGGAGCGACGCTGGCGGAACATCCTTGGCAAGACAACCTTTTTTAGGCCAAAGCGGACACCCACGAGGCGGTCGAGGAGGAGGCGATCAGCATCGCCACATGACACTTCGCTCTCAGGTAGGAGTCCAAACGTAGTTGTCAACATCTCTGACTATTCACTTTCTCCTCTTGAACTCAAAGTCCTGAATCTGGGTTTGTCATTTTGTCCAACACCTAGATGGGACGCATTCCAATTACATAAGGACCTTCAACAATTCTACCGCAACATTAGATTGAAGGTACACTTTGAGAACAGTCCTTCTCAAACCTCCAACACTTTGAGTTCCACTCCTAACAACAATGCTAGTCCACCATTTTCTATTGACAACCTAGGTCTTAGAAATACAAGTAACTTCCAACCCCCAAAAACCCACCATGCAGTCAAAACTTTTGTTGACCTGGTCAATCGTGACATAAACAGCACCATTCATGATCAAAAACTGGGCCTTCTACCTGTTCATAACAACCTGAGTTCCCTGGAGAGACAAGCCATAACATCCCTACAAAACAATCCTAATATTATTATAAAACCGGCGGACAAAGGGGGTGCAGTAGTAGTTATGAACAAAACCCAATATCTCACCGAAATCAAGAGACAAATTTCCGATACTAACACCTATAAGAAAGTCACTTCAGATCCCACCCCTGATATACGCAGAAAAATCGACTTCATACTTGACAAACACCTTCAACGTTACACGATAGATGTCAAAACCAAAACCTTTCTTACTAATTTACATCCTGTTACACCAGTACTATACATTCTTCCCAAAATTCATAAAGACCTATATAATCCACCAGGTAGGCCGATTGTGGCATCCACTAACTCCATTTTGAATCCTATATCAGTTTTCTTAGAAAAAATATTGACCCCACATACCCATACAACAAAATCATTCATTCTTGATACAGGTGATTTCCTGAACAAAATCAAAACAATTTCCAGTGTTGATCCAAACAGTATTCTGTGCACTCTTGACGTCAATAGCCTGTACACATCGATTGTACATGATAAAGGCATTCAGGCCACATCTTTGACCTTAAGTGAAGCCGGTGTTGACCTACCATCACATGAATTATGTCTTGACCTACTTAATCTTGTACTAAAAGAAAATTTTTTTCGTTTTGAAAACGATTTCTTTATACAAACCTGCGGGACCGCAATGGGATCCAACGTGGCACCTGCTTACGCCAATCTATACATGGACAGGTTCGAACGCGATCACGTTTACCAACATCCCTTGTTCCAACAACATGCCCTCACGTGGTACCGGTACATCGACGACATTTTTTGTATCTGGCTTGGTGATCTAGACAGCCTTTTCACATTTTTTAATGCTCTCAACAATATCAGACAGGAACTCAAGTTCACACTATCCATAGCCATGATACAGTTACCTTCTTGGATACTCAAATTCACAAAGACAATTTGGGCAGATTAACTAGCGACATCTATACAAAACCCACTGACTGCAACACCTTGCTTCACTATAATAGCTGTCACCCCAAACCGACCAAAAATAGTCTCCCACGATCACAATTCAAGAGGGTAACCAGGATTGTATCTGATTCATCTCAAATAGGAGTCAGTTTACAAGAAATGTCAAACAAATTTCTTTCAAGAAACTACCCTCCTAATCTACTCCAAACTGAAATGACAAAAGCTCTGACGAGCCTTGATGACACCAGAACCGCTCAATCCAAACCACCGTGTATCCCGTTTGTTCATGAACATCATCCTTCTATGCAAAGGGTACACAACTTGGTGCCAAACACTGGCCCCTGTTGAATAAGGCATATCCCAACATTGCCAGCTTTACCAACCCTCCATTGATGTGTCTGAAGAGACCCCGTAACATTAGGGACCAACTAATTAGAGCTGACTTGAAACCTAACACCACTGCTACTACCCGCACGCTATCAGGCTCCAGAAGAACTGGTACATTCCCATGTCTTAATTGTATGAGCTGTTCTAATATCATCAAAGGTAGTGAGATTGTCCACCCACGCACGGGGAAGTCTTACCCCATCAAAGATTTCTTTACTTGCGAGACAAAATTTGTCGTATATATGATCAAGTGTCCATGTGGGTACTTATACGTGGGAGAGACAACACAAGCCATAAGAGACCGCATCTCAGCTCATAAATCGACCATTAGATGCGAAAAAACTTGGCTTCCTCTACCTGCTCACTTCAAGGAAGCCAGACATAATGTGGCACAACTACGTTTCCAAATCATTGAGAGAGTACCCAGACCAACCCGAGGGGGTAATCACATTAAACTCCTAAAACAACGGAGACGTTTTGGATTTATACTCTAGATACGTTACATCCCAAAGGTCTCAACAGAGAAATCGACTGGTTAATTTAACACTTGACCAACTAACGTAGTATTTTTTCTTCCCTTTCTTAGGCCCACTGAATTCTCCCATATGTCAGTCTCCTTTCTCTCCTCCTACTGGTAAGATAATCCCAAAACAAACCCCCCCCCCTCCTTTCCATTAATTTTTTTGATTACCCTTTTTTGTTTACCATTTTTATTTACCTTTCTTTCCCCTACTCTTAAAAACCCCCTCCCCCTCAAAAAAAATTTTTCCCCCCTCTTTTTATTGCTTGTTTGTTCTTTTTTCCCTTTATCTTCCACCCTTCCCCTTTTTTTTCAGTTTGGACTCCTACTCATTGTTATGTATTATTATGTATTATTATGTCTTGTATATTTGACAGCATGTTTGACCATTTGCAGCAATATATCCATTTTCAGCCACCATTACATGATTTGTATATCCTGATATTTATCCATGGGCTGTATCTTTAGGTTATGTCTTTTATGTCCATATATGTTGTTCTGCCACCCATTTACCACTGTTACTTACAATTTTCCAATTTTTTCATTTCACACATTCCAATAACGCCCTCTCCCTAATAGCACCGAACTATCGCTCCCCCTAACTACAGGGAAGCGTCCTGTCGGTCTCTAAGAACCGTCCCCTCTGCTCTGCGCATGCGCAGCCCTTCCCATGGTCACTGAGAGACATCTCAGACGCCTCCCCTCAGCCGCCGACGTCACTTCCGGTGACGCGGTTAGCGTCACTTCCGGTCTCGTGCACCGACGGCGTTCTCCTTATAAACCCGGCACCATTCAGCCGGACACACACCACTAGGACGCTGCTGTGTCAGCGCTTTACCCTGCGCCACCAATGCTTGTAAGTAACTTCTATTCCTGCACCATTCCCTCCGCATTGACATTTTTTGATAACTGTATACCAGTGTCCTCACTGGTCACCACTCTTACCCCAGTATATATTTATCTCTATACAGCATCCAGGGTCCACATTATCATTGCCCTTCTGCCTGGGACACCTAACACAGATGTATGTATATTATGTATATTTTGTTCTTGATATAACTGTTTACTGACATATGTCAAATCTTACTGTCTAGCCACTAATGATGATAATCTTACCACAGCCTCCCTACGGGTCACCACCTTTATACCTTTATATCTTTGGATCCCACATAGTCTTTAGAGTATTCCTGAAATCCTCCCCACCTGGGATGTCTGACAAACTTGTAGACACATATTTTTCTTTTTTACAAATGATATGACCATTGCGCAGACCCTCAGATACCATATGTATATGACCAGCTTGTCAAAAACGTATACCTTTCTCTTTGCACATTATTCCATTAGTACACTTTTATTTGTCCTAACAATATACCATTTTACCTATAGGTTGCTTTTGTGAACCTCTATGTACCAAAACGAACTCTTTTGATTCATCTTATGTGAAAGGGTATGATACTGTTATCCTTTATGTATTTTATCTCTTATACCAACTCTTAGAAACAATTTGTGATTCGTTATCAAGCATGAACAACCAATTACCACATTTTTAGGATATTTTCCCTATTCTTTATGTATATTATGTATATTTTGTATATTACTTTCGCTTATGTATATATTTTTCTGTTTTTTCAGCGATCAGTTTTGATAAAGGCCATAAGTGGCCGAAACATCAACTACCTATCGCCACACCATATCTCAATAAAAACCTGTTCACTTTTTGCACCATTCAATACTACGTGTGCAGTGATTATTTTCTTTATTGTGAATTTTGGACTTTTTGTCCCTTTTCACTAGCACCGTATAGGGCAACCTACCAGGGTCGAGTGCTAACCATTTTCTCTATATATATATATATATTCTATATCAAGCATATTCACAACACCTTGCCCCCATTCATATACTCACCCTCCAGCATCTTCACATAGTACTTTACAGACATCACACTGGTCCCGCAGCACCATCTCCTACCCGTAGATTCCAACATAATAACATACTATTATATATAATAACACCACATCTAATAGTATGTTATTTATGTTATGAAATATTTTACCACATTTTTTGCTTCAAATATATTTTTCCCTATTTTCCATCTCTAAAACCTGGGTGCGTCTTATAGTCCGGTGTGTCTTATAGTCCAAAAAATATGGTAATTAATGTCCTTTACCACAGTAAAGGCATCTTAAGTTGCTCCTTATGTTTCCTCTGTCTTTGTGGCCTATTGAACATGTTAGGGTACTTTCGCTGCCCTCCACTCCTCAAATGGAAGTCTCTGTTGTGTCAAGGTTCACCTGGGGACATGCCACTCTTGCTTTCTGAAATACTGGAAGTGTCTGATCTATCTCGAGATGCCGGATGTGTGGAGGTGTCAGTTCTTTTTGTTGACAATGACATACTTTATTTGAGTCATAATCCTTACGGTTCCATAAAAATTTCTTAAGTTTCCTTATCCTGACATCATCTTCCCATTAATCCACCTCGGTTCCCAGATCTTTTAGCCAGGTGTCTAGTACTTCCTTAGACATATTGGTATGAAGGGACTTAAGGATAGATTCCAGATCATTGTTAATGCTTTTCAATAATGATATATTATATTCAATTATAATTTTAATAAAATCCAAAGAAAAGGTGGATGCTGTATCCATCCACCTATTGATTAATTCATCATTGTGCAGGTCAAAGGTGGAATGAAGTTGAACCCGTGGAATATTTTTTTACTAAGGTAATTCTCCAATGAGGCGCGGTTCCACCATATTTTAGTTTACCTATGGAGAGCATTTTAATGTTTAAAGATGAGTTCCTTACTAATTGTGGTGGCATCCTGAGAAACACTAACAGCATCCTGATTACAAATATCGACCACTTTTTAATTCCAAGCCTGTTCCTTGGCCTTGAAATCCATTTGTGGACAGTCTGTGCAGAAAGTGCTCCTGGCATCACCTCACCCCGACCCGCGTTTCTCCGCCAGCTTCTTCTTGGGGCTTGAGGGAACACCAGGAGCACTCTCTGCACAGGTAATTAATTAATTTGATATTTGGCATTTACTTGGACTTTGAAAATATGGACACAATAATATTGGAATTATAATCTATTTGAGTTGGCTAATTACAGCCTACACCGTCAGCTCTAGTCTCACCGTAATCAGAAGCAACATACATTGGTATTTACGTTGATATTTACTCTTATTTCATTGTTGTCCATATAACCATGGCAGTTTTATATTCTTGCTGTCTAGACTATTTATCTGTGGTGGGGTCATCCCATTTTCATTACGGGCTTATTTCAGCAGTTTTTATTACATCCATGTATATTGATTTATACTACGGCTGCATGCCTATTACAGGATATTGCTGGATCGATATCCATTTGATATAGTTGTTCTTTGTGCCACTAATTACTATTTTTTGGCCCTCTTATTTTTAATATTATGCTTGGCGTCCCCTATTATGGCTTTCCTGCGTTTTTAATTCTTGTCTTTAAAATTTTGCTTAATAAAATTATTTGTTTTATCTTTATTTTGTGGAATCTCTTTTTTGCCCTATATGTACAGTACGTATATGAGACGAGTTGTTGCATTATGCATGAAGTGCCCCTATGATATTTGGACACTTGTTGATTTAACCCCTTCATGACCCAGCCTATTTTGACCTTAAAGACCTTGCCATTTTTTGCAATTCTGACCAGTGTCCCTTTATGAGGCAATAACTCAGGAACGCTTCAACGGATCCTAGCGATTCTGAGATTGTTTTTCATGACATATTGTGCTTCATGTTATTGGTAAATATAGGTTGATATTTTTTGCATTTATTTGTGAAAAAATGGAAATTTGGAGAAAATTTTTAAAGTTTCACAATCTTAAAATTTTGAATTTTTATTCTGTTAAACCGAGAGTTATGTGACACAAAATAGTTAATAAATAACATTTCCCACATGTCTACTTTACATCAGCACAATTTTGGAAACAAAATTTTGTTTTGTTAGGAAGTTATAAGGGTTAAAAGTTGAGCAGCGATTTCTCATTTTTACAGCAAAATTTACAAAACCTTTTTTTAGGGACCACCTCATATTTGAAGTCACTTTGAGGGGTCTATATGGCAGAAAATTCTGAAAAGTGACACCATTCTAAAAACTGCACTCCTCAAGCTACTCAAAACTACATTCAAGAAGATTATTAATCCTTCAGGTGCTTCACAGGAGCTAAAGCAACGTGGAAGGAAAAAATGGACATTTTAATTTTTCCAACAAAAATTTTATTTAGCATCAATTTTTTCATTTTTACATGGGCAACAGGATAAAATGGATCCTAAAGTTTGTTGGGCAATTTCTCCTGAGTACATCAATACCTCATATGTGGTGATAAACCACAGTTTGGGCGCACGGCAGGGCTCAGAAGGGACGGAGCGCCATTTGACTTTTTGAATGGAAAATATGCTGGAATATTTAGCGGTTGCCATGTCGCATTTGGAGAGCCCCTGTGTGCCTAAACATTGGAGCTCCCCCACAAGTGACCCCATTTTGGAAACTAGACCCCCAAAGGAACTTATCTAGATGCACAGTGAGCATTTTGAGTCCCCAGGTGCTTCACACAAGTTTATAACCCAGAGCCGTGAAAATAAAAAAAATCACTTTTTTTCTCAAAAAATTATTTTTTAGCCCCCTATTTTTATTTTTCACAATGGTTACAGGAGAAATTGGACCCCAAAAGTTGTTGTCCAGTTTATCCTGAGTACGCTGGTACTCCATATGTGGGGGGAACCACTGTTTGGCACACGTCAGGGCTCGGAAGGGATGTAGTGACTCTTTGAAATGCCGACTTGATGGAATTGCCTGCGGGCATTTTGTTACATTTGCAGAGCCCTGATGTGCCTAAACAGTAGAAACATATATCATATATCTGTGACATGCGGTGGATTCCGCGTCCCGTACACCAGGTACTGATAGCCACTCCACGGCCTTAGACCACATACTGAACAATCAGAAGGCTTATCATAACCGCAACCACCGATACCACCACTGAGATTGTGATATGTAACTCTACACCTTTATTCCTGGGTATACACTTTCACTAGTACACTGATGAAGGTCAGGTTTGACCGAAACGTCTGTATTAGTGACCAAGTGTAAGTATTAAATTCATTTCATTTGACACAAATAGAGTGTGCCCAGTTTTTTTATATATATCATACGGTTTGGGAACCTACTGGTGCACCTCTATAGAGCTGTGCAAATATTATAGTTTACTAAACAGTAGAAACCACCCACAATGACCCCATTTTGGAAACTAGACCACCCAAGGAACTTATCCATATGTGTGGTAAGCACCTTGAACCCCCACGTGCTTCATAGAAGTTTATAATGCAGTGCCGTGAAAATAAAAATCTTTTTTTCCTCAAAAACTGATTTTTTAACCCGCAATTTTTTATTTTCACAAGGGTGACAGGAGAAATTGGACCCTAAAAGTTGTTGTACAGTTTGTCCTGAGTACGTTGATATCCCATATGTGGGGGGAGCCACTGTTCGGGCACACGTCAGGGCTCGAAAGGGAATTAGTGATGTTTTGAAATGCCGCTTTTGATGGAATGGTCCATTTTCTAATTTTCACAAGGAAACATGAGAAATTGAACCATACAGATTGTTGTTCAATTTCTCTTGAGTATGCTGATACCCCATATGTGGGGGAAAACTACTGTTTGAGCATACAGCAGAGCACAGAAAGGTAGAAGTGATGTTTTGGAAAGCAGAGTTTGATGGAATTGTATGCGGGTGTCATGTCATGTTTGGAGAGCCTAAACAATGCAAAAACCCATGCAAAGGACCACATTTAGCAAAATAGACCACTCAAGACATTTATCTAGATATGTAGTGAGCACCTTGAAATGCACCTTGAACCACCAGGTGGTCAAAGACTATTTTTGAAGCACAGTGCAAAGCTCAAAAGGGTAGAAACGCCATATTGGAGTTGAGATTTTGCTGGAATGGTTTTAGGGTGCCATGTCACATTGGCAGAGCCCCTAAAGTGCCAGGACAGCAGAAACCCCAATATATGACCTCATTTTACATACTGCACTCCTGAATGATTTCATCTAGTTGTGCAGTGATCGTATTGACATCACATATAATTCACAGAATTTTATACTATTGGGCAGTAAAGAAAGAATAATGACATTTTTACTACCAAAATGTTGATTTAGCCCCAAGTTTTTAAGTTTTTCAAGGGCTAATAAGAAAAAATTGACCTGTTTGCTGTAGAAATTTCTTCTGCATGCACCAATACCCTACGAGAAATAGGCACAGTGCAAATATCAGAAGAGAATGAGCGCCATACTATAGTGCACATTTTACTGTTAGGATTTGCGTGTGCAACGACCCACTCGGAGAGCCCCTAAGGTGCCAGAACAGCAGAACTCCTCATAAGGGACCCAATTTTACAAAATACATCTATTGATTAATCTAGGGTTGCACTGATCATATTGGCACCACAGGTGTGTGACAAAATGTTATACTATTGGGCAGTGAAGAAAACATAATTACATTTTTATCACAAAAAAATGTTTTAGCCCCAGATTTTACATTTTCCCTGAGAGAAATGGGTAAAAATGTCACCAAAATTTCTGTTCAATGTAAAAAATACCCTACATGTGGATGCACAGTACTGCGTAGCCATATGGTGAGACTCGGGAGGGACTCAGTGCTATTTGCCACTTGGAGCCCAGATTTTCCTAGAATAGTTTGCGGACTCCATTTACACAGCCCCTAAGTGAAAGAAGAGCAGAATACCCTCACTCAAGTGATTCCATTTTGGAAATTATACCCCTGTGTGAATTTATCTACAGGTGTAATGACAATTTTGACCCCTTAAGTGTTTGCCAGAAACAAGAAGCAGTGGATGCTACTGAGTAAATTGCAAACTGCCATTGTAGTGTCCAGTAAGTTGTAGTGATGAGTATGTTGTGCCCAGCTCATGCTTCTGGAGACAAGCACCCATAAATTAGGAGGTGGGCTCTCATCACTAGAGAATTTCCCAAACATGTTGATGGTAAATGTGGTTTAGGCACATTGGAGCTCAGATGGGAGGGGGTCATTTGAATTTGGGAGCGCAGAATTTGCTGGATTTCTTTTGGTGTGCTAGGAGCCATAGCGCTTTTCCATTGACAGATGACAGACAGATGACGGACCTAAATGAGGACTTGCTATTTTTGAGATGAAGTTTTTATTGGGAATGTTTTACATAACATTTGGGATCACATTTTTCCTGCGCTCTATGCTGAGCACTTACTTTGGGGTTTCCATCTAAATTTCTGAGTGACATGATTCATATTAAACTTCTGAGGGAGCCACTCACTAAAATGAGGCAGCAGAGTTTCTCTTGATTCAGTATGCCTCTGTTCAGTGGTTTCCTTCTCATCAGAAGTGCATAAAACTCTTTTAAGCACGTCTGAAAAGATGAACACAGACAATATCCACAGTGACTCCTTCTGTCTTAATGTAGGGAGTCTTGCAAAGGGGTTTCATCTGAATCACGTATTTAAGAGATTTACAAGAAAATCCCTGGTGTAAGCGCTCAGCACAGAGGCAGGATTGGGGCCAAATCTTACTGTGATATTTGGGAGGCAGAATGAAAAAAATCAACAGCAGGTGAAAACCTCCTTTTATTTATTTTTCACGCCATTCCTGGTGCAGTATAAGTTATTAGAAGACATTATACTGTCTATTTCAATGTGATTACAGCCATATCAGATTTATATAAGTTTGTTATGTTTGCTTCTATCACACACTAAAAAACACTTTTATAGAAAAACTAGTTTTTGCACCACCACATTTTGAGAGCTACAATTTTTCCATATTCCTTACAAACAGAGTCATGTGACGGGTTTCATTTTTTTATTGGCAACATTTTCAGAGACATGACTTTTTTTATCGTTTTTTATTCGAATTTTTGGGAGGCAGAATGAACAAAAACCAGCAATTCAGGAAATGTTTTTTTGAGTGTATTTTAAAGGGTGTTCTGCATGTGTTAAAATTGTTAAGGCAGTTATATTTTTTGGGTCAGTATGATTACAGCAATATCACATTTATATAGCATTTTATGTTTTGGTCTTCTATGCAAAAAGAAAAATTATTATTTTGCATCACTATTACTTTTTTACGCTGATGGAGCTGTTTGGTGAATTGTTTTTTGCAGGACAAGATAACATTTTCATCTACAGTATGCCATAATTATTTAAATTCATCTTTTTGATCCCGTTTTATTTCTCTTTTTATTCGGCTACATGATGATAAGCTTTGCTTTTCCCCGTTTTTTTTTTTTTATTAACGTGTTAACTGGAGGGGTTAACTAGTGGGGACAGTTTTATAGGACAGGTCGTCCCGGACGTAGCAAAATCAAATCTATGCACTTTTTTTATTTCATTCTTTATTTTACATAAAAATAGAAATTTATCAGTACAATATACATATATATATATATATATATATATATATATATATATATGTTATATATATATATATATACATATATATATATGTATATATATATATATATATATATATATATATAATATATATATATATATATATATATTGTAGGGATGTGGTCTCGCTGGTGTGCGACCGGAGGTAAGCAGGAGGGCGACTCTTCCAGGTTCTTTAAGCAAGTTTATTACAACTTCATAAACTTGCCTTAAAACAGAAAAGAAAACAGCCTTCTTTGGCACAAAGTAACAAAAACAGATATAACGTCCTGGTACTCTAACTGAGCACTCTTTCAGCAACCAGACTGATGGTCTCCTCAGAACTCCCACACTGGAGGTTTCCACACCTCCAGCCACTCACACCTGTGGTCAGCAGCAGGCTCACTTATATACACCAGACATTCAGCTAACACAGAGCACATGACCTGTCATGTGCTCTTGTAACCTCATCACAGGTCCTCAAACCACATACAAAGGTATAGTGAAGTCTTACTATCACTACATACCTCCCCCCTCTGCCTAAAGCCGTGGGCTTGGCACATTTCATTCACCGACTAGAAACACCTTTCAGTCGTCTCCACAATCAGCCGGTCTGTCACAGTTTGCCTTAGGTCACTGAGTCCTGATCTAATTGAGGTGTCACTGCCTCTAGCTCTCATTTCAGGCCATCTGTGTTCTGTCTTAGTTTCACTTCGATGACCTTCATTCTGCAGCGAACCTCTGCGCCTCTCTATACTGTGGGTTGAAGGTGACTGCCTTTTTTTTCTCAACTCTTGCAGCTGTCTGTTGGTCTGCTTCTTCTCAAGTTTTAGCTGCTCTATTCTTCCCTGGTTCACCTCCAAGAGCATCCGGATCTTCCCAAGGCTTTCCACCAACGCCCTCCAACTTGGAGGTTTTCTTGTTGGCTCCCGACATCTCTGCTTCTCGTGGAGGTATTGTAGTGGCATAGCTCTTATGTCCGCCTCCCGCTTCACTGTGACTTTCCGGGTGTGGCCATCTGGGTGGCGGTTCCCTTGCTTGCTTTCTTTCGCCGTCGAGGCCCCTTCTTTGGTCGTCCTCTTCAGTTCACTCTCTTCCCGTACGCACGGACCGGGAGAGCGCAGCCGTTCGATTTCCTGTCTGTCGTGGATTTCCTGAGCTGTGCGTTAGCTTCCTTCTCTATCTGGAGTTTTTGGAGAATTTTCTCTTGCTCCTCTGCCCAGCATCGGTGCTCTTCTTCTCTCCTTAGAAGTTCCTGCTGATGCTTCTCCTGGGCCTCTCTGAGCATCTCCGTATCTTTCACTAGGACTTGGTTCGCCGTCAGGCACGCTGATAGTTGACCTTGGACTTTAGAGAGTTCTTTCTCCAGGTCCTTCATTCGTTGCTCAATCTCTTGTCCCCGTATCTTTTCTCGCATGACTGTCTCTTTAAGCAGCTCTATCTCATGGCCCTGCTCTCTTTTATCCAGTACATGTGGCACCATCCTTCTCCCCTTTTTTCTCTTCTTAGAGAGCATAGGCTGTCTGGCCTTCCTGCAGCCCCTGCGGTGAGGAGAAGGTCTGCCACTTGTACCTGACTCCACCTTGCTGCACTCGCTTTCACTTGCGGTTAAGTTACAGTCTGCATAGGAGTCATTCCCACTCCCTCTGTCATCTTGGAACGGCAAGTCCCCACTTAACCAGGTGTCGGCCCCTATTCCTGGGGCGACCCAGTTTTCTGCGGACCTATATTTGGTCACCCCAAAGTCCTCACTTTTGTCTGAGCCACCCTTTCTTACGGCTACCAGGCACTGGGTATCTTTGACTTTAGGGGTGGCTACCTCTGTTTTACCCACCACACTATCAGCAACCACTACAGCCTCCTGCAGGGGTGGGCCTCTCTTAGGGTCATTCTGGTTCCTTTCTGAGCAATCAGCCAGTGCTTCGTCCCACACCTCCCAAAACCGTTTACAATCCTGGCCTATTATTATAGGATATGGTAAGTCTGGGACTACAGGGACATCATGGGTAGAAATAATAGTGTCCGTCTCAACAATTACCCTGGTTACCTGATACTCCCTAGTGACCCCATGAATGCAAGGGACTTCCATCTTTTTTTCGGGAATCAGATAGACAGGGAGTGTGTCACTCAGCAGAGTCACCTGGCTTCCTGAGTCTAGAAGTCCAGTCACACACTCTCCATTCACTATTAGAGAACAGTTCAATGCCCCCCGGTCAGATGTAAAGTCAGTACACCATTCGCGACATACACTGTTCAAACCCCGAACCCGTCAACAGTTCCTCGGCTCATCCGCCGCCACCTCTCCTCTCCTCATCGACTCAGCTTGAGACTCCGCCCCCTCCGAGTGTGGCCATATTTTGCCAGGGCCCACTGGTTCCCCATTCTCGCCAGGGACCCCAGAACCCTTTCTCCACAGATCCCAAAACAGACAGAAATCCCGGCCTATAATTTTAGGATGCACCAAGTCCCGAACGACGCCTACTTCATGGGACTCAGTGCCATGCGTCGTTTCAATGTCCACTCTGGCCATAGAGTAGTCCTTTACATCACCATGTATGCATTGAACACCAACTTTTTTTTCCTGGTAGTATGTTGAGAGGAAAAGTGGCCCTAATCAAGGTCACCAAGCTCCCAGAGTCTAGCAGCGCCGTTACTGCTTCACCGTTCACCTTCACAGGACATACTTGAGGACCCTGATTGGGGAACGGGTTTCCACTGCAGGCTGGATATGCATACCATGAAATACGGTGTCCTATGCTGCAGTCCATCTGCTCAGTGGTCTGCGGACACCGGGCAGCTATATGTCCTGGCTCGCGGCACCTCCAACAAATAATATCACCCGTAGTGACCTTGGGCACCACCTCCCCCAGCCATTTTGACCTTGGGCTCCCCACCCCTTTTTGGGACTCTGCCCCCTGTTGGGCCCGCCAGTACGGAATAGGCTGCTTCCCCAAGGCACCTTCCATTCCCTGGTACCTCTCAACCAGTCCGACCAGTTCATCAGCATTCCGGGGATCACCCTGGGCAACCCAAGTCTGTAGGGGCTTTGGCAGGGAGTGCACAAACCGATCCATGATGACTCTTTCTACCATCTGTGCCGGCGTAGCGGACTCTGGCTGTAGCCATTTCTGGACCAGGTGCAGTAAGTCAACCATTTGGGAGCGAGGTGGTTTGTCCCGGTGATAAGCCCAGCGGTGCACTCTCTGTGCCCTGACAGTCATTGTTACCCCCATATGTGCGAGGATCTCTACCTTTAGCTTAGGATATTCCTGAGCGTCCTGCACAGTCAAATCGTAATACGCCTTCTGGGGTTCACCTGTCAGGTATGGGGCCAATATCTCTGCCCACTGCCCTGGGGGAAGTCTTTCCCTCTCAGCAACCCTCTCAAATACAGTGAGGAAGGCTTCCACATCATCCCCGGGGGTCATTTTTTGTAATGTGCGTCTTACCGCCTTTCTGACGTGGCTGTCATCAGCCAGACCTGGGGTTGGGGGGCTCGTCCTGCCCTGGATGGCGGTTGTCAAAAGCTGCATCTCCTGCCGATGCTCCTGCTGCATCTGCTGCAAGAACATCCTGTTGGCTTCTTGCTGCTGTTCCTGTGCCTGTTGCTGCTGTACCTGTGCCTGGACCAAGTGTTTCAGCAGGTCCTCCATTTTCTCCAGCAATGCTGGCTGGGTTGCTATAGCCTTGACCCACGACATGCAGTAACCAGTCTCACTTCTCTGCTGGGAACGCTGCCCGCATTTAAGCCACCAATTGTAGGGATGTGGTCTTGCTGGTGTGCGACCAGAGGTAAGCAGGAGGCGACTCTTCCAAGTTCTTTAAGCAAGTTTATTACAACTTCATAAACTTGCCTTAAAACAGAAAAGAAAACAGCCTTCTCTGGCACAAAGTAACAAAAACAGATATAACGTCCTGGTACTCTAACTGAGCACTCTTTCAGCAACCAGACTGGTGGTCTCCTCAGAACTCCCACACTGGAGGTTTCCACACCTCCAGCCACTCACACCTGTGGTCAGCAGCAGGCTCACTTATATACACCAGACTTTCAGCTAACACAGAGCACATGACCTGTCATGTGCTCTTGTGACCTCATCACAGGTCCTCAAACCACATACAAAGGTATAGTGAAGTCTTACTATCACTACAATATATATATATATGTATATATATAATTTTTGTTTGTTTTGTTCATTTTCTGATTTTTTTAAATAATATTTTTAACCATTTTTTTTTTACTTTTTTATTACCTTTTTATTTTGTCGCAGTAAGGGACCTCACTTTCAGCAGCCTGAGCATTGTTATAATCTATTGCAATGCAGGAGCATTGCAATGGATTATAACTATCAGTTCTGCACTGAAACAAGCTCCTTAGATCATGCTCTGCACATAGCCAGAGGGGCATGCCATTGACTGGAGACCCAGATGTCATCATGATAACACCGGGTCACCATGGAATCGATCGGGACCTCGCGGATTGCTGATCAGAGTATAAAGGGGCTCCATCCCTCTGCATGCCTGCTAAATGCTGAGATTGCAAGCGATCACAGTAATTTGGGGATTTAAGTGCCCAAAGTGATGTGGGCACCACTCTTGCGCTGAGTGCTGGGTGTCAGCTGTCAGAATCAGATGACCCCTGGTGGCAATTGCCTGTGCATGCAAAATCACCTGGATGTACTCAGTATATCCAAGGTCAGTAAGTACTAGCTGACCAAGACGTACTGGGTACGTCCAAGGTTGTGATGGGTTTAATGCATCCGACCTTAATTGATGCAAACTAAACATTTTTTTTCTAATGAAAGGTTTAACCCATTCAGTTGAAAACAGTAAAAATAGAAGATCCAGAACATTTTTTTCTACAGTACAAAGATCTTTAAATCTGGAGAAGGAATGGGGTACTTCTTCAGTGACTGATATTTTTAAGTTGGTATAATCACCATTACACCCATTCCTTGTTACACCCAATTGGTTAAATCTTTCAACAGAAAAAGTTGTTTCATTTGTATAAAATTAGTTGGATGCATTAAATAAATTCTTTAAAAGAAAGGAATTTTAGATAATTAAACTGTTTTTTTTGTATATTTACATAATAGGGTTATATTAAGAATGGGTTAGTCAGCTGATATCTGTTATGTTTTGGTAGCTGAGGAGAATAAGCAAAAACGGCAATACTCCAGAGAGGCTGGAACCTATTGGATTGCAGTAACCTGAACTAACCACACAACTAGAGGCAGCCGTGGAGCGTTCCTACGTTGATCCTAGACGCCTCGTCACAGCCTGAGAGATAACTACACCTAAAGGCAGAAAGATGAAAGCTATCTGCCCCGGAGCAGATCCCCAAAGAAAATAGGAAGCCCCCAAACATGTAATGACGGTTAGACAAGAAGAAGCACGGACACAGACAGAAAATAGAATGAGCAAACGCTGGGACCCAATCTGTCTAGACAGAAAAGTACAGGAAAGGATACTCACTGCAATCCAAAAAAAACCTAAAAATACCAACTCTTCTGATTGCAAAAACACCTGAGATCACACGATCTCTACTACCTAAATCAGTACTCTGGTGTAACAAAACTAAGCCGCAGCTACTGAAAAAACAGGAAGAAGCTAATGAACAAACAACAGAGGCTCCAGATAAACTGAGAGAAGCACAAGCCCCCGGAGGGGATCTGGCTGACCTCCACAGAAGTGCAGGAAACAATGCAAAAAGCAAGCACAAAAATAAAAGCAGAAAATACCTTATCTGATAGCAGAAGATGCAGGCAAGACTCAGCAAACTTCCAAATGAACCAGGAACCACAATTGAGACAAGAACAATTGATCACCGGCAACCATCATGGGAGGGAACCTCCCTTATATCAGACCAGTCCATGATCCCAGATTGCCATTCCTCGCTGAAAGGTTCAGTACTGTCTGTAACCACCAGAGGGAGCCTTAGCTCAGGAACCATCTCTAGCACATTCATAACAGTACCCCCCTTGCCCTTGAGGAGGGGTCACCGAACCCTCACTTGTGCAACCAGGTCGATCAGGATGAGCTCAGTGATAGGCACGGATCAGTCTCCTAGCATGGATGTCCGAAGCAAACACCAAAGAATTGTCCTCCTGACCTTAACCTCTCCACTTAACCAAATACTGGAGTTTCTGTCTAGAAAAACGAGAATCCAATATTTTCTCAACCACATACTCCAGATTGCCCTCAACCAAAACAGGGTCAGGAGGCGCAGCCATAGGAACCACTGGCTCGACAAACCTCTTCAATAAGGACTTGTGGAACACTTTATGGATCTTAAATGTCCCTGGAAGAAGCAAACGGAAGGAAACAGGATTAAGAAGCTCCATGATCTTATAAGGTCCAATGAACCTAGGCTTAAA
>JARQOD010000002.1:156608621-156686354 GCA_033576555.1 Oophaga sylvatica | reverse complement strand
TGGCCATTGTGAACATGCTCCTATTTTGCATTCATACTAAATTATACTCCAGTTCATTTTTTTCTGTTAAGTTTGAGGTTTCTGCATTTAGTTTAGGTAAGGGTGTGGTCTTCCTTTCTTTGAGCTGGACATAATGATTATATAGTTTACCATTTGCTGAGTATCCATTCAGGACCCAATTCTGCTCTGCCCTTATTCACATTAACGTCATTTTGACACATGATAATGTTTTAATATTACCGGTTAGGACCATCTGGATTGTGATAAACCTTGATGCTGGCAATTAGACTTTTACACTTTTTATCTAAAACGGCGTTTACTAAGTAATCTGTTATTTATATTCACTATTGCTTTTACGTATTTACTTACAGAAAGATATACACTGCCCAAAAAATAAAGTGAACAATTAAACAACAGAATATAACTCTAAGTAAATCAAACTTCTGTGAAATCAAACTGCCCACTTAGGAAGCAACACTGATTGACAATCAATTTCACATGCTGTTGTGCAAATAGAATAGACAGCAGATGGAAATTATTGGCAAATATCAAGACACACTCAATAAACGAATGGTTCTGCAGGTGGGGACCACAAATCACATCACAGTACCAATGCTTTCTGGCAGATGTTTTAGTTACTTTTGAATGTTCATTGTGCTTTCACACTCGTGGCAGCATGAGACGGACGCTACAACTCACACAAGTGGCTCAGGTAGTGCAGCTCATCCAGGATGGCACATCAATGAGAGCTGCGGCAAGGTTTGCTGCGTCTGTCAGTGTAGTGTCCAGAGGCTGGAGGCACAACCAGGAGATAGGCCAGTACAACCGGAGATGTGTAGGGGGCCGTAGGAGGATAACAACCCAGCAGCAGGACCGCTACCCCCCTTTTTGCAAGAAGGAACAGGAGGAGCACTGCCAGAGCCCTGCAAAATGACCTCCAGTAGGCCAGAAATGTGCATTTGTCTGCACAAACGGGTTGAAACTGACTTCATGAGGATGGTCTGAGGGCCTTATGTCCACAGATGGGGGTTGTGCTCACAGGCCAACACCGTGCAAGATGCTTGGCATTTGCCACAGAACACCAGGATTGGCAAATTCGCCACTGGTGCCCTGTACTCTTTACAGATGAAAGCAGGTTCACACTGAGCAGATGTGACAGAGTCTAGAGATGCCGTGGAGAGCGATCTGCTGCCTACAACATCCTTCAGCATGACCGGTTTGGCAGTGTGTCAGTAATGGTGTGGGATGGCATTTTTTGGAGTGCCGCACAGCCTCCATGTGCTCGTCAGAGGTAGCCTGATTGCCATTAGGTACCGAGATGAGATCCTTAGATCCCTTGTGAGACCATATGCTGGTGCGGTTGGCCCTGGGTTTCTCATGCAGGACAATGCCAGACCTCATGTGGCTGGAGTGTGTCAGCAGTTCCTGCAAGATGAAAGCATTGAAGCTATGGACTGGCCCGCCCATTCCCCAAACCTGAATCTGATTGAGCACATCTAGGACATCGTGTCTCGCTCCATCCACCGTCACGTTGCACCACAGACTGTCCAGGAGTTGGTAGATGCTTTAGTCCAGGTCTGGGAGGAGATCCCTCAGGAGACCATCCGCTGCCTCATCATGAGCATTCCCAGGCATTGTAGGGGAGGTCAGACAGGCACGTGGAGGACACACAAACACTATCAAGCGTCATTTCCTTGTCTTGAGGCATTTCCACTGAAGTTGGATCAGCCTGTAATTTAATTTTCCACTTAGCTTTTGAGTATCATTCCAAATCCAGACCTCCATGGGATATTAATTTTGATTTACAGTGATCATTTTTATGTTTTATTACTTTCAACGCATTCCACTATGTAATGAATACAGATTTGCAACTGGAATATTTCATTCAGTGATATCCAGGATGTGATATTTTAATGTCCCCTTTATTTTTGTTGAGCAGTGTATGTTCATTTTGTTTCTACCTTAGGTTTCAAGTGATGCTATAAGTAAAAGTCATTATGGAGGAACCTACCTGGTTGTGACCAAGGTCATGGAAGACTTCTGTAACTGATGCAAGGAAAGAAAACCTAAATGAACACAAAAAATTAGGTTTTATTTTGTATATGAAACACAAAATAACCCATAATTTATAAGTGCCCTAAAAGCACTTATAGCATAAATGATACATCTATCCTCCATAAAATAAGGCATCATGCAAATATTTTAGAAGAAAAATTAAAGAGTTATGGTTTCTGAAATGTAGAGAAGCAAAAATGAAAAAATGGGTATAAAGGCCCTTTCAGGTCTGTATGTTAAATGGTCATTACACTTTTGCAGTAAATGAAGATGTGCTAAATTAAGTTACAAGATGTCATAAAAATGTCTCCTAATTTAGTATTGTGGCTTTCTTTTAGATCTCCAATAGATTCAAATATTTGGAAGACCGTGACATTAAAAGCTATCAATGTAGACTCAAAGGTGTTGACTTGATGACTCTAAACCTTTTAAAACAAGTTCCTTAGAGATATTTGCAAAGCACGTTGTTTGATCCAATTTATTTAAGCAACCCAGAGGACCTGAATTGTGTAAAGTGAGCATCCAGTAATAGAAAACTCTGACCGGTGGATCATCAGGAGACTAATATACTTTTCAACTTATACATAGTAATTTACTAGATTTACCGAAACTGTCCAGATTATTGTACATAAACATGAAATGACTGTAAAGATAGTGAATTGATAGACAGACAGACAGACAGATGAAGAAAAATAAGCAGGACAGCTTTCAGCTTGCAGGCTAACAACTAAAATGTACACAATAAAAAAAATAGGCAGCAGTCAAAGCCTAGAGATGCAAAAGGTGCAAAGAGCCATAAGTAGCTGATGTGCACAATGGCAACATTCAACTTCAACAGAACCATTATCAAGTGAGTACAAAGTGCTAAAGACTTGTATATATACAGTATTTTTTAAGACTATATGATGCACCAGACCATAAGACGCACCTAGGTTTTAGAGGAGGAAATGAGAAAAAAATGAAGCAAAAAATGTGGTAAATTATTCACTTAATATCCCCTATCCTGGTATACCGTATAAACTCATGTATAAGCCGACTCGTGTATAAGCCGACCCCCCTAATTTTGCCACAAAAAACTGGGAAAACTTATTGACTCGTGTATAAGCCTAGGGTGGAAAATGATATGCCCCCATATGATGCTCCACAGATTAGGCCCCCATAAACTGCTGATTATGCCCCATATGCTGCACAGATATGCCCAATATGCTCCACAGATTATGCCCCATATGCTGCAGATTATACCCCATATGCTCCAGATTATGCCCAATATGCTCCAGAGATTATGCCCCCATATGCTGCACAGATTATGCCCAATATGCTCCAGAGATTATGTCCCCCATATGCTCCAGATTATGCCCAATATGCTCCAGAGATTATGTCCCTCATATGCTCCAGATTATGCTCTCATATATTCCACAGATTATGCCCATATGCTGCACAATTATGCTCCCATATGATCCACAGATTATGCCCCATATGCTCCAGATTATGCCCCCATATGCTCCAGATTATGCCCCCATATGCTTCAGATTATGCCCCCATATGTTCCACAAAATATGCTCCCATATGCTGCACAATTATGCCCCCATATGATCCACAGATTATGCCCCATATGCTCCAGATTATGCCCCCATATGCTCCAGATTATGCCCCCATATGTTCCACAGATTATGCCCCCATATGCTGTACAATTATCCCCCATAGTATACGTCCCTTATGCTGCTGCAAAAAATAAATAAATGACATACTCATCTCTCGTCGCTGGGAGCCAGGTGCCGGTGTCCTCAGGACCCCGGCACCTGAGATATTTATCTGCTCTCTCTCCACCGCTGCGCTGCTCCCTCTTCTGGGTCCTCGGCAGTGAATGATCAGGCAGGGGGCGCGACGCGCACTAACAACGTCATCGCGCCCTCTGCCTGATCATTCACAGCCAGAGGAGTCGCACGAGGGAGCAGCTCGCAGCGGTGGAGAGAGGACAGGTAAATATCGCTATACTCACCCCTCCGCCGGCTCGACTCTGCAGCCTCTCCTCTTCTCCCGGCAGTCTCTGCAGCTCTTCCTTCCTACAGCGGTCACGTGGCACCGCTTATTAAAGTCATGAATATGCACATATTCATGACTTTAATGAGCGGTGCCATGTGACCGCTGCAGGAAGGAGCTAGAGATCGTGGGAGAAGCAGGGAGGCTGCAGAGACCGCGCCGGCGGAGGGGTGAGTATGATCCGACACCCCCACTCCCCCTCCCCGCCGACCCCCATATATGACCCGCGTATAAGCCGAGAGGGGGACTTTCAGCCCTAAAAAATGGGCTGAAAATCTCGGCTTATACACGAGTATATACGGTATATGGTCCACTCTTCCCCATCCTGATAAACATGGCCCACTCATCCCTACCCTAGTATGCATAGCCCCCCCCTCATCCATATCCTGGTGCGTATGACCCTCATCTGCATTCTGGTATGCATGACTCCTCATCCCTAGACTGGTATGCATCTCCCCTAATCCCTATCCTGGTAGAAATGGTCCCCCTCATCCCTATCCTGGTAGGAATGGTCCCCCTCATCCCTATCCTTTCAGGAATGATTGGCCTCATCCCTATCCTGGTATGCAGAGACTCCATCTCCTCCTAGTATGCATGGCCCCATCCTTATCCTGGTATGCAGGGACCCATCCTTACCCTGGCATGCTTGGCCCCATCTCAGTCCTTGTATAAATGGTCCCATCCTTATCCTGGTATGATTGGCCCCCACCCACATCCTGGTATGCATTGCCCAATCAGAAAAAAACATTACACTTACCTTCCTGGCGCTCGCTCGCAGCATCCTGCTCTGATGCCAGCAGCTGCTTAATGCTTGTAAGCAGCACATGGCAGGGACATCATGCGCTGATTGAAAGCCAAAGGGCAGCTGCCGGAATACTCAATGCTCTTTACGCTGGGACTGTATGCGCACAAAGCATTGCTCTCTAGTCAGCACAGTGTCAGCCGGAGCCTTCCTGCTGCTGCTGGAGGTCACCTGTGCCGATACTTAAGAGAAATCAATATTCATGGTATGGGGTGAATATTCATTTCTCTTAAGTATTGGCACATGTGACCGCCGGTAGCAGCAGGAAGGCTTCGGCTGACAGTGTGCTCGCTAGAGAGCAGTGAATACTCACTGCTTTACACGCACACAGTCACGGCTTGCACAGCATTGTATATTCTGGCAGCTGTCCTTCGGCTTGCAAGTAGCGCATGACTTCCCGGCCATTCGCTTCTTACAAACAGAAAGCAGCTGCTGGCATCGGAGCAAGATGCTGCGAGGGAGAGCCAGGAAGGTAAATGTAATGTTTTTTTTAATATTTTTTGATGGGGTCATGCATACCAGGATGTTTACAACAAAGAGAGAAAAGACGTGTGTATCAAGGGAACTATCGACCCAAAAATAAGCAATACAAAAATTTTGAAAAATAACCAACTTTATTAGTACAAAAAAAGATAACCACTATAAGTCACAGTTTAAAAACAGTTAAAAAAGGCCAAAATAGTTTGGCACATAATATCAACAATAAGGATCCTTATAAGGAACCAATGGTAACCTCCTCCAATATGCTAGGCAGATAGAAATCACTTTGTGAAAAGATGACCAAACTTAATATTGCTGTAGGCACAAGATGAATACAGTCTTCATATCATAACAATATCAGACCCCACAAAAAATGAAGGCCCAACATGCCGGTATGCTTCAACACTCTATCTATAGTATATTATGGGCACTTATGCACCTTCCTTTCCATTTGCGGCGTTGGTGCCTATGGTAACCTAGATTGCTATCACCTAACAGCATTTGACATTTCAATCTATACGCTGAAAAATGCTTTTATTCTATTAAGTCATTTGTGTCCTCTCTCTATATCTGTGGCATTGGTATCTACAGCAACTTAATTGTAATGTGTGCACAGCGTTTTCCCTCTGGCGCTGTGTAATATCTATTTTACGAGGGGAAAATTCATACTGTGCATGCGCTGGTTCACCTCTTTAGCGTCTGTGGCATTGTTCTCTATGGCAACTTAAACCAAAGCGCGTGCGCAGTGTTTCCTTCTGATGCTATATACTTTTCACATTGTGAGGGGATAACCAATACTGCGCATGGGCTGGCTTAATCCTTTCATCACGTACTCCTTGTTACGTCTTTGTAGCTGCACTTGCGCAGTCTTCACTTCCGGACTCCGATTTCATGCACGCTTGAACGATCCTCCATGTGAGTAATCTACATTGATTGCAGTACATATAAAAGACATTGCTTTGTTACATCTAGCTCACTTCTCCTTTCCCTTGAGGAAGCCACGCTTTAGCTGGCGATACGCGTGGGGACATCTTCCTCCTCCTTCTTTTTACATCATGCGGGCACTAGATCTCCTTAAATGACCATTTGGCAAGTCCTTTGTTTGTAAGCACGTACCGCACTATGGGTCCTATTTGAGTCGGTAATATTTTTGTTATTCTTTAAATTATGTGGTTGCGCTGATTTGACCATGATATTGCCTTATTTGGTTACTTGAAAAGTCTCATTGTCTGAACTTCCCACATGGGAATTTCAACAATTTATGCAAATAGTTTATCAGCATTTTTTGTGGCTGTGACATTGCCTTATTTGGTTACTTGAAAAGTTTTTCTGACCTTCCACACATGGGATTTACATCAAACTATATAACAGTTTATTAGTATCTTGTGTGGTGCATATTCTAACTGCTTACTTATATACTATACTTTTTCTTATCATGTTGGGCCTTCATTTTTTGTGGGGTCTGATATTGTAATGATATGGAGACAGTATTCATCTGGTGCCTACAGCAATATTAAGTTTGGTCATCTTTTCACAAAGTGATTTCTATCTGCCAAGCATATTGGAGGAGGTTACCATTGGTTCCTTATAAGGATCCTTATTGGTGATATTATGTGCCAAACTTTTTGGCCTTTTTTAACTGTTTTTAAACTGTGACTTATAGTGGTTATCTTTTTTTGTATTAATAAAGTTGGTTATTTTTCTAAACTTTTGTATTTCTTATTTTGGGTTGATCGTGCCCTTCATACACACGTCTTTTCTTTCTTTGTTGTAAATAGTCTGTGTATTCACGTGTGTGGCCACTGATCCCCTTCCTTGATTATGGTTGTGCCCTCAATTTTTTCTCTGTTTTGGTGATGCATACCAGGATGGGGATGAGGGCCAATCATACCAGGATAAGGAAAGAATGAGACCAATCATACCAGGACCGGGATGGGGCCAGTTATACCAGGAAGCCATTAAAGAGAAATGAATATTCATTGCCCTCCACGCCCATGGGTGTGGAATGGAGTGAATATTCATTTCTATTTAGCAGCTGGCATAGGAGTTAGCCGCAGAAGCCGGCTCCTCTGTGGCCCGCTACTCCTCCGATACCACTCCCCCACCTCCCCATCACAGCCAGAGCTGGTACATCCGGATTATAAGATGCACCCCCAATTTCCTCCACATTTTTCGAGAAAAAAAGTGCATCTTATAGTCCAAAAAATCTGGCATATATATTCATATCTATATAAATAGATATGTATATATATACATATGTATATATAGGCACATTATATTTGCCAATCATTCATATAAAATAGGTACAATGATGCTTACTATTATAATATAAATTACATACTATTCAAACAATAAAATATATGATACAATCGGAAAAGTTCATTTGCAAGTATAGGTCACAGAAAAAGAGTGAAATAAAAGTCATAAACAGTTAATTACACATTATACAGACTCAGGTGAATTGTAATTGATATCACTGGTTCAGCAGTCAAAGGGATCCTAACACATTTAATTAAAAGGAATATGCAGCCCATGTCAGCTCACAGTGTTTCAAGAAAAGCTACGTGTTTATGTTGAAAAAAGATTTAAGTAGATCCTGGGTCAAAGCAATCACCAGGGTCTGAGGCACCAGACAACTGAAGGCTCGTGTGGGAAGCAGCCCCTGTTTCCTATTAATGGCAAGGATGGTGCAAGCTTGGGTACATTTGAAACAAAAAGTTTACATACACTATATAAAAAGACACATACCGTGGGAAAAAAGTATTTAGTTGGCCACCAGTTGTGCAAGTTCTCCCACTTAAAAGTCCTGTAATTGACATCATAGGTAGGCCATAACTATGACAGTAAAAATGAGAAACCAAATCCAGAAAATCACCTTGTCTGATTTGGCAAGATTTATTTTGCAAATTATCTTAGAAAATATGTAGTTGGTAATTAACAAAAGTTTATATTAATATTTTGTTATATATTCTTTGTTGGCAATTACAGAGGACAAACAATTTCTGTAAGACTTCACAAGGTTGGAACACACTGTTGGTGGTATGTTGGCCCATTCCTCCATGAAGATCTCCTCTAGAGCAGTGATGTTTTGGGCCTGTCGCTAGGCAACACGGACTTTCAAATCCCTCCAAAGGTTTTCTATGGGTTAAGATCTGGAGACTGGCTAGGCCACTCCAGGACCTTCATATGCTCCTTACGAAGCCACTCCTTTATTGCCCTGGCAGTGTGCTTGAGATTATTTTCATGCTGAAAGACCCATCCACGTTACATCTTTAATGCCCTTGCTGATTGAAGGTTTACACTCAAAATCTCATGATTAAAGGCCCCATTCATTCTTTCATGTACATGGATCAGTCGTCCTGGTCCCTTTGCAGAGAAACAGCCCCAAAGCATAAGGTTGCCACCCCCATGCTTCACAGTAGGTATGGTGCTCTTTGGATGCAACTCAGCATTCTGTCTCCTCCAAACATGACGAGTTTGGTTTCTACCATATAGTTCTTCTATGGTTTTATCAGACCATATGACATTCTCCCAATACTCTTCTGGATAATCCAAATGCTCTTTAGCAAACTTCAGATGGGCCAGGACATTTACTGGCTTAAAAAGTGGAACACATCTGGCACAGCAGAATCTTAAGTCCCTGGCTGCGTAGTGTGTTACTGATGGTAGCTTTGTTACGGTGGTCCCTGCTCTATTCAGGTCATTCACTAGGTGCCCTCGTGTGGTTTTTGGATTTTAGCTCACCGTTCTTGTGATCATTTTGACCCCATGTGTGCAGCCCCAGATCAAGAGAGATTATCAGTGGTCTTGTATGTCTTCCATTTTCCATTATTGCTCCTACAGTTGATATCATCACATCAAGCTGCTTGCCTATTGCCGATTCAGTCTTCCCAGCCTGATGCAGGGCTACAATTTTGTTTCTGGTGTAATTTGACAGCTCTTTGGTCTTCACCATAGTGGAGATTAGAATGTGATTGTTTGAGGTTGTGGACAGGTGACTTTTACACTGATAACAAGTTCAAACAGGTGCCATTACTACAGCTAGAGAGTGGAGGACAGAGAAGCCTCTTAAAGAAGAAGTTACAGGTATTTGAGAGCCAGAAAGCTTGCATGTTTTTAGGTGACCAAATACTTATTTGCCACCATAATTTGCAAATTGAATCTTGCCAAATCAGACAAGGTGATTTTCTGAATTTGTTTTCTCATTTTGACTCTCAAAGTTGTGGTCTACCTATGATGTCAATTACAGGCCTCTCTCATCTTTTTAAGTGGGAGAACTTGCACAATTGGTGGCTGACTAAATACTTTTTCCCCACTGTATGCATCTGTTTCTCTATATCTGACATTAAATCAGAATAAACCTTTCCTGGTTTAGGTCAATTATGATTACCATAATTAATAATATTTGACAAATGCCAGAATGAGAGAGATAATGTTTTAAGGCATTTTAGTTACTTACTGCAAAGTAAAAAGTTTACATATACTACGATTACTATGCTTACATACTTATGTCTAATTACTATAATTAGACACACACCTGTGGATGTATTTTAATGCATATCTGAAACACACTGATTCTTTGTGTAGCATCATGGGAAAGTCTCAAGAAATAAACCAAGATACCAGGAAGAGAACTTTGGACTTGCACAAGTCTGGCTCATCTTTGAGTACAATTTCAAGGTACCTGAAGGTGTCACGTTTATCTGTACAATTATGCGCAAGTACAAACAAGATGGGAATGTCCAGCCATGATACCTCTCAGGAAGTAGATGGGTTCTGTGTCCCAGAGATGAATGTGCTTTGGTTCGACATGTGCATATCAACTCAAGGACAAAAGCAAAAGACCTTGTGAAGATAATGGCGGAAGATGGTAAGATGGTGTCATGTACACAGTGAAACGAGTACTGTATTAACATGGGCAGAAAGGCCACTATGACAGGAAGAAGCCATTACTCCAAAAGAAACTTAAAAAAAAACAGATTAATCTTTGCAAATGCACACAGGAACATAGACCTTAATTTTTGGAGACATGTCCTGTGGTCTGACGAAACTAAAATTTAACTTTTGGGCATAATGACCATCATTACGTTTGGAGGAAAAAGGGAGAAGCTTAGAAGCCTAAGAACACCATCCCAACTGTGAAACACGGGATGGCAGCATCATGTTGTGGAGTTGTTTTGCTAGAGGAGGGACTGTTGCACTTCACAAAATTGATGGCATCATGAGAAAAGAAAATTAAGTGGCAATACTGAAGTAACATCTCAAGACATCAGCCAGGAAGTTAAAGCTTGGGATGAAATGGGTCTTCCAAATTGAGAATGACACAAAGCATACTTCCAAAATGGTAACAAATTGGCTTTGTGATTGTTTTTGAGTGACCATCACAAAGCTCTGATCTCAATCCTATTGAAAATATATGGAAAAAGCTGAGAAAGCAGGTGCGAGCAAAGCAACCTACAAACATGGATCAGTTACACCAGTTTTGTCAGGAGGAATGGGCCCAAATTTTGACCAACTATTGTGAGAAACTTGTGGAAGGATATCACAAACGTTTTACCCAAGTCATTCAGTTTAAGGGCAATGGTACCAGATACTAATGAAATGTGTGTAAACTTTTGACTTTGCAGTAAGTAATAAAAATGCTTTAAAATATTCTCTCTCATTATTATTGCATTTGGTACATAGCAATAATTACAGTAATCCTAACTGACCAAAATGGGAAAGATTTATTCTAATTTCATGTCAGATATTGAGAAAAACATGCGTATGAGTCTATTTATATAGTGTATCTAAACTTCTAGTTTCAACTGTATATGCTTTCAAGCATATTAGAAAATATGAGGTGCCATCTTTATGAAGGGCTTGTCATGTTATGGTGAAATAATGGATGGAATGTGTGTAATAACCAACTAATAAAGTAGCACTTTCTATTATTGACAAGAATTTAAAGACAGTAGGTTAATGAAAAAAAATATTTTTTTAAAAAAGGTAATGAACCTAATTTAGTGATTTTAGAGAGAAAGGTTAGCAATATTAGTAGAAAAGAAACAAGAGAAACTTTTCAGAGGATACAAAATCACAATATCCAGCAATCCAGGCAGATTAGAAGCCAATTCCACAGGGTCAAACCACTCACAGTCTATTAGATTGGGAATCAGGAGTAGTTAATGTATAAGGAAGAAAAACATCCCATAATGATGGATAACATCTTGTCCTATATAACCACAATGGACCTATTGACTTTTATTATATCACTAGGACATAAATGGTAAACAGATTCCTTAACCCCTTTATTCCATCAGACGTACTATTCCGTCCATGTGACCCTGGACCTAATTCCCATGGACGGAATAGTACGTCATGGGCGATCAGCTGCGCTCCCAGGGGGAGCGCAGCTGATCGCCGCCGGGTGTCAGCTGATTATCACAGCTGACACCCGTGACTGTGTGTCAGGAGCGGTCACGGACCGCTCCCGGCACATTAACCCCTGGCACACTGCGATCAAACATGATCGCGGTGTACCCGGGGCACAGGGGAGGATCGCGCAGGCAGGGGGCTCCCTGCGTGCTCCCCTGAGACCCTCAGAGGAGCGCGATGTGTCGCGCTGTTCCGAGGGTCCGTCCTCCCTCCAGGTCCCCGGATCCAAGATGGCGCCGGGGTCCTGCAGGGAGGCGGCTTCCTCAGTGCCTGCTGAGAGCAGGCGCTGGGGAAGCCTGCAGCGATGCCAGAGCAATCGCTGGTGTGACAGAGTGCTGTGCACACTGTCACACCAGCGATCTGCTAAAATATTGTTATGTCCCACCCTGGGACAAAGTAAAAAAGAAAAAAAAAGAAAAATAAAAAGTGGTAAAAAAAATCATAAAAAAAAAAAATATTCCCCAATAAATTCATTTTTTCCTGTAAATAAAAAAAACAAACAATAAAAGTACACATTTTAGTATTGCCGCATCCGTAACGATCCCCCCTATAAAACTGTCCCACTAGTTAACCCCTTTAGTGAACCCCTTAAAAAAAAAAAAACGAAGCAAAAAATCAATGCTTTATCATCATACCGCCGAACAAAAAGTGGAATAACACGCGATCAAAAAGACCGATATAAATAAACATGGTACCGCTGAAAACCTCATCTTGTCCCGCAAAAAACGAGCCATCATACAGCATCATCAGTGAAAAAATAAAAAAGTTATAGCTCTCAGAATAAAGCGATGCAAAAATAATATTTTTTTATATAAAATTGCTTTTATTCTATAAAAGCGCCAAAACATAAAAAAAATGATATAAATGAGGTATCACCGTAATCGTACTGACCCGAAGAATAAAACTGCTTTATCAATTTAACCACACACGGAACGATATAAACGCCTCCCCCAAAAGAAATTCATGAATTGCTGATTTTTGTTCATTCTAACCTCCCAAAAATCGAAATAAAAAGCGATCAAAAAATGTCACATGCTCAAAAATGGTACCAATAAAAACGACAACTCGTACCGCAAAAAATAAGACCTCACATGACTCTGTGGGCCAAAATATGCAAAAATTATAGCTATCAAAATGTGGTGATGCAAAAAAATATTTTTGCAATAAAAAGCGTCTTTTAGCGTGACAGCTGCCAATCATAAAAACCCGCTATAAATAGTAAATCAAACCCCCCTTTATCACCCCCTTAGTTAGGGAAAAATAATAAAATTAAAAAAAATGTATTTATTTCCATTTTCCCGTAAGGGTTAGGGTTGGCGCTAACGTTAGGATTAGGGTTGGGATTACGGTTAGGGGTGTGTTAGGGTTAGGTTTGTGGTTAGGGTTGGGACTAGGGTTATGGGTGTGTTGGGGTTAGGGTTGGAGTTAGAATTGGGGGGTTTCTGCTGTTTAGGCACATCAGGGGCTCTCCAAATGTGACATGGCGTCTGATCTCAATTCCAGCCAATTCTGCGTTGAAAAAGTCAAATGGTGCTCCTTCACTTCTGAGCTCTGCCATGCGCCCAAACAGTAGTTTACCCCCGCATATGGGGTATCAGTGTACTCTGGACCACAAGAGTTATTGTGCAATTTGGCCTATTTCTCCTGTTACCCTTGGGAAAATAAAAAACTGGGGGCGACAAAATCATTTTTGTAAAAAAAAAAATGATTTTTTTGTTTTTACGGCTGTATGTTATAAAACTTCTGTGAAGTACTTGGGGCTTCATAGCTTTCACCACACTTCTAGATAAGTTCCTTGTGGGGTCTATTTTCCAAAATGGGGTCACTTGTGGGGGGTTTCCACTGTTTAGGTGCATCAGGGGCTCTCAAATGCGACATGACGCCCCCAGACCATTCCATCAAAGTCTGCAATCCAAAACATCACTACTTCCCTTCCGAGCCCAGACGTGCACCCATACAGTCGTTTTCTCCCACATATTGGGTATCAGCGTACTCAGGACAAATTGGACAACAAATTTTGGGGTCCAATTTCTCCTGTTACCCTTGTGAAAATAAAATATTGGGGGCGAAAAAATCATTTTTGTAAAAAAAAAGGATTTTTTATTTTTACGGCTGTACGTTATAAACTTCTGTGAAGCACTTCGGGGTTCAAAGTGCTCACCACACATCTAGATAAGTTCCTTGTGGGGTCTATTTTCCAAAATGGGGTCACTTGTGGGGGGTTTCCACTGTTTAGGCGCATCAGGGGCTCTCCAAATGCGACATGACTCCCCCAGACCATTCCATCAAAGTCTGCAATCCAAAACGTCACTACTTCCCTTCCGAGCCCCGACGTGCACCAATACAGTAGTTTACTCCCACATATTGGGTATCAGCATACTCAGGACAAATTGGACAACAACTTTCGGGGCCCAATTTCTCCTGTTACCCTTGTGAAAATAAAATATTGGGGGCGAAAAAATCATTTTTGTAAAGAAAAAAGAGATTTTTTATTTTACGGCTGTACGTTATAAACTTCTGTGAAGCACTTTGTGGTTCAAAGTGCTCACCACAAATCTAGATAAGTTCCTTGAGGGTTCTAGTTTCCAAAATGGTGTCATTTGTGGGGGGTTTCCACTGTTTAGGCAGATCAGGAGCTCTCCAAACACGACATGGCATCCAGCCAATTCTGCGTTGAAAAAGTCAAACGGCGCTCCTTCCCTTCCAAACTCTGCCATGCACCCAAACAGTGGTTTACCCCCACATATGGGGTATCAGCGCACTCAGGACAAATTGCACAATAACTTTTGGAGTCTTGTTTCCCTTGGGAAAATAAAAATTGGGGTGAAAAGATCAATTTTGTGGAAAAAATATGATTTTTTAATTTTACGACTCTACGTTATAAACTTGTGTGAAGCACTTGGGGGTTCAAATTGCTCACCAAAGATCTAGATAAGTTCCTTAGGGGGTATAGTTTCCCAAATGGGGTCACTTGTGGGGGGTTTCCACTGTTTAGGCACATCAGGGACTCTCCAAATGCAACATAGCGTCCAATCTCAATTCCAGCCAATTTTGGTTGGAAAAAGTCAAATGGTGCTCCTTCCATTGCGAGCTCTGCCATGCGCCCAAACAGTGGTTCCCCCTCACATATGGGGTATCAGCGTACTCAGAACAAATTGAACAACACATTTTGTGGTCCAATTTCTCCTGTTACCTATGGGAAAATAAAAAATTAGTGACTAAGAGATAATTTTTGTGGGAAAAAAAATAGGATTTTTTATTTTCATGCCCGAGCATTATAAACTTGTGTGAAGCACTTGGGGTTCAAAGTGCTCACCAAAGATCTAGATAATTTCCTTAGGGGGTACTAGCTTCCAAAATGGGGTCACTTGTGGGGGGTTTCCACTGTTTAGGCTCATTTGAGGCACTACAAATGGAACATGACCCCCATCAATGTTTGCATTCCAAAACGTAACTGCTTCCTTTCCAAGCCCTGCCGTGCGCCCAAACAGTTTCCCCCCCCACATATGGGGTATCAGCGTACTCAGGACAAATTGGACAACAAGTTTTGGGGTCCAATTTCCTTGGGAAAAATCAAAAATTTGGGACTAAAAAATCATTTTTGTGGAAATTTTTTTTTTTTTCACACCCAGGCATTATAAACTTCTAGATAAGTTCCTTAGGGGGTCTAGTTTCCAAAATGGTGTCACTTGTAGGGGGTTTCCACTGTTTAGGCGTATCAGGGGCTCTCCAAACACGACATGGCGTCCAATCTCAACTCCAGCCAATTTTAGTTTGAAAAAGTCAAACGGCGCTCCTTCCCTTACGAGCTCTGCCGTGTGCCCAAACAGTGGTTTTCCCCCACATATGAGGTATTGGCGTACTCAGGAGAAATTGCACAACAACTTTATCTGCCCATTTTCTCCTTTTACCCTTGTGAAAATAAAAAAAAGATTGTAAAAGATCATTTTTGTGGCTAAAAAGTTAAATATTAATTTTTTCCATCCACGTTGCTTCAGCTCCTGTGAAGCACCTGAAGGGTTATTAAACTTCTTGAATGTAGTTTTGAGTAGCTTGAGGGGTGCAGTTTTTATAATGGTGTCACTTTTGGGTATTTTCTGCCATATAGACCCGTCAAAGTGACTTCAAATGTGAGGTGGTCCCTAAAAAAATGGCTTTGTAAATTTTGTTGTAGAAATGAGAAATCACTGGTCAACTTTTAACTCTTATAATTTCCTAACAAAGAAAAATTTTGGTTCCAAAATTGTGCTGATGTAAAGTAGACATGTGGGAAATGTTATTTCTTAACTATTTTGTGTGACATATTTCTCTGTTTTAAGGGAAAAAAAATTCAAAGTTTGAAAATTGCAAAATTTTCAAAATTTTCGCCATATTTGCGTTTTTTTCAAAAATAAACGCAAGGTATATCGAAGAAATTTTACGACTAACATGAAGTACAATATGTCACGAGAAAACAGTCTCAGAATCGCGAAGATCCGTTGAAGCTTTCCAGAGTTATAACCTCATAAAGAGACAGTGGTCAGAATTGTAAAAATTGGCCCGGTCATTAACGTGCAAACCACCCTTGGGGGTGAAGGGGTTAAAGTATAAGTATATTGTAAATAGATAAATGTAGTCCATAAAATTTAAAATACTGGTCAAGATTACTGGCTGAAAAAAAGATTGGAAATCTCACACTTCCGACGTATAAACCCAGACCCATGCAGAAAGACAAAACATGAAATAATAAAATATAAGAAGCGAAAATTTTGAATTTCTCCTTAAAAATAATAATACAAGTAGAGAGACATTAAAAAAACTGATACAACATGAAAACTTGGGATATTCCTGATTTAGCCTTCAAGGTCCCCATGGTAAGTCACAATAAAGAACTACTGTATTTTTCGGACTATAAGATGCACTTTTTCCTCAAAAAAATTGTGAGGAAAATGGGGGGTGCATCTTATAGCCCGAACGCAGGCTTACCGGGGGATGCGGCAGTGGTGTGGCGGTGGCGGTGGCAGAGGTGAGGCGTTGCAGAGGCGCGGTGGGCGGCGTGCACCTGAGCAGGGTCCCTTCCTCAGGTGGTGAGGTGATGCCATGGCTCGGAGAGCAGACAGGAGAGCAGAGCCGGGTTTGTCGGTGGTGGCGGCCATCTTCTTGAGGCGGCGCGTGCGCAGATAGAGAAATCTGCTTCCTGTGGCTTCAGGAAAATGGCCACGGGAGGCTGCACGTGCGCAGATAGATATCACGGCGGTCATTTTCCTGAAGCCCCAGGAAGCAGAGTACTCTATCTGGGCATGCGCCGCCTCAGGAAGATGGCCGCCACCACCGACAAACCCGGCTCTGCTCTCCGTGTACACCGTGCCGCGGCGTCACCTCACCTGAGGAAAGGGACCCTGCTCAGGTGCACGACGCCCACCGCGCCTCTGTAATGCCGCACCTCTGTCACTGCCACACCACTGCCACCGCCACACCACTGCCGCAACCAACCCCCGGTAACTTGTGGTTATCCCAGCTTTCCTGCTTGCCTTGGACACCGGGCCGCAGCATCACCTAACCTGAGGAAGGTGAGTATCAGCATTACCGCACCTCTGCCACACCACTGCCACAACCCCTGCTGTACCACCGCCGGCCCTCAGGTACCTTAAAATTCGGACAATAAGAGGACCCCCATATTGTAAAAATATTTTTTTCTGCTATTTTCACCCCAAAATTTGGGGTGCGTCTTATGGTCCGGTGCGTCTTATAGTCCGAAAAATACGGTAATTACAGTGTCTGTGAAAAAGAAAAATAGACACATTAAAATGCTTTATCGTTATAAAGTATCAAAGTTCACATTGTGAAAGGAGAGGCATAAACTGATGTAAAAAAGTCAAAGATGCTATAATTTCCATCATATATGAAGAAGAAATTATGCAATAGCACTCCAGTGGGGGTGGTCAGCGCTGGAGTGGTGCTTCTACTATAAGGTTTCTGCCCTTGGTCATACACTCACTCTCATGAACCAATTGTATAAAGGGTGCACTACTGTCAATGTACAGTCTCATAGTGGAGTGCATCACTTTGCCTGTATATGAGTGTAACCAAGAAAAAAAAAAAAAGAGGAAAGACAGGGCTAATAATGGTGTGCACATCCATAAATAAGGAGTAAAAAACCTATATTTCATCATGGACACAATAAATTTAAAAACATTTAAAATACAAACAATACCAATAACCCAAAACCTCCAAAAACCCCCATGGACTTACAATAAAGCACAAAAACATAAGCAATTAAAGGCCTCCTGTTAGGGAATATATATACATACACATGCCATACAATAAAGTATAATATAATTGCATATAATAGAATAAATAATCATGCCCAGACAATAATATGTTTCATGGGTGAGACCCAGAGAAAAAGTGCTCCTGAAAAATAACCACAATGAAAATAACTAACGCATGAAACAGTAAAAACATGATACACAATAACCAGAAATGGCTGGCAACAGCATGATAATAGTGATCATAGCAAGATCACCAAAGAGATGAAGCAGTCAAACAAATCCAAACAGGGACAGCCAAATGCCAATGGGGATGTGGAGGAAAATAGGAAAGGCCCCACCCATATCGCCGCTGCCGAAAGCGGCTTCGTCAAGGGAAGTGAGTCCAGGATAGAGATAGGCAGGTTTAAATAGATGTACCGGTAGTCCAGAAGAGAGAGAAATGCATGAGGAAGGCCACCTGGGGCTAATGAGCACACCGACGGCACAGCTTCAACAACGGAAGTGATGGTTAAGATAGCAGTAACGACAGCACATGCGCGCTGTATATCATCGGATGAAAGTTTTGTTTTTCAGAGTTTTTTCCATGGTGGCACACGTTTATTGTAACGTTGTTGTATTGTTCATTGATTTATTATTTATACTGGTGGTCCGGTATGGATTGGGATGCTAGATAGGCGGCTTGGTTGGCACAGCCATCTAATTTTTTTCAAACAATGGATACCCCTGCGTCTGATTCTGGCTTTCCAACACTTTGTTCAGAACTTATTAAGGTCCATAAAACGGGAATCAGACTCTGGTGGAATATGAGAAGTCTTGAAGAGTATCTTAAAGCGGGCTTTGTGCCCCGTGGTTTACGTATTTCTATTTTTCCTGCTTGGGAACCTACCACTTCTTTCCAACAGACTTGGGAACAAGGGCTTGCACGTTGCTCTAGTATATTAATTAATTTACTGTTGGATCATGACAAATCTCTTATTGCCTCTACTAAAATGCATATTAAGGATCTGGAAGCCAAGCTTGGCAAATTCGAGGTTGCTCAGGTCAATGCTTTTAAAATCAAATTGAAAGGATCTATAGATAAATATGAGGCAGAGGTGACGTCGAGGAAACGCAATAAATTTCAGCGGGATAAAACTGATTATGAACAAAATATGGTTTACAAGTGGAAACATATAGGTAATGCCCATTTCTATAGAGCAAACAGGAACAATTCTCCCTTACCTCAGACTGGATCTTCTCTTAGAGAAGCCAGTTCCAGTGAATTTTTGTCCTCAACGGGAAGCGAATTAGATCGCGGACCAGACGCGGCAGAGGACGCAAAAACCGTCAGAAGACCAACAAATCACTACAGGGGTCGCACATCTCATATCGACACATGTATCAGACCAGACGGAAGTAGACATGGAGTCCATATTTGGACCTACTGAGCATAATTCTGAGTCACTTTCTAATAAGCTACAGGTGATCAACCTTTCAGATCACGTTTTATCACCTATAGAATTGTCTGTTTTACAAAGGGGCTTGACTTTTGTTCCTATTCACAAAGTAGATAAATTTTCTTTAATTAAAGATTTATATCTCTTTTGTAGGAACCTTGCTTTCCAGGTCATTTATAAGAAACCAGACTTGATGCAAACTATTCCCTTGGACGAGCGTCAAGCTTTCCAAGATTTATTGGAACTATTGGAAGAAAATGAGCCTGTTACCAATCGGAAAAAAATCCCATACAGAAATAAGTCATCTAGAGCTCCTTCTTTTTCTTTGGTACCTGCCATCAAGATATTTTTTGAATTGGTCAAATATGACATCTCCTGCATGTCTCCTCAGGTGGGTATTACATCTAACCTGACCCCAAGGGAAAAATGTGCCTTGGCAGATCTTAAAAACAACAAGGATATAATTATTAAGGAGGCCGACAAGGGGGGTAATGTCGTCTTGTGGCCTATACAACTATACTTGGAAGAGACCAATAGACAATTGAACAATCCTCGCTTCTATCAGAAGCTTCCCTCTGAACCTACACAGGTATTTCTCTCTAAGTTTCAGGCACTACTTTGTAAGGCTCATGGATATGGCATTATTACCAGCAGTGAGAGGAGATACCTATGGGTGGATAATCCTGTTACAGAAACATTTTATATGCTGCCTAAGGTTCACAAAGACGACAAAAAACCAACTGGTTGGCCCTTCATCTCGTGTATAGGCAGTCTATGTGAGAAATCTGGAGATTATTTGGATTTTTATCTACAGCCTTTTGATCTTTCCCTGCCATTATTTGTCAGGGACTCTGCTCATTTTATTAGCATCTGCCGTAACATCTCTTTACCTACGGAATTTTATTTAGTGACATGCGATGTAGAGTCACTCTACTCTAATATCAGCCATGATGATGGCATCGCAGCTGTCACTTTTTTCTTGGATAAGGCAGACCAAGTGGATTCCCGGCATAATACCTTTCTTCTTGAATTACTCAGATTTGTCCTATATCATAATTTTTTCCTTTATGATAGGACATTCTTCCTACAAAAATCTGGAGTTGCGATGGGGGCTAAGTGTGCTCCAGCCTATGCGAATATTTTCCTAGGCTGGTGGGAAGAAATTGTCGTATACCCCCTGGAGACCTTTCAATCTCAGGTCTGTTTTTGGCATCGCTATATCGATGACCTTTTCTTTGTCTGGAGGGGCACTGAAGGGGACTCTATACGTTTCTTGAATTGTCTTAATATCAATTCCTATAACATCTTTTTGACCCATTCCATTTCCAATAGTTCCGTCACGTTTTTGGACTTAGCAATAGAGGTCAAAGGTCAACGTCTGATCAGTAATCTTTTCCGTAAACCAACGGCAACCAACTCTTTGTTAGAGTTTAACAGCTTTCACCCTATGCATACCAAGGTGGGTGCACCCGTTTGTCAGTTTTTACGTGTAAGACGTAATTGTACCCGTGACCAAGACTTCTTGATACAGGCTCGTCATCTTACTGACAGATTTTGACAAATGGGTTATCCCAAAAGAATCATTTCCAAGGATTTTCAACGTGCAAGGGGACATGACCAGGTGTCACTTTTATCCCCAAGGACACATAATCAGGATTCACCTATGAGATTTGTTACTGACTTTAATAGCAGTTGGTAAGATCTATTTTATTCAGGCATTGGCCAATTTTGAGGACTGATGCTCAGACTGCTTCAGTGACTTCGGATAGGCCATTACTTACATCCAGAAGGACCCCTAATCTGTGGAATATACTTACTCGGAGTCATTTCTCCTGACCCTCCATCAGACTCAATAGTGGCATTGTACTCAGGGGGTTATTCCCCTGTGGGGATTGTAACATTTACCCCTTTATGTCCCCTACAAGGGATACATTCATAGATCCAGTCAGTTCCAAGAAACATCCGCTTAAAACTTATGTGAACTGTAAATCCAGGGATGTGATTCATGCCATCATCTGCCCGTGCAATAAAACGTACGTTGGGCAAACATCACAAGAGCTAAGAAAAAGGGCCCAGAAGCACATCTCTATTATACATTTGGCAGTGACTGATCAGGAAATGGGCAAAACGCTTACACCCATAGCTGCCCATTTTTTGGAGGCTCATGGGGGATGCCCTAGGAATTTGAGGATCCCGGTGGATCTATGCACTGAATTCGGTAGCACCAGCAGGACTTAATGAAGAATTACTCTTCACCGTTTTTTTGTGTTAAACATTATCTGCTATCTGTGTTGAATGCTGCACTATATATTAATGGTATGAACTGCATTCAGTGGAAGCAAACAGCTGAATAGAATCCCACCTCTGCTATCTGTGTTGAATGCTGCACTATATATTAATGGTATGAACTGCATTCAGTGGAAGCAAACAGCTGAATAGAATCCCCACCTCTGCTATCTGTGTTGAATGCTGCACTATATATTAATGGTATGAACTGCATTCAGTGGAAGCAAACAGCTGAATAGAATCCCCACCTCTGCTATCTGTGTTGAATGCTGCACTATATATTAATGGTATGAACTGCATTCAGTGGAAGCAAACAGCTGAATAGAATCCCCACCTCTGCTATCTGTGTTGAATGCTGCACTATATATTAATGGTATGAACTGCATTCAGTGGAAGCAAACAGCTGAATAGAATCCCCACCTCTGCTATCTGTGTTGAATGCTGCACTATATATTAATGGTATGAACTGCATTCAGTGGAAGCAAACAGCTGAATAGAATCCCCACCTCTGCTATCTGTGTTGAATGCTGCACTATATATTAATGGTATGAACTGCATTCAGTGGAAGCAAAGCTGAATAGAATCCCCACCTCTGCTATCTGTGTTGAATGCTGCACTATATATTAATGGTATGAACTGCATTCAGTGGAAGCAAACAGCTGAATAGAATCCCCACCTCTGCTATCTGTGCTTGAAATGACTGGGGCCCCTATATATTTATTGGTATTGAATACTGCATTCAGTGGAAGCAAACAGCTGAATAGAATCCCCACCTCTGCTATCTGTGTTGAATGCTGCACTATATATTAATGGTATGAACTGCATTCAGTGGAAGCAAACAGCTGAATAGAATCCCCACCTCTGCTATCTGTGTTGAATGCTGCACTATATATTAATGGTGTGCACTCCATACCTCTACTTGCTGCCAAGCATTGCTTTACCATCTTGCAACATAGTTTATTGTGCCTGTTAATAAGGCTTTGGAATAATTCATTTTTGCACTGTGTTTAAAATACTTACTGCTTTATATCCCGGTGACTGGGGCCTCTCTAGATCTCTAGATGCTATCAGGTGGAAGGTGCTAAAGCATATAGATGTTGCCAGGTAGCCTTTGATGATCTAACCACCCCCTGGTGTGCTGGCCCCAGCTGGCAAATTATCCCAAAACAGCCCCCACAATCCCACTTTCCTGACCCTGTAGTGTGGACTATATATTTAGGAGTAGTCTAAGGGGCGCACGCAGTAAGGGGGCGCACGCATCACAGAAAGCAAAGCATCACGAAAGACAAGCATCGAGTAAAAGGCAGTTATCCATGGCAGTTAATCAGGGCAGGAATCAGGTAACCCACACTTTGCTTTCTTTTAAATTATGTTCTCTATCTCTATCCTCCTGTGTTCCCTTGCCATCCACATTCACTGCCCCATCCCCCCTCCATCACGACTCATATACATCAGCCCCTCCATACTTCCCTCTCCCATGTACAGTTCCCATGCACTCCTCACCTTCCTAAGAAAACTCAGCCCATCTTGCCCAAACATATCTCACAAAAAACCTATTTATAAATCCAACAACTACCTGCTCTTTATCTTCCTACTCCTACTGATTTCAGGGGACATCTCCCCCAACCCTGGTCCATCCCCCAACCTCAATCCCTACCCTACCTCATTTCGAAACCATAATAATCTTGTTAATATTACTTGCACTCCCTCATCTCCTTCTTTCAACTGTGCCCTCTGGAATCCAAGGTCTGCATGCAATAAACTATCTTTCCTGCACAACTACTTTCTGAACAACTCTCTTCATCTGTTGGCCCTCACTGAAACCTGGATTCAGGATTCTGACACGGTCTCCCCTGCTGCCATTTCCTATGGTGGCTTACAGTTCTCCCATTCCCCGAGACCCACAAACAGACATGGTGGTGGAGTTGGCATACTCCTGTCCCCACAATGCACTTTCCAGGTCATCCCCCCAATTCCATCACTCTCATTCCCTTCTTTTGAGGTCCACACCATCAGGCTCTTCCATCCCCTCTCCCTCAGAATAGCGGTCATATATCGGCCCCCAGGCTCATCCACCCAGTTCCTTGACCACTTCTCAGCCTGGCTGCCGCACTTCATGTCCTCAGAACTACCAACCCTTATCCTTGGAGACTTCAACATCCCCATTAACAGTCCTACTTCCACATCTGCATCTCAGCTTCTATCACTAACCACTTCTCTAGGCCTCTCACAGCTTTCAACCTCTGAGACACACAAGGATGGCAACACCCTTGACCTGGTCTTTGTCCGCCTCTGTTCAATTTCCCACCTAAATAACTCACCGCTTCCACTATCTGACCACAACATTCTCTCCTTCACGCTCACAATCCTCCACCACCCCAGCGAACTCCTACCTACCGCACATTCAGAAATCTGCAAGCCATTAACCCTCAGACACTTTCAGACTCCCTACACTCTTCGCTTTCCCCAATCTCCTCTTTTTCTTGTCCTAATCTGGCTGTTCAGCACTACAATGACACTCTTAGAAGCACCCTTGACCAAGTAGCACCGCTCACCCTCAGAACTTCCAAACACACAGTAAAACAGCCCTGGCTCACATCGCAAACTCACCTTCTCCAGCGATGCTCTAGGAGTGCTGAACGCCTATGGAGAAAAACCCGCACACCAGAAGACTTCATCCACTTTAAATTCATGTTAAGAACTTATAATGCTGCCCTTCACCTCGCCAAACAGACCTACTTCACCACACTGATCTCCTCACTAGCCAACAACCCCAAGAAACTTTTTGACACTTTTCACTCCCTCCTCAGGCCAAAAGCACAAGCCCCTATCACAGACATTTGTGCTGATGACCTGGCCTCCCACTTTATAGAAAAAATAGATACTATCCGTCAGGAAATCTGCTCTCAACCACCAAGTGCTGTGACTCCCATCCCACCCTGCATTTCCCCTGGCTCAATTTCCACATTTGATCCCATCACAGAAGAAGAAGTCTCCAGACTCCTCTCTTCCTCTCGTCCGACTACATGCACTACCGACCCCATCCCTCACACTCCTCCAGTCTCTTTCTCCTGTTGTCACAACTCACCTAACTACAATCTTCAATCTCTCACTCTCCTCTGGCATTTTCCCATCCTCCTTCAAACACTCCATCATTACTCCACTACTAAAGAAACCCGCTCTTGACCCTTCCTGCACAAACAACTACAGACCGGTCTCCAATCTCCCCTTCATCTCCAAACTTTTGGAGCGCCTAGTCTACTCCCGCCTCACCCGTTACCTCTCCACTCACTCCCTCCTAGACCCTTCACAGTCCGGCTTCCGACCCCTACATTTGACTGAAACTGCACTCATCAAAGTGACCAATGACCTTCTGACAGCAAAACGTAACGGCGACCACTCTCTGCTCATTCTACTCGACCTTTCTGCAGCTTTCGACACGGTTGACCACCGTCTCCTACTGTCCAGGCTCCACTCTCTAGGTATTAAGGACACTGTTCTCTCCTGGTTCTCCTCCTATCTTTCTGACCGCTCCTTCAGTGTTTCGTTCTCTGGCTCCACTTCATCTCCTCTCCCTCTCACTGTCGGTGTACCCCAGGGCTCAGTCCTTGGCCCCCTTCTCTTCTCTCTCTACACCGCCCCAATTGGACAGACCATCAGCAGATTTGGCTTTCAGTACCATCTTTATGCTGATGACACACAATTATACACGTCATCCCCCGACCTTACCCCCGCTGTACTACAGAACGCCACCGACTGTCTGTCCGCAGTCTCCAACATCATGTCTGCTCTCTATCTGAAACTCAACCACTCCAAAACTGAACTTCTTCTGCTCCCGCCGTCTACTAACCTCCCTAAATCTGACATTTCCCTCTCAGTGGGCGGCACCATAATAACACCCTGGCAGCAGGCTCGCTGTCTGGGTGTTATGTTTGATACCAATCTCTCCTTCACCTCCCATATACAATCTCTTGCCCGCTCTTGCCGCCTACACCTAAAGAACATCTCTAGAATCCGCCCTTTTCTCACCATGGAAACAACAAAAACCCTCACTGTAGCATTGATCCACTCCCGCCTGGACTACTGTAACGCTCTATTACTTGGCCTCCCCATTACTCGACTATCCCCTCTCCAGTCCATCCTTAATGCAGCAGCCAGGGTTATCCATCTGGCTAATCGGTACGCGGACGCGTCCGCTCTTCGCCAGTCCTTACACTGGCTGCCCATTCATTATAGGATCCAATTCAAAGTACTTGTTCTCACCCACAAAGTTCTCCACACTGCAGCACCCCCCTACATCTCCTCCCTCATTTCTATCTATCGGCCTAACCGACTGCTGCGCTCTGCAAACGACTTTCGACTAACCTCTGCACTAATCCGTACCTCCCACTCCCGACTCCAAGACTTCTCCCGCGCTGCGCCAATCCTCTGGAATGCTCTACCCCAAGAAATTAGGACTATCCACAATTTGCATGGTTTCAGGCGCTCCCTCAAAACACATCTGTTCAGAGCGGCCTATCACATTCACTAATCAAAGTCATTCTATGTGTAAGTGTGTGTGTGTGTGTAGCCCATTCACTATCTCCATCCATCCCTCACTCCCTTAAGATGGCTGGACCATCATTGTAAATGCACCATTGTATATACACACCTGTATTTTGTATCTCCCCCACCTCATTGTAGATTGTAAGCTCTCACGAGCAGGGCCGTCTTATTTTGCTTTAATTACTGTATTGTTAACGTTGTGACTTATGACTTGTGTTTTGAAACTGTTAAACTGTAAAGCGCTGCGGAATATGATGGCGCTATATAAATAAAGATTATTATTATTATTATTATATATATACATTTTTTTTCCCTCACATGTGATGGTACCTTCTTTCACATGGTTTCTGAATAATTTTTTGCTTTTGTTTTTTATTTACAGGTTTGATATGTTATATCAATATTCTGCTTTGGATATATTTTGTCAGCTCAATGAGTTTCCATATTGTCGAAGTGGATTAATCATTCCCTATGCAGAAACTTGTTCCTGCCTATTGGAATCCACTGGATCAAGACAGTTATTGGCTCTATATTGAGTTTTTGAATATGAATCAGAATTGGATGAATTTTTTTTTATACTTAATATCATTATGGTGTGATTGCCGCACCTGTATATAGATTGCATATTGTCATGTTTGTTTGATGTTATATATATTTTTCTATATGTATATTTTCATTTTGTTGTATACGGCTTTATTTGTATACATATTTCACTATTACCAGTGTCTTCACTTTTTAGTGACATTTTGGGTTCTGTTTCTAAACTATTCCTTATTGTTATGATTCTTTAGAGATTTATTTAGTATTTATATCCCAATAAATTCATCTGGGTATTATATATACATATATATGTTTTTTATGGTTTTCTTTATTCATTTTTTATCTATATTTTTTCAATTTTTTGCTGCTACCAGCGCACACTATGCTCTGCCCTACAAGTGACAATTGGTTAATAGGGGCCAGTGTATCACATATTTATCATACCAGTCACTGTTGTCACATTTGACCCTTGGTTTGAGGTATTTATGTGCACACAGGTATCCTAGTTTAAATAACCATTTATTTTTTCTCAAACTCAGTTGATTGTGTGTGCAACTGTGACTTTTACTTTACAAGCAGTCTTTGCTTGCAACTTCTGGTGCCGTGTGCACACGCGCGGCTGTTACTATGGCTGCATCAACAAAAACTTATACAGCGCGCATGTGCTGCCGTCACTGCGATCTTAATCATCACTTCCGCTGTTGAAGCTGTGCCGTCGGTGTGCTCATTAGCCCCAGGTGACCTTCCTCATGCATTTCTCTCTGTTCTGGAATACCGGTACGTCTATTTAAACCTGCTTATCTCTATCCTGGACTCACTTCCCTTGACAAAGCCGCTTTCGGCAGCGGCGATATGCGGGGTCTTTCCCATTTTCCTCCTCATCCCCATTGGCATTTGGCTGTCCCTGTTTGGATTTGTTTGACTGCTTCATCTCTTTGGTGATCTTGCTATGATCACTATTATCATGCTGTTGCCAGCCATTTCTGGTTATTGTGTATCATGTTTTACTGTTTCATGCGTTAGTTATTTTCATTGTGGTTATATTTCAGGAGCATTTTTTCTCTGGGTCTCACCCATGAAACATATTATTGTCTGGGCATGATTATTTATTCTATTTTATGCAATTATATTATACTTTATTGTATGGCATGTGTATGTATATATATTCCCTAACAGGAGGCCTTTAATTGCTTACGTTTTTGTGCTTTATTGTAAGTCCATGGGGGTTTTTGAAGGTTTTGGGTTATTGGTATTGCTTGTATTTTAAATGTTTTTAACCCCTTAGTGACAGAGCCATTTTGCAGCTTAATGACCGGGCCAATTTTTACAATTCTGACCACTGTCAATTTATGAAGTTATAACTCTGGAACGCTTTAACGAATCCAGCTGATTCTGAGACGTTTTTTTCGTGACACATTGTACTTCATGTTAGTGGTAAAATTTCTTTGATATGACTTGTGTTTATTTATGAAAAAAATGGAAATATGGCGAAAATTTTGAAAATTTAACAATTTTCAAACTTTAAATTTTTATGCCCTTAAATCAGAGAGATATGTCACACAAATTTCTTAATAAATAACATTTCCCACATGTCTACTTTACATCAGCACAATTTTGGAAACAAAATTTTTTTTGTTACGAAGTTATAAGGGTTAAAAGTTGACCAGCGATTTCTCATTTTTACAACACCAATTTTTTTTAGGGACCACATCACATTTGAAGTCACTTTGAGGCTTCTATACGATAGAAAATACCCAAAAGTGACACCATTCTAAAAACTGCACCCCTCAAGGTGCTCAAAACCATATTCAAGAAGTTTATTAACCCTTTACGTGCTTCACAGGAACTGAAGTAATGTGGAAGGAAAAAATTAACATTTAACTTTTTTTGCAAAAACTTTGCTTCGGAACCAAATTTTTTTATTTTCACAACTGTTAAAAGAAAAAATGAACCACAAAATTTGTTGTGCAATCTCTCTTGAATAAGCCGATACCCCATATGTGGGGGTAAACCACTTTTTGGGCACACGGCAGAGGTCGCAAGGGAAGGAGCGACATTTGACTTTTTAAACGCTGAATTGGCTGGACGCCATGTCGCGTTTGTAGAGGCCCTGATGTGTCTAAACAGTGGAAACCCATCACAAGTGACCCCATTTTGGAAACTAGACCCCTAAGGAACTTATCTAGATGTGTGGTGAGCACTTTAAACCTCCAAGTGCTTCACAGAAGTTTATAACATAGAACCGTGAAAATAAAAAATCATATTTTTTCCACAAAAACGATCTGTTCACCCCAATTTTTATTTTCCCAAGGGTAACAAGACCCCAAAAGTTTTTGTGCAATTTGTCCTGAGCATGCTGATACCCCATATGTGGGGGTAAACAACTGTTTGGGTGCAAGGCAGAGCTTGGAAGGGAAAGAGCACCGTTTGACTTTTTCAACGCAGAATTGGCTGGACGCAATGTCGCGTTTGTAGAGGCCCTAATGTGTCTAAACAGTGGAAACCCCCCACAAGTGACACCATTTTGGAAACTAGACCTATAGACTTATATAGATGTGTGGTGAGCACTTTGAACCCCCAAGTGCTTCACAGAAGTTTATAACTCCCGGGCATGAAAATAAAAAGTCATATTTTTTCCACAAACCTGATCCCCAATTTTTTATTTTCCCAAGGGTAACAGGAGAAATTAGACCACAAAAGTTGTTGTCCAATTTGTCCTGAGTACGCTGATACCCCATATGTGGGGGGGGACCACTGTTTGCAGGGCTTGGAAGGGATGGAGCGCCGTTTGACTTATTCAAACCAAAATTGGCTGGAATTGAAATTGGACGCCATGTCGCATTTGGAGAGCCCCTGATACGCCTAAACAGTGGAAACCCCCCACAAATGACACCATTTTCGGAAACTAGACCCCTTAAGGAACTTATCTAGATGTGTGGTGAGCACTTTGAACCCCCAAGTGCTTCACAGAAATTTATAAACGTAGAGCCATGAAAATAAAAAATCATTTTTTTCCTCAAAAATGATTCTTTTGCCCGCTATTTTTTTTATTTTCCCAAGGGTAACAGGAGAAATTGGATCCCAAAAATTGTTGTGCAATTTTTTCTGAGTACGCTGATACCCCATATGTGGGGTGAAACCACTGTTTGGGCGCATGGGAGTGCTTGGAAGGGAAGGAGCGCCATTTTGTAATGCAGACTTTGATGGAATGTTCTGCGGGCGTCAAGTTATGTTTGCAGAGCCCTTGATGTGCCTAAACAGTAGAAACCCCCTGCAAGTGACACCATTTTGGAAACTAGACCCCCCAAGGAGCTTATCTAGATGTGTGGTGAGCACTTTGAACCCCCAAGTGCTTCACAGAAATTTATAAACGCAGAGCCGTGAAAATAAAAAATCATTTTTTTCCTCAAAAATGATTTTTTTAGCCAGCTATTTTTTATTTTCCCAAGGGTAACAGGAGAAATTAGAACCGCGGTGTAACGCAGTCCGTCTATCGGACTGCCATAACGCAGTATGAATCCAGCCTAACCCTAACCCTAATTATAACCCTAACCCTAATTATAACCCTAATTATAACCCTAACCCTAATTATAACCCTAATTATAACCCTAACCCTAACGGAAAAATGAAAATAAATATTTCTATATTTTTTTATATGTCCCTAACTAAGGGGGTGATAAATGGGGGGGTTATGTACTGTTTTTTTTATTTTGATCACTGTGATAGTTTATCACAGTGATCAAAATGAACTTTCTGGAGAATGAATGAAAAAAAATTGGAATCTGCCGCCAAGCAGATCGGCGGGCGCACTGTGCATGCTCCCGCCATTTTTTTTTTCAGGATGAAGACCAGTAGGATCGGAGGCCAGGGGGACCTGCCGGAGGACACCGCAGGTACAGGGGGGTTTCGGGGGACCTGGGGACCCTAATTCTCTCCCCTCTGATGTGCGATCACATCAGAGGGAGAGAAATCATTTATTTTTTATTTTTTTGTTGCGGTTGCTGTTATGCTGTATAGTAGCGATCGAAACACCGGGATCGGTGAATATCGACCCGGATCATGTTCTCTGGGGTCTCGGCTACCCCCAGTAGAAAAATTGCCCAACCCCCCTAGCACATAGCGGCGTGCGCACTGAGCATGCGCCCGCCATTTTCTCCATAGCGGCGGCACCGGAGGAGATCGGAGGGCCCGGGGGCCCCATGCAGGGGATTTGGGGCCACATGGGGGTCCCGGGGACCCTTTTTCTCTGTCCTCTGATGTCCGATGACATCAGAGGACAGAGAAATTAACTGGCACATTTTTTTGTTGTTGCGATCGCCGTTATAGGGTTAATAACGACGATCGCAACATCGGTGTCGGTAAAAACTGACCCAATTCATGTTCTCTGGGGTCTCTGCTGTCATGAAGTCAGAAGTAAGTGTTCTCAGTGTAAATCTAACTGAGCTAGAACAAGGCTCTAACAAACCTGTATTGGGTTGTGACCTTCGACTCCATGAAACACTGATCAATGTGAGCAGCCAGAATAGTACTTAAAAAGGAAGTTTATGATTTATGTTTTATGAGATAGTATATAACGCAGCAAAGAAATAAATAATATTTAATAAATTATTTTTATTGACTGAAAGTCAGACATCTGTACTATCCCTCCTGCAACTAAAATTATAAACTTTATCACTTTTGAATAGTATCTGATTTTTGCATCTTTCAGAAAGAAATTTTCTTTAAATTATAGTTATTTATCCTGTATTATCACAAAAGTTCATTTTTTTTTATCTTGGCAGTGAAATTATTTGATGCAAACATATTTGACTATTGTCTAAAACAGGAAAATAAAAAGTAATATTGATCCCACTCATGAAAAGTTTCCCTAAATAATAATAACATCTGTCAATAAGTTGATTAATATAATAAAAAAGAGTAACTAGACAAATACTTAAATAATTAAAATCACTATCATATAATTATCAAACTCAGTATTTAAATTCTAAAGTGTTTTTTCAATAATAAAGCAAGATATTTTACAAATGTACTCCAGACAAAGAAATGTATAAACCATTTTCACAGCTTGGAACTTGCATAAATCAATAATTGGTCATATTATTTTGTCTTTCACTCAATGCCTTTTTCCTATTTTAGAAAGAAATGAATGGCCTGTTTCCATGGTTACTACAGGACTCAAGAATGAATGTCGTTTTCTCATAATCACATCTCTATATTTCTGAAAGTATTTAAAATTCTAAGCGGCATCCAACTTTCATCCCAAAAGCAGAAGGCATTAGAGGCTTCAAGATTGTGAGCTGAGAGGCCTATTTATTTGTCCTTGTCTTCTCTTAGCTTTTAAGACTCAAATATGCCCCTTTTTTTGCAATGCTTGCTTGTATAGTATTATAGCAAAATGGGTATCCAACAAAAAAAGGAAAAAATGGGCAATTTTAAATGCTAAATGTTTATTAAATAACAATACAACAATATATCATAAAAAACAGGAGAAGAGACAAACAGGTAAAACAGCGCCTTATGCACACTGCGCGTTGTAGACAGAGAGAGTGTATATCCATACATAAAGAGATTTCAACCAGTCATTAGGGCAAAACATATACATCTTTAGGTTTAACTGGAATAAATTCTCATATCTCATTTAAATTATATATATCCAGTTCCCCAATAGATTCAATGAAAAAATTGGCCAAATACGTTCAATGGGTTTGAATGGACAACACAGCATATATGCATGGCAGTGTGAACTACGATGAGTCACAAATATCCACCCAAACAAACAATGGTTATACTGAAAAATAGCTAATAGTGATGTTCAATTTTTGAAAAGCTCCAAAACAGGGGTAAATGACCTACCATCAGCCATCATAGTCTATATTGCACACTATCCCAGTAAAGTGCAGTCACAGTAGTTTTGTGCTACATACAGACATGCTGCCCACATATACAAAGGGAAGATTAACCCTTACTCTGAAAACATAGGCATGAAAATCAAAGTGCTCAGTGCATATTACCTGGCGCAGCAAGAACCCCGACGCACGTTTCGCATCAGCTTCCTCGGGGGGTTGTGTAGAAACTGCAACCTGGTCTCCCTTAAATATGGTATGGGTACAGGCTAAACAGTATACACGCGGTATAGCGGCACTTCCGGTGTCGGCCCAGGGAGCCGGAAGCTACAGAGACAGCGTCCGACGTCACGAGATCAGCCCACCAGCGACGCGTCAGCTGGAGGGCCGGGCCCATGACGCTGCAAGGACGCGTCCCCACAGCAACCCGCGCCCCGCCCACACCAGGAGCGCACACCGCTGTGAAATGAAGTGCTGTGTGAGCCTGGAATATATCGCTAAGATAAGTGTCTCTGCATACTAGAAAATGATAACAAACACTTTGTCTGCTGGAAATCTGTAGTTTACAATATCCAAGGCAGATATTTTGCGGTTGTTGGAATACATAGAGAGGGTATATAATGAAAAAGATAAAAGTTAACAACCTTTTAACCCCTAGTGAGCAAACAAAAATTAAACCCATAGACCCTGGCAATTAGAATTATACCACATTAAACAAATGGCACCAGCCTTATAAGGGTAAAGAATGATTCCTCATAACTACAGTTAGCCAACACAAAAGGGAAAATTATATATATAAAGCATAAAAAAGGAAAACAAGAAAATAAAAATAAAAAGTGGAAGAAAGAAAAAAAATAATACATAAAATAATCAAAAAATAATCAAAAATAATCAAAAAACAGGGAAAAGCAATTGGATAGGGAAACATAAATATATGAAGTCAATGAATTTTTGATAGCTAATCCCCTTCTTTATCCAATCTTCATCTTTTCATCAAAGTCCATGCAGAAGGATGAATAGATAGTGTAATGTTATATATAACAGATGCAGATTAAAGGGAGCCTAAAGTAAACAAAAAACAAGTTAAAATCAACATAAAAAAGTTAAAAAAAATAGGGACAATTAGGAATTACAAAAAAGGAGCAAAACTCAAAACCTCGTTCAAGCCCTTAGGTTTGACACAATCCACTCTCATGATCCACTTGGCCTCTAATTGTGATAGCTTCTTTTTGAAGTTGCCCCCTCTGCCATCTTCAAGAATCCTGTCAATTCCACGCACTCTCAATAATTTAGCATCACAGGGGTGTGCTACTTTGAAATGTCTGGGAATCGTTTTAAGTGACGAGATGTCAGAAATACCATCCGCCTTGATGATATCCCGGACATGTTCACGTACTCTGATCCGTAATTGACGTGACTTAAGTCCGACATAAATCAACCCACATGGGCACGATGCATGGTATATCACCCCTACTGTGCTGCATGTGATGTGATGTGTGATCTTGAATTCCTTCCGTCCATCACTGGAATGGAAGGAAAAACATCGTTCGAGATTAGTGCATGCCATACAGTCTCTGCATGGGAAGAAACCCCATCTTAAACCCTTTGATCCAAAGGTCCCAGAGGTGGCGGATTCCCTATAATAGCTATGCACCAACTGATCCTTTAATTTTTTTGCCCTTCTGTATGTAATAGATGGGTGTCCACTCAGATGTTTTGCCAGGATGGAATCGTTGTTCAAAATAGGCCAAAACTTCGACAATGAATTCCTCATATGAAGATTTTGTTCATTAAAAGTCGAAATAAACCTCACCTGTGTTGTGTTGGATCTTTGTTTAGCTGAATGTAGGAGATCTTCCCGTCTGGACCTTGATGCCCTTCGCCATCCATATTGAATGGATCGTTCCGAATATCCACGCTCACTGAATCTCAGTGCCAGTTCTTGTGCTTGTTTTGAGAATGAGGAATCATTCGAACATACTCTCCTAGTCCGAAGAAATTGCCCAGTCGGAATGCTGTTCTTCAAGGTACGTGGGTGGGCCGATGTTGCATGTAGCAATGAGTTAACAGCCGTTTCTTTCCTATAGATTTCCGTGTGTAGCAGGCCCTTTTCATCCTTCCAAATATGTGTATCCAGAAAGTCCACCATAGAGCGACTATAATGATACGTAAGCTTCAGATTAATATCATTGTTGTTCAATTCGCCTATAAAAGACAATAGATCTTCTTCACTACCTTGCCAAATTGCTAGGACGTCTATATAACGAGCCCAAAATATCATTTTTATCCCTTTGTATATGTGGGCAGCATGTCTGTATGTAGCACAAAACTACTGTGACTGCACTTTACTGGGATAGTGTGCAATATAGACTATGATGGCTGATGGTAGGTCATTTACCCCTGTTTTGGAGCTTTTCAAAAATTGAACATCACTATTAGCTATTTTTCAGTATAACCATTGTTTGTTTGGGTGGATATTTGTGACTCATCGTAGTTCACACTGCCATGCATATATGCTGTGTTGTCCATTCAAACCCATTGAACGTATTTGGGCCAATTTTTTCATTGAATCTATTGGGGAACTGGATATATATAATTTAAATGAGATATGAGAATTTATTCCAGTTAAACCTAAAGATGTATATGTTTTGCCCTAATGACTGGTTGAAATCTCTTTATGTATGGATATACACTCTCTCTGTCTACAACGCGCAGTGTGCATAAGGCGCTGTTTTACCTGTTTGTCTCTTCTCCTGTGTTTTATGATATATTGTGGTATTGTTATTTAATAAACATTTAGCATTTAAAATTGCCCATTTTTTCCTTTTTTTGTTGGATACCTATACTCTCAGGAAGGGCCTTTATTATTGACCGTTTTGTTTGGGTTATTGATCTAGTGTTGTTGATTTTTTCAGCATTTTTTGGTCATGGATTTAAAAGCACGGGAACAGTCCTGGCTATCAAATATAGATTCTATTTTTAAAGGAGAAGTGACATCGGGCAATGGTGTAGAAATTGGGACTTTTTTGGAGCTTAAAAACTCATATAAAATGCTACTTAGGAAGCGATTACGGATTTGGTGGAATAAGGCGTCGCTTGAAAACTATTTGGCTAAAAGCATGATTCCGAGAGGCCTGAGGGTAAGGATTATGCCCTCCTTCCCTGTTGAGGACCCTTTCTTTCGTACCAGATGGGAAGAAACATGCAACACATGCTCTAGATCTCTTATTGAACTATTGATTGGTATCAATAAGAAAAGCCTGGAAGGCCTTGAGAATGATATTGAAAACACTAAAAAGAAACTCGTCGAGGGTCTTCCGGCTACTAACATGGAACAATTTAAAACTGAATTGGAAAAAACAATTTATTGTCTGGGAAAAGGAAGTACAGGAGAGCAAAGCAAAGAAATTTTCAAGAGATCTTCTAGACTATAAAAACAGCACTGTATACAGATGGTATAGAACTTCAATGACTCCTCGTGCATCTTCAGTCTCGTCATTATCCTCGGTGGAAGACTCTATGGATAATACTATACAAAGACCTTACCCCGTCACCAGAGGCAGGTATAAGAGGACTAATAAAAAGAACTACACGAACAAACGTACACCTGGACAGGTGACTACCAACTCTACCCCTCAGGTGATTAACCTCTCTGACATTCATCTATCTGATGAACATATAGAAGTGTTAAATCTGGGTCTGACTTTTGCTCCATCCGCATCTTTCGATGTTTTTACAGCAATAAAAGATTTACATTTGTTTGCACGCAAACTCACTTTGAAAAAACTGCATGAAAAGAACACTGGTGATGAGGAGTGGACACCAAGAGAACAGGAGGCAATTGGACTTTTAGAAGATTTGGCTGAGGAGGGCGGTGACGGTGAAGAAACATTAAGACAGGGTAAGTTTCTGGTCCCCAAAATTAAGAAATTTCCTCCTCTTAACCTGTTTGCAAACGACTTTTAATGAACAAAATCTTCATATGAGGAATTCATTGTCGAAGTTTTGGCCTATTTTGAACAACGATTCCATCCTGGCAAAACATCTGAGTGGACACCTATCTATTACATACAGAAGGGCAAAAAACTTAAAGGATCTGTTGGTGCATAGCTATTATAGGGAATCCACCACCTCTGGGACCTTTGGATCAAAGGGTTTAAGATGGGGTTTCTTCCCATGCAGAGACTGTATGGCATGCACTAATCTCGAACGATGTTTTTCCTTCCATTCCAGTGATGGACGGAAGGAATTCAAGATCACACATCACATCACATGCAGCACAGTAGGGGTGATATACCATGCATCGTGCCCATGTGGGTTGATTTATGTCGGACTTACGTCACGTCAATTACGGATCAGAGTACGTGAACATGTCCCGGATATCATCAAGGCGGATGGTATTTCTGACATCTCGTCACTTAAACCGATTCCCAGACATTTCAAAGTAGCACACTCCTGTGATGCTAAATTATTGAGAGTGCGTGGAATTGACAGGGTTCTTGAAGATGGCAGAGGGGGCAACTTCAAAAAGAAGCTATCACAATTAGAGGCCAAGTGGATCATGAGAGTGGATTGTGTCAAACCTAAGGGCTTGAACGAGGTTTTGAGTTTTGCTCCTTTTTTATAATTCCTAATTGTCCCTATTTGTTTTAACTTTTTTATGTTGATTTTAACTTGTTTTTTGTTTACTTTAGGCTCCCTTTAATCTGCATCTGTTATATATAACATGACACTATCTATTCATCCTTCTGCATGGACTTTGATGAAAAGATGAAGATTGGATAAAGAAGGGGATTAGCTATCAAAAATTCATTGACTTCATATATTTATGTTTCCCTATCCAATTGCTTTTCCCTGTTTTTTGATTATTTTTTGATTATTTTATGTATTTTTTTTTTCTTTCTTCCACTTATTATTTTTATTTTCTTTTTTTCCTTTTTTATGCTTTATATATATAATTTTCCCTTTTGTGTTGGCTAACTGTAGTTATGAGGAATCATTCTTTACCCTTATAAGGCTGGTGCCATTTGTTTAATGTGGTATAATTCTAATTGCCAGGGTCTATGGGTTTAATTTTTGTTTGCTCACTAGGGGTTAAAAGGTTGTTAACTTTTATCTTTTTCATTATATACCCTCTCTATGTATTCCAACAACCGCAAAATATCTGCCTTGGATATTGTAAACTACAGGTTCCCATCAGACAAAGTGTTTGTTATCATTTTCTAGTATGCAAAGACACTTATCTTAGCGATATATTCCAGGCTCACACAGCACTTCATTTCACAGCGGTGTGCGCTCCTGGTGTGGGCGGGGCGCGGGTTGCTGTGGGGACGTGTCCTTGCAGAGTCATGGGCCCGGCCCTCCAGCTGACGCGTCGCTGGTGGGCTGATCTCGTGACGTCGGACGCTGTCTCTGTAGCTTCCGGCTCCCTGGGCCGACACCGGAAGCGCCGCTATACCGCGTGTATACTGTTTAGCCTGTACCCATACCATATTTAAGGGAGACCAGGTTGCAGTTTCTACACAACCCCCCGAGGAAGCTGATGCGAAACGTGTGTCGGGTTCTTGCAGCGCCAGGTAATATGCACTGAGCACTTTGATTTTCATGCCTATGTTTTCAGAGTAAGGGTTAATCTTGCCTTTGTATATGTGGGCAGCATGTCTGTATGTAGCACAAAACTACTGTGACTGCACTTTACTGGGATAGTGTGCAATATAGACTATGATGGCTGATGGTAGGTCATTTACCCCTGTTTTGGAGCTTTTCAAAAATTGAACATCACTATTAGCTATTTTTCAGTATAACCATTGTTTGTTTGGGTGGATATTTGTGACTCATCGTAGTTCACACTGCCATGCATATATGCTGTGTTGTCCATTCAAACCCATTGAACGTATTTGGGCCAATTTTTTCATTGAATCTATTGGGGAATTGGATATATATAATTTAAATGAGATATGAGAATTTATTCCAGTTAAACCTAAAGATGTATATGTTTTGCCCTAATGACTGATTGAAATCTCTTTATGTATGGATATACACTCTCTCTGTCTACAACGCGCAGTGTGCATAAGGCGCTGTTTTACCTGTTTGTCTCTTCTCCTGTTTTTTATGATATATTGTTGTATTGTTATTTAATAAACACTTAGCATTTAAAATTGCCCATTTTTTCCTTTTTTTGTTGGATACCTATACTCTCAGGAAGGGCCTTTATTATTGACCGTTTTGTTTGGGTTATTATAGCAAAATGCAGCGCTGGCATAATTCATAATTGGACCCATATGAACAACTCTAGTGCCAACTGAATTTTACTTTTCATAGACTGGTATATGCTGAATTCAGAATAAGGGCTCCTTTCCACTTGCGAGAAATACGTCCAATTCTCGCATGTGAAATCCCAGCTCTGGGGCTTGCGTTCGGGAGTGGAGCGAGCAGCTGCATACAAATACATGCAGCCACACACTCCACTCCCGAGTGTCGGGGCCAGAGCTGGGATTTCACATGCGAGAATCGGACGTATTTCTCGCAAGTGGAAAGGAGCCCTAAGGGTACATACTCACTGGAGAGAAAAACGGACGAATGCAAGCCGATAAAAATCGGATTGCACTCGGACCAATGTTATTCAATAGGTGACTTCTCATTTGTGATTTTTTTTTCACAGCTGAAATCGGTTGAGAAAAAAATCACAGCATGCTGCGATTTCCTGCGATTTTGGCATGATAATCGCTAATGCAAGTCAAAGGGTGTGAGAAATAATCGGACAGCACTCGCACTATGCAAACTATATTTATAGTTCATACACGTCTACATAGTATAATAGCCGCTAATTCAATTGCTGGCTTTTGTGAAATTACAGACCCGACATGAAATGACACATTGTTTACATACAGTTACCATGTCATTTCATGTAGTTTGATATATGGTTTTCACTAACAATTACATGAGTGTATGTGTGCAAAATTTCATACAGCTAGGGGTTAATGAAAGGTGTAAATTCGTTGAAAAAAAAAGCGTGGGCTCCCGCGCTATTTTCTCCACCAGACAGACAAAGCCAGCGAGTGGGGGCAGATAATAATAGCGTAGGGAGGGTGTATTTATTTAGTGCCCCCCTTGGCTACTAACATCTGCCCCCAGCCACCCCAGAAAAGGCAAATCTATAATTAGATGCGCCCTTTCTGGCACTTAGCCCGTCTATTCCCATTGCCCTGTAGCGGTGGCTAATGGGTTAATAATGGGTTAAAGCCACCTTGCTATTGGAAGGTGACTTTAAGCCAGGTTAATAATTGAGAGCTGTCAATTAAACAACTATCAATTATTAATCCTATTGTATGAAATAAAAATAAAACACACACACTTTAATTAAAAATCATTTTAATGAAATAATCACACAGTTTTTGACCATCCGTGCGAAGCCCTTGTTCACCTATAATAAAAATAAAATATTAAAGCAACATTATTCTTTCCTATCCAGTGCTCTGTCAGGTCCCACGCTGTAATCCTTCACAAATGGTTAAGTGGCTTACAGCTAGCAGCACAGCTAATACTGGCTGCTCAGCTGTAAGCCCCTGAATGAATGAGTTCCTCTCCCTCGACAGGAGAGGAAGTGATTAGTGTGGGAAGCTTAATTGATTGCTTCTCAAGCCGTAGATATTGGGGCCTATGGCCGCTGCAATGACTCGCAAGTTTTCAAACTGTCAGCAATGGACCGTCAGCTGTATGGAAACACGTTCCAGTTCCCACCCCTTAGACCACTGCCTCAAACTTCTGGCCCACCGATGCCTTTTGTTTGTGTAGGGAATGAAGCCATCCAGCTGTTAGAACATCTGCTAAAACCGTACTCCAGCAGAGGATTGACACACACAAAAAGATTTTTTAATTACCGCCTCACAAGAGCCAGAAGAATGGTTGAATGAGCTTTTTGGATTCTGACAGCCAAATGGTGTTCTATTGACCGCTATCAACCTAAAAACTGAAACTGTGGACGAGGTAATCAAAGCTTGTGTGGTTCTGCACAATTGTGTCATCAGCAAGGAACAGATTTCCATTGAGGAACACGCTGAAGAAATCACCTTGCATGATTACCAGAACGTTACCAATAGAAGTTCTGTGACTGTTTCCCGAATGAGGGACAAATTTGCCCAATACTTTATGTCCCCTGAAGGAAGAGTAGACTGGCAGGATGACAGAGTTTATTAAACTGATCTGTGATCTTTGTACCTTGTGTACCCACAGTATACCTTTGCCAACCAAAGTTGTCTACCTTGTTGTGTATTATGTACAGTATGTTACCTTTTGTCCAAAGTTGTGTCCCTGGTTGTGTATTAGCAAAGTATTTCACATTTTAACCAAAGTTCTGTACATTGTTAGGTAATCCCCAACAAGGTACAGAACTTTGTTAAAAAGGTGAAATACTTTGGTAATACACAACCAGGGACATCACTTTGGACGAAAGGTAAAATTATTTTACCTTTTACCCAAAGTTATGTGCCTTCTTTTGCATAACCAATAAATGTTACCTTATTTTACCTTTGACAACCAAAGTTGTCTACCTTGTGGTGTATTATGTACAGTATGTTACCTTTTGGCCAAAGTTGTGTCTTGTTATGAATGTGCTGGAGATGGATTCTGAGCAGAGGCTTCCCTGGTGGTTGCAGACTGTACTGAACCTTACAGCGAGGAATGGCAATCTGGGATCACTGACTGGACTGATATAAGGGAGGTTCCCTCCAATGATGGTCGCCGGTGATCAATTGTTCTTGTCTCAATTGTGGTTCCTGGTTCATTTGGAAGTTTGCTGGAGTCTTGCATGCATCTGCTGCTTTCAGATAAGATATTTTCCGCTTGTCTTTTTGTGCTTGCTTTTTGCATAATTTTCTGCACTTTTGAGGAGGACAGCCGGGTCCCCTCCTGGGGCCTGTGCTCCTCTCAGTTTATCTGTAGCCACTGTTATTTGTTCATTTGCTTTTTCCTGTTATTCAATGGCTGCGGCTTAGTTTTGTTACACCAGAGATCTGATTTAGGTGGTGGAGATCGTGTGATCTCAGGTGTTTTAGCAATCAGAAGAGTTGGTATATTTTAGTTTTTTTTTGTTGGATTGCAGTCAGAATTCTTTCCTTTACTTTTCAGTCTAGACAGATTGGGCCCCAGCATTTGGTCATTCTATTTTCTGTCTGTGTCCGTGCTTCTTCTTGTCTAACCGCCATTACATGTTTGGGGGCTTCCTATTTTCTTTGGGGATCTGCTCCGGGGCAGATAGCTTTCATCTTTCTGCCTTTAGGTGTAGTTATCTCTCAGGCTGTGACGAGGAGTCTAGGATCAACATAGAAACGCTCCACGGCTACCTCTAGTTGTGTAGTTAGTTCAGGTTACTGCAATCCAATAGGTTCCAGCCTCTCTGGTGTATTGCCGTTTTTGCTTTTTCTCCTCAGCTACATAAACATAACAGTATCATCGGCTCAAACTGAAAATTATACGGTACTCACAGAAGGGAAAAATATTGTGGAAAGAAAATAAAAGTTGTCAGAGTTGTCAAAGATTTTTTTTTCTGTTTGTTGCATTTTTTCCCTCTTTCTCTCTGGGTGCTGAGGAGGATTTTTTTTTCTCTCATTGGAGTTGCACAGTTGTCTGGCCGTGTGGATCAGCTTGCCAATGAGGTTCGGAGTATTGCTATCTATCTTACTAGGTTGACGGTTGTGGAACCTAGGATTCCAATGCCAGATTTGTTTTTGGGGGATCGGGCTAAATTTCTGAATTTCAAAAATAACTGTAAGTTGTTTTTTGCCTTAAAACTTAAATCCCGGGGAGCGCAGCACAGCAGGTTCAAACTGTCATCTCTCTCCTGAACGGCGACCCTCAGGATTGGGCTTTTTCCCTGACAACCTGGGGATCCTGTTTTGAATGATATTGATGCATTTTTTCTGGCTCTGGGGTTATAGTACGATGAACCTAATGTCACTGATCAAGCTGAAAAAACCTTGTTGGCATTAAATCAGGGTCTTGAAGACGCTGAGTTGTACTGTCAGAAATTCCTAAAAAAGGCAGTCCTGACCAAATGGAATGATGATGCTTTGGCAGCCCTTTTTCGGAAGAGGCTGTCAGAGAATGTAAAGGATGTTATGGTGGGATTGCCTGTCCCCTCTAGTCTCAATGATTCTATGTCATTGGCTATTCAAATTGACAGACGTTTGCGTGAGCGCAGAGGTATGCGTGAGATGGTGTTGCCTTGTGAGTCAGCTCCTGGGACCATGAAGTGTGATGGAGTGACTTCTGGGGCTCAGCGTCATGAGTTTCGAAAGCGCAATGGGTTATGTTTCTATTGTGGTGACGCCTCTTATGCTCTTTCCGTCTGCCCTAAGTGGGGAAGACGTTTTGCACGCTCAGTTGTCTTGGGTAGTTGTTATGTTTCGGTAGCTGAGGAGGACAGGAACAACAGCAGGGCAGCAGAACACCTGAGATGTTGGTAACTGATGGGTTGCAGATTCCTAAACTAACGACACAACTAGAGGTTGCCGTGGAGCGTTCCTACGTTGATCCTAGACGCCTCGTCACAGCCTGAGAGATAACTACACCTAAAGGCAGAAAGATGAAAGCTATCTGCCCCGGAGCAGATCCCCAAAGAAAACAGGAAGCCCCCAAACATATAATGGTGGTTAGACAAGATGAAAATACAAACATAGGCAGAAAATAGACTGGGCAAACGCAGGGGCCACAAGCTGACTAAATAGGATAGGACAGGAGAGATTACTTTCTGCAACCCAGAAAACCCTACAAAAATCCAACAATTCTGATTACAAAAATACTGAGATCACACAATCTCGCCACCCACTAAATCAGATCTCAGTGTGAACAAAAACCAAGCCGCAGCCGCTGAAAAAACAGGAAAAAGCAAATGAGTAAATAAGAGTGGCTGCAGAAAAACTGTGAGGAGCTCAGGCCCCAGTAGGGAACCTGGCTGACCTCCACAAAAGTGAAGAAAACAATGCAAAAAGCAAGCACAAAAAGAAAAGCAATACATATCTTATCTGAAAGCAGGAGATGCAGGCAAGACTCAGCAAACTTCCAAATGAACCAGGTACCACAATTGAGACAAGAACAATTGATCACCAGCAACCATCATGGGAGGGAACCTCCCTTATATCAGACCAGTCCGTGATTCCAGATTGCCACTCCTCACTAAAAGGTTCAGTACTGTCTGTAACCACCAGAGGGAGCCTCTGCTCAGAAACCATCTCTAGCACATTCATAACAGTACCCCTCCTTGAGGAGGGGTCACCGAACCCTCACTTGTGCAACCAGGCCGATCAGGATGAGCTTGGTGATAGGCACGGATCAGTCTCCTAGCATGGATGTCCGAAGCAAACACCCAAGAATTGTCCTCCGGACCATAACCTCTCCAATTAGCCAAATACTGGAGTTTCTGTCTAGAAAAACGAGAATCCAATATTTTCTCAACCACATACTAAAGATTGCCCTCAACTAAAACAGGGTCAGGAGGCGCAGCCATAGGAACCACTGGCTCGACAAACCTCTTCAATAAGGACTTGTGGAACACGTTATGGATCTTAAATGTCCCTGGAAGAAGCAAACGGAAGGAAACAGGATTAAGAAAGGGAATTTGTGCAGTCCTGTGGGACTTGCTCTCGCTCCAAGCCTTGCTCTCGCTCTAGTGGTTTGTTAATGCCATTACCTGTGCCCAAGAGGCCATGGACCCATATCTCTATGGATTTTATTTCCGACCTCCCTGTTTCTCAGAGAATGACCGTTATCTGTGTAATCTCTGATAGGTTTTCTAACATGATACATCTTGTGCTATTACCTAAGTTAACTTCCTCCTCCGAATTGGTGCCTTTGTTCCTTCAGCACGTGGTTCGGTTACATGGCATTCCGGAGAACATTTTGTCTGACAGAGGAGTCCAGTTTATTTCCAGATTTTGGAGGACATTTTGTTCTAAACTTGGTGTTCAATTATCTTTCTCCTCTTCTTTTCATCCTCAGACCAATGGACAAACCGAGAGAACAAACCAGACCTTGGAGACTTATTTGAGATGTTTTGTGTCTGCTGATCAAGATGACTGGGTCTCTTTTTTGCCTTTGGCTGAGTTTGCTCTTAATAATAGGGCTAGCTCTGCCACCTTGATGTCTCCATTTTTCTGCAATTTTGGGTTTCACCCTCGATTTTATTCGAGACAGGTGGAGGCTTCTGTCTGTCCGGGTGTTGACTCTGTTGTGGAGCGTAAGCAGCAGATTTGGGACCAGGTAGTGGAGAGGTTGTCTCTCTCTCAGGAGAAGGCCCAATGGTTTGCCAACCGGCTTAGGTCTGATGGTCTTCGGTTTAAAGTAAGGGACTTGGTTTGGTTGTCCTTAAGAAATATCCCTATCAGGGTTGCATCTCCAAAGTTTAAGCCTAGGTTCATTGGACCTTATAAGATCATGGAGATTCTTAATCCTGTTTCCTTCCGTTTGCTTCTTCCAGGGACATTTAAGATCCATAACGTATTCCACAAGTCCTTATTGAAGAGGTTTGTCGAGCCAGTGGTTCCTGTGGCTGCGCCTCCTGACCCTGTTTTGGTGGAGGGTAATCTGGAGTATGTGGTTGAGAAAATATTGGATTCTCGTTTTTCTAGACAGAAACTCCAGTATTTGGTTAAGTGGAGAGGTTATGGTCAGGAGGACAATTTTTGGGTGTTTGCCTCGGACATCCATGCTAGGAGATTGATCCATGCCTATCACCGAGCTCATCCTGATCGGCTTGGTTGCACAAGTGAGGGTTCGGTGACCCCTCCTCAAGGGGGGGTACTGTTATGAATGTGCTGGAGATGGTTTCTGAGCAGAGGCTCCCTCTGGTGGTTGCAGACCGTACTGAACCTTACAGCGAGGAATGGCAATCTGGGATCACTGACTGGACTGATATAAGGGAGGTTTCCTCCCATGATGGTCGCCGGTGATCAATTGTTCTTGTCTCAATTGTGGTTCCTGGTTCATTTGGAAGTTTGCTGAAGTCTTGCATGCATCTGCTACTTTCAGATAAGATATTTTCTGCTTGTCTTTTTGTGCTTGCTTTTTGCATAAATTTCTGCACTTTTGTGGAGGTCAGCCGGGTTCCCTCCTGGAGCTTGTGCTCCTCTCAGTTTATCTGTAGCCACTGTTATTTGTTCATTTGCTTTTTCATGTTTTTTCAGTGGCTGCGGCTTAGTTTTGTTACACCAGAGATCAGATTTAGGTGGTGGAGATCGTGTGATCTCAGGTGTTTTTGCAATCAGAAGAGTTGGTATTTTTTAGGGTTTTTTGTTGGATTGCAGTCAGAATTCTTTCCTTTACTTTTCAGTCTAGACAGATTGGGCCCCAGCATTTGCTCATTTTATTTTCTGTCTGTGTCCGTGCTTCTTCTTGTCTAACCGCCATTACATGTTTGGAGGCTTCCTGTTTTCTTTGAGGATCTGCTCCGGGGCAGATAGCTTTCATCTTTCTGCCTTTAGGTGTAGTTATCTCTCAGACTGTGACGAGGCGTCTAGGATCAACGTAGGAACGCTCCACGGCTACTTCTAGTTTGTGGTTAGTTCAGGTTACTGCAATCCAATAGGTTCCAGCCTCTCTGGTGTATTGCCGTTTTTGCTTTTTCTCCTCAGCTACCTAAACATAACATATGTCCCTGGTTGTGTATTAGCAAAGTATTTCACCTTTTAACCAAAGTTCTGTACATTGTTAGATAATCCCCAACAAGGTACAGAACTTTGTTTAAAAAGTGAAATACTTTGGTAATACACAACCGGGGACACAACTTTGGACAAAAGGTAAAATTATTTTACCTTTAACCCAAAGTTATGTGCCTGCTTTTGTATAACCAATAAATGTTACCTTTATTTTACTTTTGACAACCAAAGTTGTCTACCTTGTTGTGTATTATGTACAGTATGTTACCTGTTGGCCAAAGTTGTGTCCCTGGTTGTGTATTAGCAAAGTTTTTCACCTTTTAACCAAAGTTCTGTACATTGTTAGGTAATCCCCAACAAGGTACAGAACTTTGTTTAAAAGGTGAAATACTTTGGTAATACACAACCAGGGACACAACTTTGGACAAAAGGTAAAATTATTTTACCTTTTACCCAAAGTTATGTGCCTGCTTTTTTATAACCAATAAATGTTACCTTTATTTTACCTTAGAAATAAATGACAGACAACCATTCTAATCAACCAAAGTAACATTTATTTTATTAAAAAGTTTAACAATGTTTTTTCAATGTCAATAATCTTTAAGGTTTTTTTTCAATGTGAAAAATCTTTGTTTTTTTCAATGTGAAATATGTTTTTCTTTTATTTTTAATAAAAAAAAGTTATACGGTTTTACAGGTTTGTGTAGTGTGGGGTGGAGATACTACTGGAGGGGCTGTGGGACCCTTCGACAGTGGGAGTGTGGAGAGCGGACTGGGATGGTGTTGGGGAAGGATCAGGTAAAAGAGGTGAAGGGGTGGAAAAAGAAATGGAACGGGTGAAGAGGTGGGAGGCAGAACAGGTGGGTGGTGGAGAGGAGGATTGGGCAGGTAGTAGAGGAGCAGATGTGGTTGAGAACTGGTATTGGGCAGGTTGTTGGTATGGGGCAGGTTGTTGGAAGTGGGGAGGTTGCTGGAAGTGGGAGGTTGTTGGTACTGGGGAGGTTGTTGGTACTGGAGAGGTTACTGGTGCAAGTGTGGGAGGAACGACTGGGGTGGGTGTAGGTTGGGAGGTAACCTGCGCTAGAGCATCGTGGCAAGTATGCCTTACATGCATCCGCTGGCTAGGAGATAGCGTATCCATGTGCTCGGCTACAGACTGGAAAAAACTGTGGTTTGGCGAACTTCTTGATTTTGAATGCATCGTTTGCAGAAGTGTCTTAACCTCCAGAATGCTGGAGCTGAGCTGATTAAAGACTGCAGCCATTTGCTCTGACAATACTTTAAGACAGTTCTGAAATGATGCATTAAGATGCAAGAATTTGGGCACATAGTTCCTTTCCTGACCCCTCTGTCACAGCCGCCCAGTAGCCACAGGTGTACTAGAGGTGGCAGCGGCAGAAGGGTGGGGTAAGGGTAAATCTATCTCCTGACCAGTAGCCTCATGCAATGCACTCGGCCACGATGCTGCAGCGCTGGTGGAGGGGACAGAGGGCTCACATGTCTGGGAAGGCTGGGAAGGTGTGGATCGGCCGGGGCTGTCGAAGTGTCCCTCGGTGCCGATCTCCTGAGGGATCGCCCCAGGAGGGTCCAACTCTGCGGGCGCCCGAGTGCTGGTCACCTTTCTGTGGACTAAAGAGAAAAAATACAATTAATATACTGATGTTGAATTTCCCTGGCTGTAAAAAAAAAGTTAGACATGTTAGCATTTTTTTAAACTTGGGGTGGGTAATATTTACCTTCTGGTGACCATTGTTACCTGGAGGAACGACAGGGCTTCTGCGTATTTGTATTTGCTCCTGCATCCTCCAGATCCACTAGGGGCTCGCATCTCTTTGTTGAACTCCTTCTTGAAGCTATCCCTCACAGACTGCCACCGCTTCACAATTCTCTCCCCTGAAACGAAAAAGCAAAAGTTAGTTTACAACATCAGTGTTTCCCAAACTCCAGTCCTCACAGCCCCCACGGGTTATGTTTTCAGGATTTCCATAGTGTTGCACAAAAGGAAATCATGAAAACATGACCCGTAGGGGCCATGAGGACTGGAGTTTGGGAAGCAGTGCTTTAAGTCCAGCAACCTGAACTGTATATACTTACGGTGTTCAATCTTGGCCCGAGCATCGAGGTCCTCGTGCAGTCCATGAGTTGTGAAAAGATTTCCTCCCAGAGCCGACGGGTCACTATGACATCTGCATGGCGGCGGTCCCCTATGTTCCACAGCGGCTTCCTTTCTTGGACCAGATCGATGAGGAGGTCCACGTTCAGAACCCCCTCCTCACCGTCCGTGTCGGGAGCACGCTGTGAAGCCTCTTAAAGAAAAGAGAAAAAATATACATTAGTCTCCAAACTACCAAGGAAAAAAAAAATTGTAAAAAAAAATTAAACAAAAAAGTTTTTGCAAAAAAATTGTAAAAAAAAAAAACTTACATGATGGTGACCGCTGCGTCGCTCACGCCGACGACCCTGGGATGCACTGTGAGGACCTCTTTGCCGAGCACCAGCTCCGGAATACTATAAAAAATAAATATTATGTGCTTGGATGTAGGCATATGTGTTTGGGTGCAGTGTGATGTCTGTACTAAATTGTTTTCTCTGTGTTGTGTATAGTGTGATGTTGTGTTGAGCGATGCATGCAGCGATTGTGAAAAAAACAAAAAAATACTTACCTGTAAACGCTGACGATGCGTGGGAGGGCTCCCAGAAGAAGAAGACGTGTCCTGCTGTGCTGTTGGACTTGAGGGCCGTCTTCTGCTGTGGAATAAAGAGAAAGAAAGGCCATGCAATATCAATTGCTATTGCATGGCCCTGGCTGGAAGGGGTAGTGTGTGATATTTACCATCTGCTGTCTCTTGCCGTGGTCTCCTGGTTAATCCCAGATGTGTCCTGCTGTGCTGCTGGAGTTGAGGGCCATCTTCTGCTGTGAAATAAACAGAAAGAAAGGCCATGCAATATCAATTGATATTGCATGGCCCTGACTGGAAGGGGTAGTGTGTGATATTTACCGTCTGCTGTATCTTGCCGTGGTCTCCTGGTCACTCCCAGACGTGTCCTGCTGTGCTGCTGGCGTTGAGGGCCGTCTTCTGCTGTGGAATAAAGAAAAAAGAAAGGCCATGCAATATCAATTGATATTGCATGGCCCTGACTGGAAGGGGTAGTGTAGTGTGTATATTTACCGTCTCGCTGTCTCGTTGCCGTGGTCTCTCATGGGCTCACATCCACTAGGGACGTGTTCCTGCTGTGTCATGCTGGCGTTGAGGGCAATCTTCTGCTGTGGAATATAGAGAAAGAAAGGCCATGCAATATCAATTGATATTGCATGGCCCTGGCTGGAAGGGGTAGTGTCTGATATTTACCGTCTGCTGTCTCTTGCCGTTGTCTCCTGGTCACTCCCAGACGTGTCCTGCTGTGCTGCTGGAGTTGAGGGTCATCTTCTGCTGTGGAATAAAGAGAAAAAAGGCCATGCAATATTAATTAATATTGCATGGACCTGGCTACAAGGGGTAGTGTGTGATATTTACCGTCTGCTGTCTGCTGCCGTGGTCTCCTGTTCACTGCCAGACGTGTCCTGCTGTGCTGTTGGAGTTGAGGGCCATCTTCTGCTGTGGAATAAAGAGAAAAAAAGGCAAATTGATATTGCATGACCCTGGCTGGAAGGGGTAGTTTGTGATATTTACCGTCTGGCCTCTGCTCCCATGCTCTCCATCAGCAGTCGCATCTGTTGGAGTCCCGGGGGTGTAGGTGTAGGTGCTGCTCCTGGTGACTCAGCTGCTGCTGTTGGGCGGCTTGTGCTGTTGAATGAAGAGAAAAAAAGGGCCATGAATATATTGATATTGCATGGCACTGGCTGAAAGTGCTTGTCTGTGATATTTACTGTCTGGCATCTGGTCCCGGCTGCATCATGACCAAAAATTCTTGGGGTCGCGCAGGTGGTGGTGGTGCTGGTCTGGTCTCCTGTCCTCCACTCCTGCGGCAGGCTCCTCGGCGGTTGGCTCCTGTTCTGGCTCCTGTTCTCTTCGCTGGCTGCATGGTTATGGCTGAGGGTGGTCCCACTGCCATTGTTTATATAGGTTGGCTATGGACTGGGCTACAAAACAAAAAACAGACAAAAAAACCTGATCCAGCTGCCGGATCCGGCAAAAATCAGATCCGGCGCATTGCGGCGCTCATAGACTTTCATTGTAACAAAAAGCCGGAAGCGCTGGATCCGGCACTTCCGGGCTTTTCGCCGGAGACAAAAAACGTTGCAGTAGACGTTTTTTCCAGACGCCGGATTGAGACCAGACGCCGGATCCGGCAAAAATCTAGCACTAATGTTAGTCAATGGGGAAAAAACGGATCCGGTTTTTGATTTTGCCGGATCCGGTTTTCATAAAAAATGCTGGAACTCGCCTGATTGCAAAAACCTGATGTGTGAAACAGGCCTTAAACATACAGACAGGTATAAGTATAGCTCATTTGTCCAAAGTGCATAGCAATACACGATATACTGTATACAGGGTAGGTATATCGAGACCTTGGTTCCATAAACCCAGATCATACCGAAGCTGGACAAATATATAATTAATCCTTTTATCAATCCGAAGATTTCATACATTACAAGTTTATACTTAAAACATATAACTCTGCCCTTCACCTCTCCAAACAAACCTATTTCAACACCCTCATCACCTCACTATCCAATAATCCCAAACGTCTCTTTGACACGTTTCACTCCCTACTGAACCCAAAAGTGCAGGCTCCAACCATGGATCTCCGTGCTGACGATCTGGCCAATTATTTCAAAGAAAAAATTGACCACATCCGACAGGAAATTATCTCCCAATCCCCTCATACCATGCACTGTCCTCCCTCCCCCATCTAGCTCACTCTCTGACTTTGAACCAGTCACAGAAGAAGTAATCAGGCTCCTTGCATCTTCTCGCCCTACCACTTGCATCAGTGACCCCATTCCGTCACATCTCCTCCAGTCCCTTTCCTCTGCTGTCACCTCTCACCTAACAAAAATATTCAACCTCTCTCTCTCTTCCGGTATCTTTCCCTCCTCATTTAAACATGCCATTATACATCCATTACTTAAAAAATCATCCCTCGACCAAAACTGTGCTGCTAACTATAGACCTGTCTCTAATCTTCCCTTCATCTCTAAACTCCTGGAACGCCTGGTCCACACCCGTCTTATTCGCTATCTTTCAGATAACTCTCTTCTCGACCCTCTTCAATCTGGTTTCCGCTCTTTACACTCTACTGAAACTGCCCTCACTAAAGTCTCTAATGATCTTCTAACAGCTAAATCTAATGGTCACTACTCCATGCTAATTCTCTTGGATCTCTCCGCAGCATTCGACACTGTGGACCATCAGCTCCTCCTCACTATGCTCCGCTCCATCGGCCTCAAGGACTCCGTTCTCTCCTGGTTCTCCTCCTATCTCTCTGACCGTTCCTTCACTGTATCTTTTGCTGGTTCCTCCTCCTCTCATATTCCCCTTACTGTTGGGGTTCCTCAAGGATCAGTCCTAGGCCCCCTCCTCTTCTCTTTGTATACTGCCCCTATTGGACAAACAATCAGTAGATTTGGTTTCCAGTACCATCTCTATACTGATGACACCCAATTATACACTTCTTCACCCGTTATCATGCCTGCCTTTTTAGAAAACACCAGTGATTGTCTTACCTCTGTCTCTAACATCATGTCCTCCCTCTATCTGAAACTGAACCTGTCAAAAATGGAACTCCTCATGTTTCCTCCCTCTACTAACCTACCCTTGCCTGACATTGCCATCTCTGTGTATATGTTTCCACCATTACTCCCCAGCAACATGCCCGCTGTCTTGAGGTCATACTTGATTCCAAGCTTTCATTCACCCCCCATATCCGATCACTTGCTCGCTCTTGTTATCTCCACCTCAAAAACATCTCTAGAATTCGATATTTTCTTACTTTCTACTCTGCAAAAACTCTTACTGTTTCTCTTATTCATTCTTGTCTGGACTATTGTAACTCTCTACTAATCGGTCTCCCTCTTACCAAACTCTCCCCTCTCCAATCTGTCTTGAATGCTGCAGCCAGGATCACATTCCTCACCAATCGTTATACCGATGCCTCTACCTTGTGCCAGTCATTACACTGGTTACCCATCCACTACAGAATCCAGTACAAACTTATTACCCTCACTCACAAAGCACTCCATGGCTCAGCACCACCCTACATCTCCTCCCTCGTCTCAGTCTACCATCCTACCCGTGCCCTCCGTTCTGCTAATGACCTGAGGTTAGCATCCTCAATAATCAGAACCTCCCACTCCCATCTCCAAGACTTTTCACATTCTGCCCCAATTGTTTGGAATGCACTACCCAGGTTAATACGATTAATCCCCAATCCCCACAGTTTTAAGCATGCCCTAAAACGCATTTGTTCAGACTGGCATAACGCCTCAACGCATTAACCTAACTATCCCTGTTGGCCCTTTCAAAAAAATTTTTCTACCATAATCAGGTATTATGTTCTCACCCGCTTTATGCATTTAATAGCCCTCTGTGTCTGTACTGTTACATACATTGGCTGTTAACTGGTTCATGCAGAATTACATGAACACTCGATTCTTACACTATGGCTGGTCCGAACAATGAAAGCAATTGTTACCATCCACCTTTTGTGTCTCCCCTTTTTCCTCATAGATTGTAAGCTTGCGAGCATGGCCATCATTCCTCTTAGTATCTACTTTGATCTGTGTTTATTGCTATGCTGTAATGTCTATTGTCTGTACAAGTCCCCTCTATAATGTAAAGTGCTGCGGAATATGTTGGCGCTATAGAAATAAAATTATTATTATTATTTATCCACAGTGCATGGCAGCACAAAAAATGTACAATGGTAGACAGATAAAAGACCTTGGTGCAGCAAATGCTGATCACATGGGAGCTGACTCCTCCTTCAAGTTTATAGAGTCATGATACATATACAGTAAGGAGATCCCAAAGTACTCATCTGACACAAGCTGCCTCCCATCTTCCATTGCCTCTGTCTCAATGTTTTTCGCCCTTGCGGCTCATCAGTAGGCCTGATAAAATTTGATGTGTCTCGATAGGATATGATGTGCACACCACACCCTATCTAGACACATCAAATTTTATCAGGTGTACGACTGGTGCAATCTGGGTAGAGATAATCTTATGTGACAATTTAACAGGGCAATAATCTTCATTACTCCGCATTTGGAGTGCATCAGCAAGGCGATTGAAGAAAAAGCCGTAATTTCTTTTGTTTTAAAAAAAGCATTTCTTTAGCTGTTCTGTAACTGGCGCAATCTGGGTAGAAATAATCTTACGTGACAATTTAGCTAGGGCAATAATCTTCATTACTCCACATTTGCAGTGTGTCAGCAAGGCAATTGAAAAAAAAAAGCCATAATTTTCTCTTGCCTTAAAAAACTGTGTTTCTATATCTAGCAGCTGTGCGACTTGTGCAATCTTTTGAGGCTGGAATCACACTAGCGAGAAGTACGGACGAGTGCTATGCAAGAAAAAATCGCATTGCAGTCGGACCAATGTTAATCTATGGGCCAGCTCCGACCACCCGATATTTTCTCGTCTGTTTTATTTGTGCGAGAGAAATCGCAGCATGCTGAGATTTTCACTGTATTACGACTGAGACTCGCGAATGCAAGTCTATGGGTGCGAAAAAAAAAAGAATTACACACGGACCACAAGTGTGACTTACGAGAAATACGCAAGACTTCTCCAGGTCACAGGAAATTGCATCAGGCATTGTGATGAAGCTTTGGCATGCTAATTTGACAGGCAGCCAGTACAGAAAACCAGGAAGAACGCCACCACGGATTCCTCCATCATGTCGACGGTTATTAACGTTGAGATGCTCATAGTTCTGGTCCAAAAGAGGCCAGAACTATGGGACCAGAAGGGCGCCCACTATGCGGACCGGGCACGCAAGGAGGCAGCGTGGAGATGCATTTGTACCCAGATGTTACCGGATTATGAGGAATGATCTCGTGAGGCCAAAGACCAAATTAGTAAGTACAATAATGCTAAAATGTATAAACTCAAATAATCATGTGTCTGCAAAATAATATAACAACTCTTCCTATGGTATATGTGGCCTCTTTTACAATTATCACTTGCAAAGTATTAGGTCACATTGTAATGTTTGAATATTTAGGCAATATAAACACATTGCTTGACTGAACACTTGTGTTTTGTGTTACATTGCAGTGAGTGATGTGACAAGACGTTGGCGCAGCTGTAGGGACCAATATAGGCAGGAGAGACAGTATAGTGCCAGAAGTGGAGGTGGCGCTGCCACAAAATGCATATATATATATATATAATTTCGACCGCCTAAATTTCCTAGCTCCTATTATGGATCTGAGAACTTAAGTGCATGTCTTTTTAAATCACATTCTACAGTCCTTGACAGAAGTTATGTCGCTTATCCATGTTATGTAAATCAAAGCTTATAACCTGACGTTAAATTCATCCATTGGTTTTATAAATTACTCTTTTGAAAGCTGAAACCCTCCCAAATTTTGGTTTAGGTTAAGAAAATAAATTGGCATCAATGCTGAAATATTGATCATTTAATGAACATAGAATGGTCAGATTTTGGCAAGACAAAAGTTTTGTCGCCCACAGAAAGTAATGTGATATTCAAACAAAGAATTATCTTAAAATACAAATATATGTTGCATAACATTGGTGAATTAAGTTGTGGTGCTATTTGAGTCATATTTAATATTTTGTGTGACTTCCATGAGCTTGAAGGACTGCATCCATGCGGTTCAACAATGATTCATACAATTTATTAATGAAGTCATCAGGAATAGCAAATAATGCAGTCTTACATGCCTCCCAGAGTTCATCTAGATTCCTTGGTTTTGTCTTCCAAGCTTCCTCTTTCATCCTACCCCAAACATGCTCAATGATGTTCATGTCTGGTGACTGGGCTGGCCAGTCATTGAGCACCTTGATCTTTTTTGCCTGGAGGAACTTTGTTCTAGTGATGGATGTATGTGATGAAGCACCATCCTGCTGCAGAATTTGACTCCTTTTATGATTTGGAATGTAAGAGGTAGCTAATACTTCTTGATATTTTAGGCTATTGATATTGTTATGTTCTGCTACAAGCACTAAGGAAAGAACGGAGATCTGTTCCTACCATATAACTAAGCTTGATCCCTACGATGTAACGGGGAACCTGATCCTGCGATCAGACCCGCTAAAGTCCTCAGCTAGTCTGTACGAAGACCTATAGATGCGAGGAAGGGATCCCTACAAGAACTAGGGACTGGGAGAAAGATGGACACCTCCTAACAGAAGTTGTAGCAGTAAAAGACAAAAAAACAACATAGAACATAGAGGTCCGAAGACCAAGCAAAACTGACTGAGTAAGGTAACAAAGCACCTGGCTAGCTTAAGAGTAGAAATTACAATGAAGTCCAGCAAAGCCAGAAGGGCGGAGCAGGATTAAATAGGCAAAAAAGGTCATGTGACCAGCAAAATAGAAAAAAACAAACAGGAGAGTTCTAACAGTACACCCCTTCTAAGAGGATCCTCCGGATCCCCTAGGCCCAGGCTTATCCGGAAATCTCTTGTGAAACGCTCTGACAAGTCTGGACGCAGAAGCATCATCCGCCCTCACCCATGAGTTATCCTCAGGTCCGAAACCCTTCCAAGCGACGAGATACTGCAAACTCTCTCTATACCGTCTAGAATTTAGGATGCGGGAAATTTCATATTCCCCGTCCTCCACCATCGGGGGAACAGTGGCAGAGGAGTCTCCATCCGACACATCAGCTCTTTTCAACAGAGAAACATGAAACACCGGATTAATCTTCCAGGAGGTAGAACCTCCAACCTAACAGCAGATTGGTTATCAACCTGAAGCACCTTAATGGGCCCTACAAACTTGGGAACCAATTTTTTAGAAGGAATCCTCAACCGCAGATTCTTAGAGGACAACCAAACCATGTCACCAATAGCAAACAAAACCTCTTGCCGTTTCCTATCAAAGTACTTTTTAGATTTTCTGTTAGCCTCCTGAAGATTAACACGCACATCCGTCCAAACTCTCTCCACATCACCGGAAAAATTCTCCTCTTCAGGCACGGCCGATATCAATTTGGAGAATGACCCAAACGACGGATGTCTCCCAGTACAACAAAAAAAAGGCGAACAACCAGCAGAAGAGGATGTATGGTTGTTAAGAGCAAATTCAGCAAGTGGCAGAAACTCAGACCACCCCTCTTGATTATCTGCCACAAAGCAACGCAAGAACTGCTCAACATCCTGGTTTTTCCTTTCTGTCTGGCCATTAGATTCAGGATGATATCCGGATGAAAACGACAAATGAACTCCCAACCTGTCACAAAAGGCGCGCCAAAAACGAACCACGAACTGAGGTCCCCTATCAGAAACAATGTCAGTAGAAATGCCAAGTAGTTGACAATTTCCTTGACAAAGGCCTTAGCGAGAGTCTTAGCGCAGGGCAGTTTGATAAAAGGAACCAAGTAACACATCTTGCTAAAACGGTCCACGACCACCCAGATGACAGTGAAACCCTCAGAGGGGGGAAGGTCAGTAATAAATTCCATAGCCAAATGTGTCCAAGGTGCACTAGGAACCTGCAGAGGGCAAAGCAACCCCGCAGCAGGAGTATGTGAAGACTTAAATCTAGCACACACAGTGCATTGACGCACCCACTTAATGACTTCCCTCTGCCATCCAGGCCACCAAAAACTGCGACCCACAAGTCTCTTGGTCTCAGAGATTCCAAGATGACCTGCCAACTGAGACTCATGACACTCAACAAACAAATCTCTCCTAAAGGTCCCAGGCACAAACAACCTCCCATGGGGAGTGTTAGATGTGGCATTCTCCTGTGCTTTAAGAATCTCATCTTCCAACACAGAGTCCAAAGCAGCAATCACAACCCCTTCTTGTAAAATGTTCTCCTCCTATCTCCTCACAGACCATGGGAGAAAAGCTGCGAGACAAAGCATCAGCTTTAACATTCTTAGTACCTCGGATGTAAGTAACGGAAAAATTAAACCGTGAGAAAAACAGTGCCCACCTAGCCTGACGGGCATTCAAGCGTTTGGCAGCATCAAGATAGATCAGATTTTTATGATCAGTGAAAACCTGAACGGGAAATTCAGCACCTTCCAAGAGATGACGCCAGTGTTCAAATGCGAGTTTAATAGCCAACAATTCCCTATTACCAATATCGTAATTCAGTTCAGTCTCAGAAAATTTTTTTGAAAAAAAGGCACAGAGATGTACTCCATCCCTGTTTTCCTGAGACAACACCGCGCCGACCCCCACAGAAGAAGCATCAACCTCAACCAAAAACGGTTTAGTCACATCAGGCTGCATAAGGATGGGAGCAGAGCTGAACCTCTCCTTTAGAAACACAAAAGCTTCAATGGCCTCAGTAGTCCACTGAACCGCATTAGCACCTTTCCTGGTGAGATCGTTCAGTGGTTTGACAATAATAGAACATTTTTTAATGAATTTTCTATAATAATTGGTGAAACCCAAAAACCTCGTATCGATTTCAAACCAATAGGCCTAGGCCATTCCTGCACAGCTTGAACTTTCACCGGGTCCATCTCAAAACCTTCACTGGAGATAATGTAGCCCAAAAAACTAATTCTCTGTACTGCAAACTCACATTTTTCTAGCTTAGCAAAAAGCGAATTGTCAATTAATAACTGTAATATCTCACATACGCTCCGCCAATGAGACTCTAGATCCAGCAAATAAATCAAAATGTCATCCAAATACACAATCACATTTTTGCCGATCAAAGGTCTAAGGATGTCATTAATAAGATTCTGAAAAAATGCAGGAGCATTAGTAAGACCAAAAGGCATAACCAGATTCTCAAAATGACCCACAGGTTTGTTAAAAGCAGTCTTCCATTCGTCACCCTCCTTCATGTGCAGCAAATTGTATGCCCCCCGAAGATCAATTTTAGAGAACCACTTGGCCCCCACTAACTGGTTAAACAAATCAGGAATCAATGACAAGTGGGTAAGGATTGCGTACAGTAATTTTATTAATCTCACGAAAGTCCAGACAAGGACGTAAACCGCCGTCCTTTTTTTTAACAAAAAAAATCCAACAGCCACAGGAGACTTGGAAGGCCTAATGTGACCGGCTGCCAAGCTTGTCTGTATGTATTCCTTTCTCTCAGGAATAGTAAGATTAAATAAACAACTTTTAGGAAGAGTCGCTCCAGGGACAAATTCAATAGTACAATCATAGTCTCTATGGGGAGGCAAAATCTGCGATTCCTTCTCAGAAAAAACTTTCCAAAAATCCTGAATAGGTACAGGTAATTCCCCTTTATCCACAGCAGCAATACGCCCATTACAACACCGGAGAAGGCAAATTATTCAATACTACCAAATCCAAATTCTCTTGGTGAACACCATTAATAGTGAGGGGAAATTGACAGACCTTGCGAGTAACATTCTTCAAGGGAGAGCCATCAACAGAAACCACGGCAATAGGGGATGACAAAAGTTTGGGTTTTAATTTAAGTTTTTCCAAGAATCCCCCATCAATCACATTCAAAGTAGAACCACAATCGACAAATACCCGAAATTCCATTAATTCTTCCTGAGCAGCAGTAGTGGCAGAAAGAAAGACGCCCTTAGTGTTTAAACAGGCTATACGGGCGGAACTGACCTTTTTTTTTTTTCTTTGTTCATACGAAGCACACAGTTCTTAATTAAATGGTCAGATTTGCCGCAATAAAAGCACAAACCTTCAGAAAACCTGCGGTCTTTTTCCTGAGAGCGAGGTGCCAACGCTCCAATCTCCATCAGCTCTCCAATGTCAGTACAGACCCTCTCAAGACTTGGAGCTGACATGGCAGAGGATTTACTCTCATTAACCCTTGCACGCAGTCTCCTTTCCACCCGTATAGCTAATTGCTTAGCCTCCTGCAAGTTACCAGGTGTGGGATAAGCAATCAACAAATCTTCAACCCTTTCACCTAGCCCTGCAAGAAACAAACTTTTCAAAGCTGAATCGTTCCACCCCACCTGAGTAGACCACTGACGGGAGTGAGTACAATATTATTCCACATTACCTGATCCCTGCCTCAAATGTCTCAATTCTGTCTCAGCTGATGAGACACGATCAGGATCATCATACAATAACCCCAAAGCAGAAAAAAAAACTATCCACTGATCTAAAGCATGGATCACTAGGTTGCAGAGAAAAGGCCCACTCCTGAAGTTCTTTGCGCAAAAGTGACATTATGAACCCTATGCGCTGTGATTCATTACAAAAGGATCAGGGTCTCAAACGAAAATACAACAAGTAAGCATTTTTAAAAGAAAAAAAATCTTGTTGTTCAGCAAAAAACAAGTCAGGCAAACGTACCTTTGGCTCCACGAAATGTGCTCCAGAACAGCTACTCGTTGCTGGAGCTCGATCACCTCCAGAGAGAGTCCCTGCAGGCGTTGAGCCAAGTCCTGAACCGACACCATGATGGAAATTGGAAATCTTTCCTTAGAGATATTTTTTGGCTGGACTTACTGTTATGTTCTGCTACAAGCACAAAGGAAAGAAGGGAGATCTGTCCCTATGATAGAACTAAGCTTGATCCCTACGATGTAACAGGGAACCTGATCCTGCGATCAGACCCGCTAAAGTCCTCAGCTAGTCTGTACGAAGACCTATAGATGGGAGGAAGGGATCCCTACAAGAACTAGGGACTGGGAGAAAGATGGACACCTCCTAACAGAAGTTGTAGCAGTAAAAGACAAAAAAACAACATAGAACATAGAGGTCTGAAGACCAAGCAAAACTGACTGAGTAAGGTAACAGCACCTGGCTAGCTTAAGAGTAGAAATTACAATGAAGTCCAGCAAAGCCAGAAGGGTGGAGCAGGATTAAATAGGCAAAAAAGGTCATGTGACCAGCAAAATAGAAAAAAAAACTAACAGGAGAGTTCTAACAGATATTGCCTTCCACCTTGCAAATGTTTCGCACACCCCATACGGAATTTAACCCCAGACAATGATCTTTCCACCACCAAATTTAACTGTTTTCTGGGTGTATTTTGGATCCATATGGGCTCCAGTAGGTCTCCTGTAGTATTTGCGGTGGCTGTGGTGTAATTCTACTGAAAATTCATCAGAGAAATCCAACTTCTGCCACTTTTCCAGCGTCCATCTGTTTAGAAGGCTGTGGGACTTTGCAAATGCCACATGGTTTTTATTTGCCTTTTGTTTAGTGCTGGCTTCTGGGACTGAATTGACCATGGAGGCCATATCAAGACTGAATCCTACAAACTGTTCTAGTTGACACAGGGACTTGAGGTGACCAGGCCTGTTGGAGCTCTGCTGCAGTGGAAGAGGGGCTTGCTTTGGATTTTCTAACAAACAAATATTCCTCCTGAGCAGTTGTCTTGTGGGGTCTGCCAGACCTGGGCTTGTCAAACTCATCTCCAGTCTCTTCAAATCTTTTTTTAATTCTTTGTACTTGATGCTGAGACACACCAAAGGTTCCAGCCACCTCTGCAGTGGATCTGGTCTTCAGCCTCTTGATAATCAAGGATTTTGTCGCAGGGTGGATTTTTGGCATATTGTCAGAGCTCAAGTTGCAGTTCAAGTGAAGGTCTGGAGTGCTGGGTTTCTTTTTATACACACCCACTAATTAACCGATCATTTACTGAGCACTGGTGAGGATGTAAACTAGGATTGGGTGCATTATATGACCAGGTGACAAAACTTTTGTCTTGCCAAATCCTGACCATTCTGTGTTCACTAAATGATCAATATTTCAGCATTGATGCCAATTTATTTTCTTAACCTAAACCAAATTTGGGAGGGTTTCAACTATCAAAAGAGTAATTTATAAAACCAATGGATGAATTTAACGTCAGGTTATTAGCTTTGATTTACATAACATGGATAAGAGACATAACTTCTGTCAGGGATTGTAGTCATGCGGTTTGGTTCCAATATTAATTCTATTTTTTTTTTAAAAAAAGCACCGAATCTAACCTTACGGAGAGGGAGACGGGATCAGACTCGGAGGCGGTAATCGATCCTGTGCGAGATGGTGCTGAACAACCTGGACCATCTTCAGCAGCTTTCAGTAGCACACAACCACTACCACCACCACCAGCATCAGCATCCCAAGAGGAAAATCCAGAGGACCAGGGCAACAGTAGTAGCCCCACCTTGCCCCTTGATACCTCTCCCCAGGCTCCAGCCAAAATGTGGCCGGTGCAGGAGAGGAGGAGAAGCTAGTGAAACCAGGAGGCAGGTGGACACTGGTGTCCTGAACTACTTAGCAAGAGATGCCCATGATGATGGGGAGAAGGCTTATACCCGCAGTCTGGCACAGTACCTCAGGCAAATTCTCAGTGAGTTCTGGCTGCGTGCTAGAGGGGCAATCCAGATAGTGATTAACGCCTGCACACCACCCAAAAATCCCCACCCAGTATTTGAATTTTTGGAAAGATGGCAGCTTTCCTCTAACAACCAAATTCAAATGCTGGGAAGGCAAGAAGTGCAGGCTCAATCACTGTCTGAGCCTCCTCCTCCCGGATGCCTACTCCACCACAGGCCGCCCCCACCCAAAATTGGCCTCAACAGGTCCAATATATTGCCCAGAGCGCACCTGCCCCATATGGCTACTTTACTAGACCCAATGGTCGACATGGCCATATTGGGGGTTATGCTCAAAGTTCCCAGCCCTACAGTCGCGACTACCCTCAATATCCTGTTTACCCCTACTCAAACCCACAGCAGGATCCTGGCGTATTGCAACAGGGCCAACCATCTTCTGCCAGCACAGTGGGAGACACTGAGTTTGGCCAACAACCAAGGAAAAACACCCAAGCCGGACTCCCGCCTTCCCCACCCCAGACCTACCATAATTTGTATGTTTTCCTTTTTGTCTGGAAATTGTGTGTGCCTTATATTTATTTTTTTGATTATTAACCTTTATTTTTGTAATTATTTTCTTACAATTGTGATGCTCACATTATCCCATATGGAAATAATATGGTCAGTTATTTTGCTTACCATTAAACATTTAATACTATATGATTCTTTTTTTCTGCTACTACATGTTAGTAATGTGTAGGTTGCACAAATTCTAAATGCTTTGCCGCATAGAACAGAACAGTGGAAAGAAAGGTAAAAGTAAACATAAATTTTAAAAAAAGATGATAAGTCATGGCAGCAAATAACAATATAAAAATGTATCCAACATATACTGAAGAAGTAATAAGTAGTGTTGAGCTATACTGCCCGATATCCTAATATATCGGATTGGATTGGATCGGCCCGATACTCAAAAAGTATCGGGTATCGCCGATCCGATACCAGAAACACAATGCAAGTCAATGGGACAGAAATATCGGAACTAAAAAAACCCCTTTCTTTCCTTGAAAACACTAAATATACACATATAGAATACATATATATATACATGTCATTGTGACATATATATATATATATACATATATTTATAGTTCATACACTTCTACATAGTAAAATAGCCTCTGATTCACTTGCCGGGTAATGCCGGCTTTTGTGAAAATACAGAAGCACCCGACATGAAATGACATATGGTTTACATAGAGTTCTTTTCATGTAGTTTGATATCTGGTTTTCACAAACAATTACATGAGTGTATGTGGGCAAAATTTCACACCTGTAGGGGTTAACTAAAGGTGTAAATTCGTTGTAAAAAAAACAGATTTTTTTGCTACAAATTTACACCTTTAATTAACCCTACATGTGTCAAATTTTGCACACATACACTCATGTAATTGTTAGTGAAAACAATATATCAAACAACATGAAATGACATGGTTAACTCTATGTAAACCAGTGTTTTTCAACTCCAGTCCTCAGGACCCATCAACAGGTCATGTTTTCAGGATTTCCTTAGTATTGCAAAGGTGATGGAATTAATGCTTGAGCAGGTGATAATTTTATCACCTGTGCAAGACTAAGGAAATCCTGAAAACATGACCTGTTGGTGGGTCCTGAGGACTGGAGTTGAGAAACACTGATGAAAACCATTGTGTCATTTCATGTCGGCTTCTGTATTTTCACAAAAGTCGGCAATTGAATTAGCGGCTATTATACTATGTAGAAGTGTATGAACTATAAATATATATATATATATATATATATATATATGTCACAAATTCAATGACATGTATATATATATGTATGAGGTGTAAAATTGTTGAAAAAAAATGCGTGGGCTCCCGCCCTATTTTCTCAACCAGACAGACAAAGCCAGTGAGTGGGGGCAGATAATAATAGCCCAGAGAGGGACCATTATTTTTGGGCCCCCCCTGGCTACCAACATCTTCCCCCAGACACCCCAGAAAAGGTAAATCTATAATTAGATTCGCCCTTTCTGGCACTTTGCCCGTCTATTCCCATTGCCCTGTAGCGGTGGCGAATGGGTTAATAAGGGGTTAAAGCCACCTTGCTATTGAAAGGTGAGTTTAAGCCAGGTTAATAATTGAGAGCTGTCAATTAGACAACTATCAATTATTAATCCTATTATATGAAATAAAAATAAAACACACACACTAATTAAAAATCATTTTAATGAAATATACACACAGTTTTTGACAATATTTTATTTTACTGCCATTCCTTGCGAAGCCCTTGTTCACCTGTAATAAAAATAAAATAATAAAGCAACATTATTCTTACCTATCCGATGTTCAGTCAGGTCCCCCGATATAATCCTTCTGAAAGGGTTAATGTTTACTGCAGAGACTGCAGCTAATGCTGACAGTCTCACAGTAAACCCCGACTGAATCATCTCCTCTCCTGGCTGACAGGAGAGGAAGTTGTTAGCATAATTGATTGCTTCCCACTTTCACTTCAGGTCAGCCAGGGACACCCACAGCATCAGAGGGAATCCCGGCTGACCTGAAGTGAACTGATTAACAAAAATAGGGGATCCCCTCTAAAAAAAAATGGCATGGGGTCCCCCCTATTTTTGTTAACCAGCCTGATAAAGCAGACTACTGAGGCCTGGTTTTTCAGGCTGTGAAGGAGCCAATATCCATGGACCTTGCAAGCCTGATAATACCAGGCCACAGCAGCCTGCTTATCTTGACTGGTTAACAAAAATAGGGGATTCCCTCGAAAAAAAAATGGCTTGGGGATCCCCCTATTTTTGTTAACCAGCCAAGTAAAAAGCAGACTGCTGCGACCTGGTATTAAAAGACTGTCAAGGCCCATGGATTTTGGCCCTCAACAGCCTAAAAATACCAGGCTGCAGCAGCCCCACAAATGGCGCATCCAAAGATGCGCCAATTGTGACACTTTACCCGGCTCTTCCCACTTGCCCTGTAGCGGTGGCAAGCGGGGTAATAAGAGGTTAATGTCACCTTTGATTGATCGGTGACAATAAGCCCAGTTAATAATGGAGAGGCGTCAATAAGACACCGATCCATTATTAATCATAGTTTGTAAATTTAAAAAAAAAACACAGCAAGAAAAAAGTCTTTTAATGAAATAAAATACCACACAGTTTTCATTAATTTTATTTCACTCTCATTCCTGCGACGCCATAGATCTCCTGTAAAAAAACAAAAATAATAAACCAACACAAATACTCCCTGTCTGACGCAGTCCAAAATACCGAGTGTCCCACGACGAGTCCAGATTTGCTACATCTGCATGCCAGGCCGAGCCTGACATCCACATAGAGCAGAGCTGCTTGCCGTTGCGTCTTCCCCGGCGGTGACGTCATCCGGACTGGTTTACGGCCAGCTGTCGCAAGAGTACAGCTGGCCGAGATTACCCAGTACCCGGCAGTCACTGCAGTTATCGCGAGATTCTGCACGTGACCGTCAGGGACAGGGTAATGGCGGCCATCCAGGAGGACGTGACCACCGGGGAAGGGGATCTTCTGCCAGGTAAGTGCGGACTCTGCTGAGTCCTTACACCTGACAGACCCGACCGACACTGACAGTGACAGTTTCGGTGAGTTCCTGTGTCATGTACTTCGTTCTGTCACACAGGAACTCCCATAGACTTTACAGGAAAACTCCGATTCCGGTATCCGATATGACAAAAATATCGGAACTCAGAATCGGAATTCCGATACAGCAAATATCGGCCGATACCCGATATTTGCAGTATCGGAATGCTCAACAGTAGTAATAAGCCATGGCTTTTCAACATTTAAATACATACAATGGCGCTAGCGTTTTCTATATTAGCATACATACAGTATGTCAAAATGTGTTATTTTAAAAATGAAAAAGCTGGAGAGCAAAATTTAACCTATAAGGGCTTTAAATAAGGTGCATGTAAATGTCATCAACATACAGGAGGAAGACATACTGTAACGTAAGGAGTAGTCGTTCCTCCACAGAAATACAGTTCCGCATCCTGGTGTCCTTACAGGAGATCCCAAGGTGCTCAATCTCCAGCAGAAGGTCAAATGTGGGCATGGAAATCTGACAATAGTGGAAGAAATTGTACGGATGGGTACGCAGAGATGCATACAGACAGTGGAAATGTCCCTTAGTCACCCGTTGCCTCAATAGGGATGTACCCACATTCGTCTCTGCCTCCTCAGATCCACAATCACAGGGTATGGCTGGCCAAAGGGTCGGGACAAAACCCAGTTGTAAAGCACCCGCTCAGTTGTGTTGAAACTGAGTCTGTGAGACATGATTTGCAGGAAGTAGAAATACAGAAACACAAACAGGCACTCTACTGCAAAGACTGTAGACAAACCTGTTGTACAGTCAATAAATAGGGTTAATGATGATGATTTGAGTGAAGTTCAGCCCTCAAAACCGTTAAATGTAAATTTTGCTAAGCTGCGAAAAAAATCTCGCCATACGGATGAGACACGGATGTCACAAGGATGCTTAGATGCGAGAAAATCGCATCCTCGCATTCAAATCGGATGACATACTGATCACTGTTCAGGGGACATTTGTGCGATTCTCGTCCGTGAAAAACGGACCGATTTTTAATACGTTGTGTGTGACTCATGCCTAAAGATAATATTATGTGATAATTTAGCAGCAGCAATAATCTTCACTACTCCGCATTTGGAGTATGTCAGCAAGGCGATTGAATTTTTTTTTTTTCTCTTGCCTTAACCCCTTTACCCCTGAGGGTGGTTTACATGTTAATGACTGGGCCAATTTTTTACAATTCTGACCACTGTCCCTTTCTGAGGTTATAACTCTGGAACGCTTCAATGGATCTTGGCGATTCTGAGAATGTTTTCTCTAGACATATTGTAATTCTTAATAGTGGTAAAATTTCTTTGATATAGCTTGCGTTTATTTATGAAAAAGTGGAAATATGGTGAAATTTTTTTGAAAATTTAGCAATTTTCAAACTTTGAATTGTTATGCCCTTAAATCAGAGCGCTATATCACACAAAATAGTTAATAAATAACATTTCCCACATGTCTTCTTTACATCAGCACAATTTTGGAACCAATTTTTTTTGTTAGGAAGTTATAAGGGTTAAAAGTTCACCTGTGATTTCTCATTTTTACAACACCGTTTTTTCTTAGGGATCCAATCACATTTGAAGTCACTTTGAGGGGTCTACATGATAGAAAACACACACAGTAATCTCCAGCGATCTCAGGCAGGAAGGTAGTTCTCCTACGGGTATATTCTTAGTTACATGTGCTGGGTGACAGACTGGGGAGACCTGTGTGTCCTAAACAGTGCCTTCACCACCCCCTCTTCCCACCAAACCCATGAAGAATGCACAACCAGGCCTAGATGGGTTGAACAGGTGGGTCACAGTTTATTAATTACCAAAGCAGAGATAGGTAATTACATTTCATAAGAGCGGCTCATGACTGAGATCCTGTCCGTGATCGACAGGCGATTTGGCCAACGTGGGTCACGAACCTTTGCCCTCCTCTGCTCATCCGCTGTGACTTAGTCTTGTTAACAATGTTTTATCCTATATACAAATTTTTTTTTTATATATATAAAAATCTTACACATTACACATATGTACATATCTCCGTTGCACTTAGTATGGCAATTTATCTCCATTGAAATATGTAAGGGAGGGAGGGTGGGACAACAGCTTCCCAGTGACCGCTGGAGGGAGAAAGGAAGTTGCTGACCAGAACACCTAGATTTAACCCCTGTAGGGGTGGCCGCAGATACCATCCCCTCCAAGGTCACTGGACAGCTTGGCATCCCCAATTAGTACATCACCAAGGGGAGTGGTGTGAGGGGGGGTAAATTGGGCACGAACCATAATTTACTAGCTTCCATCTTATGGGCTTCCCAGTCAGAGGCACATTCCTTATTCAGTACTGTGCCTGCCATGATGAGGCCTCTAAGATGGAATTTGAATCCGTTTCTTTCCTATATGGATAAATTTCAATGGTCTTATCGTTGCCCACTAAAGTTTTTTTTTTTTCATGGCAGAAAGTGAAAGACAAATTGAAAGGATTATCATTAGAATCGGATGATTCTAATATTAACCAGACTACTTTGTCCTCCTATGTTTCAGACATTAATAAAATCACTCCTTTTGTTGAACTATTGCGAGTAGCAGAATTGAGACAATTAGAATCAGAATCTAGAAAATACGATAAACCCCCTGATGGAGTTTTTAAAACCCAAAACCCATTTTTTTATCCTCTGCAGTCACGACCCCAAATGCTAGATCCTTTTCAGGAGCTGATTGAGAAGGACCTGACTTCTTTGGATCAAAATTGTATTACTGGGAAAAACAATTTTAATAAAAATCAAATTACAGCATTAAACCATCTCAAAAACAGCAGGGATTTAATCATTCGAAAGGCTGATAAAGGGGGGTATAGTGGTTTTGGATGCGGCATTATATTATACAAAATACAATACTTCTGGAGGATTTAAAAACCTACATTTCCTTGCCTGATGATTCAACACCATTCGGGGAGCTAGTATGGAGGGGAAATTTTCCCCCTCGCTAGCCAATTTGGTAGTGGCAGTTTTTGAGGAAAAATTTATCTTCAATGAAAACAATATTTTAAAAGATAAAATCTATTTTTACGGATGGTATATAGATGACCAAATTTTTATCTGGAAAGGTAGTGACTAGTGTTGAGCGATACTGCTCGATATCTAAAAATATCGGATCGGAATGGTATCGCCGATATCACTAAATATCGTCGATATCCGATTCCGATACCGGAAGTCCAATGTAAGTCTATGGGAACCAAATATCGACATTAAAAAAAAACATTCTTGCCTTGTTGGTTAATTGTACATGAAGGAAAACAACAAAGACTAATGTAGAATCTATTGGGGGAGGTTGAGGAGACAATAAAGGCATACATGTTTAACGCAATGCATTGGAAAGCATTAATATGTATTTTTTTGGAAATACGTTTGGATTGACTAACAAATTGACAATGTTGTTAACCTTTTTTCTATTTTGGCAAATATGTATGTTTCACAACTTCCATGCTCTTCACCTTTTTAACTTTTGCCAGTGCCACACTTTCTCCTTCATAATCTTCAGCAGCAGCATCATCTTTCTCATCAAATTATTCTTCATCTTCACCTTCTTAATCTTCTTCTTAAACTTCTTGCTATTCATGTTTTTGTTTACATTACTCATATTGTTATTATTAAACTAATTAATCTTCTTCATATTCAAATTCTTCATCTTCTTCCTCTTCATCTTCTTCATCATATTCTTATTTGTGACAGAGATTCCTGTACTTGTAATCTGTAAAAGTATGAATTGTTCATCCTTCCGTTCTTGCTGTCACAAAAGATTTAAATTACAACAGTATTTGTCCGTGTTCAGTTTAGCCTGCAGCAGCAGGCATTTTCCAGGGGCACCACGAGGAGGAACGGACTCACCCCCATACACTGCTTAGTCTTCTTCTGCTTAGAATTTAGAGCATATATTTTGCTCTTCATTTTGGTCTTATACTTCATGTTCTGCTTTTTGATCTTCTGCTTATTGTTCTTCTGTCTCTTGTTCTGTATCTTGTAGTTTGTCTTAACCTTCTTTGTCCTGTTGGTGATCTTCTTCTGGGTAATCTTTTATTTTTTCTTTGTGATGGTGTTCAGGCTGGTTGGCTTCATGCTCGTCGTCCTTGTTGTCGTCATCTTCTTCTGGGTGGTCTTTAAGGTCGTCTAATTTCCGAGAAACAGCTGACGTTACTGGAACCTGACGGGTATCAGATGGAGCAAGAGACAATGGAAGTAACGGGACAGCTGACTGTGCTGGAACCGGACGGTAGAAGGAAAAGAGGCAATGCACAACCGAGTCCACTGACTATGTGACAACAGGTGGTAAGCATACAAGGACCAGAGACGGTGACTCGGATAGGGAAGGGCACTGGCCAAAGCACTACCATGGACCGGGTAGCAGAAGGAAAAGAGGCAATGTCACAACCGAGTACCAGCTGACGTTACTGTGACACGGTTACTAAGCAGGAGGTACCTGTGCTCCAAAGCACTACCAAGGACCAGCAGACGTTGGTGGAACTCGGATACGGAGATGGAGGCACCTAGGCCAAAGGCACTGGGGAGAACCAGTTGACGGTACTGGACCCCGGACGGGTAGCAGAAGGAAAAGAGGCAATGTCACAACCGAGTACCAGCTGACGTTACTGTGACACGGTTACTAAGCAGGAGGTACCTGTGCTCCAAAGCACTACCAAGGACCAGCAGACGTTGGTGGAACTCGGATACGGAGATGGAGGCACCTAGGCCAAAGGCACTGGGGAGAACCAGTTGACGGTACTGGACCCCGGACAGGTAGAAGAATGCACCCATGAAAATGAAAGTTGACAGGACGCAAGCCGTCCGCAGTTACCGAATCACACAGTCCTACAGTGGGTGCTTGTCCTATTGTCACAATGGAAACCGCCTTTATTTACATATCCCACAGCACACATAGGAATCACCTAAACTGCAGGCACCATAGAGTCGGCTAACCCGAATGCAACACGACAGCACAACTTATTGGAGGATAATTGACGTTCACACTGCCAGGAAACAGCTGTCGTGCTGTAACCAGGCTGGCCATGAGTCAGTACCCCTGCCAATTACTTACGAGCAACAAATGGCGGTGTTGTAGCCCAGGGAGTAGAGTTCAGGTGGTAGAAAGATGAACATAACAGGAGACATGGAAAACGTTGCCAAACAGTTATTTAATCTGAAAACGGACAGGCAAATTCAGGTGAGATCCATGCCTTGTTCATTTTCAGAAAAGTAAGCCGGTCTACATTCTCTGAGGATAGTCGCATGCGACGGTCTGTTACTACACCACCTGCAGCACTAAAGACACGCTCAGATAATACACTGGCAGCAGGGCAAGCCAGCACCTCCAATGCATACTGGCTAAGCTCTGGCCATGTATCCAACTTAGAGACCCAAAATTTGAAAGGGGAAGAGGCATCTGGGAGTACACTTAGAGGGAAAGCCAAGTAGTCTGTCACCATCTTACGGAAACGTTTCTTCCTGGTGACTGGAGCCTTCTCGGATGGTGTAGACCTTGCTGGCGCTGTCATAAAACTTTTCCACATTTGTAACATACAGCTCTTGCCCTGTGCAGAGGCGCTGCTTCTGCTCCCTCTTGTTGTAGAGGTGTCTACACTGCCTCGACGCACAGAGCTGCTTTGTAAAGCAGTAGCAGCAGCAGCAGCTCTCTCGGCTGGAATGTACAACAGTATGGATTGCACCAGTGTGTCTTGGTACTCCTGCATTTTACGGTCCCGGTTCACCGGTGTGATGAGGGTTTGTAAGTTGTCCCGGTAGCGAGGGTCTAGGAGGGTGTACACCCAATAATCTGACGTGGTGAGAATGTGGGCGATGCGGCGGTCGTTTCTCAGGCACTGAAGCATGAAATCAACCATGTGCTGCAGACTCCCAACTGGCCAACAAAGGCTGTCCTCTGGAAGAGGCGTCATCTCTGCCTCCTCTGCATCACCCCACCCTCGCTCTACATACTGACTAGAGCGTTGTGTACCTCCCTCTGTAGGGATTTCTTCCTGCTCCATTGACTCCTCCTCCTCCTCATCCTCCTCACAAAGTGAGCCCTGCCCTCATCCTCCACCTCTCCAAAACCTTTCCTTTAGTGCTTTCAGTGATTTCTGAAGCAGGCAGATAAGGGGGACAGTCATGCTGACTAGTGCATCATCTGCACTCGCCATCCGCGTTGAGACATCAAACGCACGCAAAACGTCGCAGATGTCCTTCATAGAGGCCCACTCAGTAGTGGTGAAGTGTGAACGGCGCAAATTGCGAGTTGATTGCGCCTGTTGCAGCTGATACTCCATTACTGCTGGCTGCTGCTCACACAACCGCTCCAACATATGTAACGTGGAATTCCACCTGGTGGGTACGTCACATATGATGCGGTGTTCAGGAAGGCGAAATCTGACTTGCAGAGCTGCAATGCGCGATCTGGCCATGCTGGAACGTCGCAAGTGAGCGCACTCTAGGCGGACCTTGTGCAGCAGTGCATCAAGATCCGGATAGTCCCTCAAAAAACTCTGCACGACCAAGTTGAGCACATGTGCCAGACATGGTATGTGAGTGAGGTTGCCAAGGCCCAGAGCTGCCACCAGATTTCGGCCATTGTCACACACTACCAAGCCTGGCTGGAGATTAGCTGACTTTAACCACACGTCGCTCTCCTGCTTGATGGCATCCCAGAGCTCCTGCGCTGTGTGGCTTCGATTCCCCCTGGAAATTAATTTCAGGACGGCCTGTTGACGTTTGGCCACGGCTGTGCTCATATCGGTCGCAACAGGTAAGCGTTCACGGGTCCATGTGGAGGTATACCGTGACGGCTCGTGCAGCGATGATTCTGAGGAACTGGAGTAGGAGGAGGAATCAATGTGTACAGACTGGATTCCTGCAATCCTTGGAGTTGGCAGAACACGTACAGCGCCACTGGCAAGATCTATACCCGGCTCCACAACATTGACCCAATGGGCAGTGAGGGAAAGGTATCGTCCCTGGCCATGGGTACTGGTCCACGCATCGGTGGTCAGGTGGACCCTGCTACTGACGGCGTTTAGTAGCGCATGTTTAATGTTTCCCTCGACATGTTTTTGCAGAGCAGGGACAGCTTGCCTGCTGAAATAAAATCGGCTTGGCACATTATATTGCGGGACTGCCAATGCCATAAAGTTCCTGAAACTGTCAGTCTCCACCAGCCTGAATGACAGCATTTCAAGGGACAGGAGTTTTGCAATGCCAGCATTCAGAGCCTGTGCTCGTGGATGGTTTGCCGAGTATGGCCGTCTTTTATCCCATGCCTGTGGTACCGATGGCTGTTTTTTGTTCTGGGAGTGTGACGATGACTGTGAACTTGCTGCTGTGGGTGGAATAACAGTTTGTCTATGGACAACAGTGACCGAGGTTCTTCCATGGAGATCCTGTGAGGAAGCCGAACCAGGTGTGTGTGAGCTGGAGGTAGAGGCTCGAACACGACCTGAAGATGTAGGTGCTGCTGTAGGTTGGCCTACATCTACAGTGTGTCTTTGTAACTCAGCTACGTGCTTTGTCCGTACATGTTTCCACATATTTGTGGTATTCAGGTTACTGATATTTTTACCTCTTTTAACTTTTTGCTTACACAGCTTGCATTGAACATAGCAAATATCATCTACAAGTCTGTCAAAAAAGGACCACGCAGTGCAAGTCATGGGAGCGCCAATTTTGACATTTCTAAGAGAACTGCTCCCAACAGGTGCCAAACTGGAGGCTACAGGCAAGCGAGTCTGCAGCCTACCTCTCCCTCCTCTTTGTACCGTTGGGACAATCTCTTCCTCAGAGCTGCTCCCACCACCTTCCTGTTGCTCACGCCATGTTGGGTCTCGGACTTCATCATCTCCACTACCCTCTTCCAACACCTGCTGCTGTTGGATGGTCTGGGCAGCACCATGCTCCACAAAACCTGGCACCTGAGTCTCTCATCATCATCATAAGATGCGTTCTGCGGTGTGCTGTCCATCGGCACTGGCTCACCCGCCTCTTCAGATTGAGAGAGACACAGCTGTTGCGCATCACTGCATACTCCCTCTTCTTCAAATTGCAGAATGCTGCTTGCCTGTGCCCGTGTTTGCGAGCCAACAGATTCTGAGAACAGAAGCAGAGACTCAGCTGGCTCCTGTACAGAACTCTCTGACTGCCTGGGCAATTTGACAGGCGGTGAACAGACAGATGGTTGCTCAACAGTGTTGTGTTCCTGAGAGGAGGTGGAAGGAATTGAAGTCGATGCATTGGCTGCCATCCAACCAACAACGGCTTCAATTTGTTCTTCCCGAAGCAGGGGGGCACGCCGAGCTCCTACCAAAGTGCGCATAAAGGATCGCTCATGGGTAAAACTGGTGGATGCTGTGTCACTGATGGCGGCAGCAGCCACAGAATCCCCACGTCCTCTCCCTGCTGAAACTCCACGGCCACGACCACGTGCCTTACTCACTGACTTCTTCATCTTGGTAGATTGATAAAGAAAGTCAGAAAAGTTATAAGGCCTAAGTGTGGTTATTACGCAGAGACTGAAGTGAACACTGAAACACAACTGTTCACAATCTGTGAAAGGCTACTCCTTTGTCTACTTCTATAGTGTTTGCAACCAATGTATTGGATACGGATGGAAGCGCGTCACACTAATAGATTATATTTTAAATGGAATGGAGCAGAACCAATTGGAGATAAATGAAAAGGATGAGGCACTGAGACACGCTCAGCAGAGTACAAGCAGCAGTGCTTGAACAAGTAACTGGAGCGTGATGTGCACTCAAAAAATAAAAAACACAGACTGAAGTGAACATTGAAACACAACTGTTCACAATCTGTGAAAGGCTACTCCTTTGTCTACTTCTATAGTGTTTGCAACCAATGTATTGGATACGGATGGAAGCGCGTCACACTAATAGATTATATTTTAAATGGAATGGAGCAGAACCAATTGGAGATAAATGAAAAGGATGAGGCACTGAGACACGCTCAGCAGAGTACAAGCAGCAGTGCTTGAACAAGTAACTGGAGCGTGATGTGCACTCAAAAAATAAAAAACACAGACTGAAGTGAACACTGAAACACAACTGTTCACAATCTGTGAAAGGCTACTCCTTTGTCTACTTCTATAGTGTTTGCAACCAATGTATTGGATACGGATGGAAGCGCGTCACACTAATAGTTAAATTGCATGGAGCTGCAAGAATTACACTGAAGAAAAAAAAAGAGTCTGTGAGTGACACGTGCAGGTGCCTACAGACAGCGTTGCATGCAGAGCAAACTGCAGCGTCACCTGCACTCACATACACCTTGCAGAGCTGTTAAAACAACACTGCAGGCAAAAGGAAGCTTTACACAGCGGTTGGTGCTAGCCTGCCTACAGCACAGTACACTAAATCGCAATCTCTAACTGTCCCTCAGAGTCAGCACAGCAGCGTTCTGTCCCTTACTGAATTCACAGCACAGTGACGCTAAAATGGCGGCGGCGCCTTTTATAGTGCATTCTGACATCATTTCAGCATCCAATCACAGCCATGCCATTAGTTAACATGACCGCAGCAGTACAGGATGTGCCCACACTTCTTAGGATTCCTCATTGGCTGACTAAAATCACATTGCCTCTCAAAGAATTATGGGAACTTCCGATTCCGGTATACGATATATGGAAAATATCGAAACTAAGTATCGAAAGGCCGATAGAGCTAATATCGGCCGATACCCGATACTTGCGGTATCGTATCGCTCAACACTAGTAGTGACACGAAAGTTACAAACTTTGCCAATTATCTGAATGATAATCCTTTCAATTTGTCTTTCACTTTCTACCATGAAAAAAAAAAATTAACTATCTTGATGTGACTTTAGTGGGCAACGATGAGACCATTGAACTTTATCCATATAGGAAAGAAACGGATTCAAATTCCATCTTAGAGGCCTCATCATGTCACTCAGCACATGTAACTAAGAATATACCCGTAGGAGAACTGATTAGGGTCAAGAGAAATTGTTCTAGAACTGAATCGTTTAAAACAGAAGCGAAAAAAAACACTATCTAGGTTGCAATCCAGGGGATATCCTAATTGGAGCTTACAAAGGGCAAAAAAAAATTGTTGAAATAATGGACAGGAAAGTACTTTTAAGATCTAACAAAAATATAGGTGCACAATTTTCAGGAATACAATGTGGTAATATAGTTTTCTCTACAGAATTCTCTCCACACTATCACACCATTACAAATATTATTAAGAAATATGTGCCATTATTATACAAAGATAAAAAACTCTGCAATGTCCTTCAGAATAACAGAGTTCAATATATAGCCAAGGGGGCTCCTACTTTGGCTGATAAATTATCCCCTAGTATGGTAACCACTAATACTTTCTCACAAAATTCTACATGGCTCTCATATAGGAGATTTTTTAAATGTGGCCATAGTTGCTGCATCTTTTGTTCTTATGCACGTAAAAGTAAGTCTTTCACATCGGTACAAACTGGAAATTCTTATCCTATTCATGGTTTTATAAACTGCAATACTCCTGGTCTCATATATTTAATCCAGTGCATGGAATGTGAGGTGCAGTATGTAGGTTGCACTATTACTCCCTTAAAGAAACGCATTAGAAGACATCTATCTGACACTACTAATCCTGGTGCACTGAATGTCTCTGCGGTGTCCAAGCATTTCATTAATTGCCATAACCGAGACCTCACCCATTTCAGATTTATAGGCATAGAAAAAATAAAATCAGTAAGAGGTGAAAATTTTCAGAGAAAAACCCTCAATCGGGAATCTTACTGGATATTTAAATTATGTACAAGTCCCAACAGGTCTGAACACCAGACAAGATTTGATCATGAAGTACAAGTAAAATAATATCGCCAAAATAATTGTTTTTGCTTTGTCAAGCATGTATTTGACTGTTTAGAAATAGGTGTGTGTTAGGGGTCGAGTTCCCGCTTCTGCACAAGGGGAATCTCGAACCATCCCTGCTGCAGTCTCCCACCCGTCTCCGGCCGCAGTGGACTCTGCTCAGCAGAGACGTTGGTCCCAGCGTCTCGCCCAGTCTAACACTGTGCAAAGGATTTCTGCTGCCTCTCCAGGTTCTGCTATTGTAGCCAGTACTGGTCAGTGGCGAGCAGACGTCTTTGGGACTATGTCCTTCGTTTCTCCATCTGAGCATGCCCAGGGCAAGATCTCCCATTGGAAATCAGGGGTCACATGCTGGGTTACAGCAGCGACTCCCATTGGTCCTCCAGGAAGGTCCTGAAACTGCTTGTGTTCTGGAACAGTTTCTCATTGGTCCTTTTCTGGAAGGTCCTGTAGCTGCTACTATAAAAGGTGCGCATGACCGCTCGGCCGTGCGCTAGTATCAATTGTGTTATGTGCTTTGCGCCAGTGTGATCATGCACGCATGTGGTTAGGGCTCGGCTGAAATAAGCCCCTAGAATACCGTCACCTCCGGTGAGGAGATTTGTATGCACGTGTTCAGGGCTTGGCTGAAATAGCCTCTAGAATACCGGCTACTCTGGTATGGAGTTGCTTGTTTGCGTTGCTGACTGCATGACCACGGACTGCTATCCGCACAGCAGTTATCTGTGTACCCCTGTGGTGTTAACAGGACACAGCCTCTATCTCTGTGTCTCTACCTCAGAGACTCTTTGGTGAAACAGAGTTCGCTTAAACCGCCATATAGTGCCACAGCATCTATGTTTGAAACTCTGTGAAGTAACAGAGTTCTCTTATACCGCCATCTTACTAGCAGCAGGCTCTGCCTGCATGGTGGACCCCGGGCTGCGAACGCACCTATTATTTATATTTATTTGGTGCGTTCCGCCAGCCTTAACATAATACTAGCGCCAGGGTCTGGCTAATAAAATGGCGGATGACCAGCGTCTACAGCGGAACATCCAGCAGCTGGAGGGTAGGTTGGCGGCCCTTGAGCACACAACCTCAGCTGTGGATGTTACCACAGTCGCTGTTCAGGCTGCTAGTGTGGCTGCAGCCAGTGTGTCCACTGCCACCTCTGCCCCTACATTATCCCACCTCCTGCTTCCAGACAAGTTTGCTGGTGACAGCAAGCAATGTCGGGGATTCGTGAGTCAGTACTCTATACAGCTCGAGCTTCTGGCTGCACGTTTCTCCACGGATCGGGCACAAGTGGGTTTTGTAATATCTCTACTGTCAGGCAGAGCATTGGAGTGTGCCACGCCGCTGTGGGAGCGTGACGACCGTGTGGTACGGAGTGCTCCTCGTTTTCTGGAGGCTCTAAAAAGGTCTTTCTAGGACCTTAGGTCACCCATGATGCGGCGCTCCAACTGCTGGCAGGTTCACAGGGTTTGTCCTTGGTCAGCTATTTTGCTATCCAATTTCAGACTCTGGCCTCGGAGTT
>JARQOD010000002.1:156545707-156608521 GCA_033576555.1 Oophaga sylvatica | reverse complement strand
TTCACAGAAATTTATAAACGCAGAGCCGTGAAATAAAAAAAATTTTTTTCCTCAAAAATTATTTTTTAGCCAGCTATTTTTTATTTTCCCAAGGGTAACAAGAGAAATTAGAACCCAAAATTGGTGGGCAATTTATCCTGAGTGCTCCGATACCCCATATGTTGGGGTAAACCACTGTTTGGGCGCACGGCAGGGCTCGGAAGGGAGGGAGCGCAATCTGACTTTTTGAACGCCACGTCATGTTTGGAGACCCCCTGATGTGCCTAAATAGTGGAAACCCCTCAATTCTAGCTCCAACCCTAACCCCAACACACCCTAATCCCAACACTAACCCTAATCCTAACCCTAATCCAACCCTAATTCCAACCCTAATTGTAACCCTAGCCCTAATTGTTACCCTAACCCTAATTGTAGCCCTAACCCTAATTGTAACCCTAAACCTAATTGTAACCCTAATTATAACCCTAACCCTAAGGCTGGGTTCATTTTGCGTTTTACCAGCCCGTTCAACACATAGCATTGACGGGCTGGTAACGGTATAGCATAACGCGATCGCGTTATGCTATACCCGCTAGCGCAGAGGAATCAGCAGATGATTCATCTGCGCTAGCGGTGACGGAGCCCAGACGCTGCAGCCCGCGTCCGAGGCTCCGTCACTGAATGATGGCACGTCGCGAACGCATACCGCTTTACGGCATTCGTCGCGATGCGCCCTCAAATGGGGGTGAATGGCAGCGTTAACGGACCGCGTTACACCGCGTTATACCGTTGTGTAACGCAGTCCGTCTAACGGACTGCCATAACGCAGTATGAACCCAGCCAAACCCTAACCCTAATTATAACCCTAACCCTAATTATAACCCTAACAATAGCCTTAACCCTAACCCTAACAGAAAAATGAAAAAAAATATAATTTCTATATTTTATTATATGTCCCTTACTAAGGGGTGATAAAGGGGGGGTTATGTACTGTTTTTTTTTATTTTGATCACTGTGATAGTTTATCAGAGTGATCAAAATGTACTTTTGTGAGAATGAATGAAACTTTTTTGAATCTGCCGCCAAGCAGATCGGCGGGCGCACTGGGCATGCGCCCGCCATTTTTTTTTCCAGTAAGAAGACGCCGGGAGCCTGGGGCCTGCGGGAGGACCGAGGACACCGGTAAGTATAGGGGGGGCGATCGGGGGACCTGGGGACCCTCATTATCTCCCCTCTGATGTGCGATCACATCAGAGGGGAGAGAAATCATTTTTTTTTTTGCGGTCGCCATTATACTTAGTGTAATGGCGATCGCGACACCGGGGTCGGTAACTACGACCCCGATCATGTTCTCTGGGGTCTCGGCTACCCTCGGCAGCCGAGACCCCAGAGAAAATTGCCCACCCCCCCGGCAGAACGCGGCGGGCGCATGCTCAGTGAAGATGGCGGCGCCCACCGGAGGAAGCAGGTGGGCCCGCGGGCCACAAGGGGCCCATTGGGGGACACAAGGGGGGTCCCGGGGACCCTTTTTCTCTGTCCTCTGATGTCCGATGACATCAGAGGACAGAGAAATGAAACGGCACATCAGTTTTTTTTTTTTGTTGCAGTCGCCGTTATAGGGTCAATAACGGCGATCGCAACATCGGGTCGGTAAAAACCGACCCGATTCATGTTCTCTGGGGTCTCCGGAGAAAATGCGCCTCTGGGGGGCGCTATTCACTTTTTCCACAGCTGTGGTTTAAGTACCCTTAATGACCGCCGTTAAAAGGCGTATCGGCGGTCGTTAAGGGGTTAAGTCACCTTTCAATAGCAAGGTGGCTTTAACCCCTTATTAACCTATTCGCCACCGCTACAGGGCAATGGGAATAGACGGGCAAAGTGCCAGAAAGGGCCAATCTAATTATAGATTTGCCTTTTTCTGGGGTGTCTGGGGGCAGATGTTAGTAGCCAGGGGGGGGCCAAAAATAATGGTCCCTCTCTGGGCTTTTATTATCTGCCCCCACTCGCTGGCTTTGTCTGGTTGAGAAAATAGGGCGGGAGCCCACGCATTTTTTTCAACAATTTTACATCTCATATATATATATATATATATATATATAATGTCATTGAATTTGTGACACATATATATATATATATATATATATATTTATAGTACATACATTTCTACATAGTATAATAGCCGCTAATTCAATTGCCGGCTTTTGTGAAATTACAGATCCCGACATGAAATGACACATGGTTTACATAGAGTTAACCATGTCATTTTATGTAGTTAGATATATGGTTTTCACTAACAATTACATGAGTGTATGTGTGCAAAATTTAACACATGTAGGGGTTAATTAAAGTGTCAATTCGTAGCAAAAAATGTGTTTTTTTTACAACGAATTTACACCTTTAATTAACCCTACATGTGTCAAATTTTGCACACATACACTCATGTAATTGTTAGTGAAAACCATATATCAAACTACATGAAAAGATATGGTTAACTCTGTAAACCATGTGTCATTTCATGTCAGGTGCTTCTGTAATTTCACAAAAGCCGGCATTGCCCGGCAATTGAATCAGAGGCTATTTTACTATGTAGAAGTGTATGAACTATAAATATTTGTATATATATGTCACAATGACATGTATATATATATATATATATGTATGTATATATATATATGTATATATATATTATATATATTTATATATTCTATGTGTGTATATCTAGTGTTTACAAGGAAAGAAAGAGTTTTTTTTAATTACGATATTTCTGTCCCATTGACTTGCATTGAGTTTCCGGTATCGGATCGGCGATACCCGATACTTTCTGAGTATCGGGCCGATCCAATCCGATATTTTGGGATATCGGGCAGTATCGCTCAACACTAGTTAAGGTACATCCTTTCCAGGTTTATGACTTGTACATAAGACAAAATAATTAACCCAGACCAAAATGTTCCTCCACCACTTGGGCTATGTTCAGATGCAGCGTTTTTGAAGCATTTTTCAACTTTAATATTGCTTTCAACCAAAACTAATGCATTCACTGGGAAATGTCATTGTAACATTTAACAAAACTAGCTGGCCATGTGGTGAGTGACACATAAGCAGACATATCTTGTTTCATTTATGAAGGAGGGACTCTTAAAGTCACAGAGCCTATTTTTACAGGGGCATCAGGCAGCATTAATCTGCTTAAAGGGCCATTATTAAACAGTGGGTCTCCTAAACTTTAATAGTCTATGCTGTGAGTGGATGGGCTGCCAAGAATTACGACGCACCCAAATACCCCTTTCAAGAGATGTCCAGGAGGGCTTCCATAAAAAATGTTGCATTGAATGCAAGGCCTGCCCTGCTACCAAGTCATATGCACCCCAATAAACATTTGAACCCAGGTACTGGATGGGCCCAGGAAAATCCACTTCAAATTAATCATTTTGTCATCCCATTCTGTTTTTTTTTTATTGACTGAAAGGCCTGCCCTGCTACCAGGTCATATGCACCAGGATAACTTCAATCCCCCATTGGAAGAAACATGGAAAAAAAAATTCCCATTAAAAAGGAGCGGGTCTCCTAGACTTAGAATGCCCATACACTAAGTGTGTTGGCTGGCAAACATTTTTCCCTGTGGGGTACACCTCAACCTTATCCATAACAAGTATTTAACACCCAACAAAAACACCCACCCTTGTTAGGATTTTGACACTGGCTGTAGCAGCACGGAACAAGTTAACCCTGGTGATCTAGTGGCGGTGGATGATGAGAAGTGGAGGAAGGCATGATTAACAACTAGGCCCAATTTGAAGGAGCGGGTCTCCTAGATTTGAAATGCACATACACTTAGTGTATGGGCTGTCAAACATTTCCCTTGGGGTGTACATATTTTTATATTTTGATGACTGGCATCATAACACTCTTGCCAAAACATAAAGTGGCCGGAGCATGACTGAATACAGTCATGGCCAAAAGTTTTGAGAATGACACAAATATTATATTTTCACATGATCTGCTGTTGACCTCTGGTTTTTATGTGTGTTTGACAGATGTTTTTATCACAGACAGAAATATAATTGCAAACATATGAGTAACAAAAGCTTATATTGACAGTTAGAATGAGTTAATGCAGCAAGTCAATATTTGCAGTGTTGACCCTTCTTCTTCAGGACCTCTGCAATTCTCCCTGGCATGCTCTCAATCAACTTCTGGACCAAATCCTGACTGATAGCAGTCCATTCTTGCACAATCAATGCTTTCATTTTGTCAGAATTTTTAGGTTTTTGTTTGTCCACCCGTCTCTTGATGATTAACCACAAGTTCTCAATGGGATTAAGATCGGGGGAGTTTCCAGGCCATGGACCCAAAATCTCTATGTTTTGTTCCTGAGCCATTTAGTTATCACCTTTGCTTTATGGCAAGGTGCTCCATCATGCTGGAAAAGGCATTGTTGATCGCCAAACTGCTCTTGGAGGGTTGGGAGAAGTTGCTCTTGGAGGACATTCTGGTACCATTCTTTATTCATGGCTGTGTTTTTAGGCAAGACTGTGAGAGAGCCGATTCCCTTGGCTGAGAAGCAACCCCACACATGAATGGTTTCAGGATGCTTAACAGTTGGCATGAGACAAGACTGGTGGTAGCGCTCACCTTGTCTTCTCCGAATGAGGCGTTTTCCTGATGTCCCAAACAATCAAAAAGGGGATTCATCAGAGAAAATAACTTTACCCCAGTCCTCAGCAGTCCACTGCCTGTACATTTTGCAGAATATCAGTCTGTCCATGATGTTTTTTCTGGAGAGAAGTGGCTTCTTTGCTGCCCTCCTTGAGACCAGGCCTTGCTCCAAGAGTCTTCGCCTCACACTGCGTGCAGATGCACTCACACCTGCCTGCTGCCATTCCTGAGCAAGCTCTGCACTGCTGGTAGCCCGATCCCGCAGCTGAAACACTTTTAAGAGATGGTCCTGGCGCTTGCTGGTCTTTCTTGGGCGCTCTGGAGCCTTTTTGGCAACAATGGAACCTCTCTCCTTGAAGTTCTTGAAGATGCGATAGATTGTTGACTGAGGTGCAATCTTTCTAGCTGCGATACTCTTCCCTGTTAGGCCATTTTTGTGCATTGCATTGATGACTGCACATGTTTCTTTAGAGATAACCTTGGTTAACAGAAGAGAAACAATGATGCCAAGCACCAGCCTCCTTTTAACGTGTCCAGTGGTGTCATTCTTACTTAATCATGACAGATTGATCTCCAGCCATGTCCTCATCAACATCCACACCTGTGTTAATGGAGCAATCACTGAAAAGAGGTTAGCTGGTCCTTTTAAGGCAGGGCTGCAATGATGTTGAAATGTGTTTTGGGGGATAAAGTTCATTTTCTAGCCAAGTATTGACTTTGCAAGTAATTGCTGTTAAGCTGATCACTCTTTATAACATTCTGGAGTATATGCAAATTGCCATTAGAAAAAGTGAAGCAGTAGACTTTGTAAAAATTAATATTTGTGTCATTCTCAAAACTTTTGGCCATGACTGTACGTTCACCTGGTTTTCAAGTGGTGGTGGACGGTGAGGAAGAGGACACCAACTAGCCAAAATCAGGAAGTGTTTATACATGTTTGGTTGTGAAGATGTGCATGGGAATACACCCCACAAGAAATCACTACATTGGAGTTTAGGCTTCGCTATCACCGTTTGGTGGTGTCGAGAAGTCAGGCCCAATCCATCCCTTAAAATCAACCACAGATCCACAAATAAAATGTGTTGAATATCAATATAACCAAAAAGCTGTTACCCAAAAATCTAAAACTAGAGAATGGGTAGACCGCAATAACACGAGAACAAAAAAATAAATTATAAATTATTAAAATGTTTATTACATATATTTATTATAATTATCAATAAAAAATGGCAATTGCAATTATTAAAAAATTAATAACATAAGAGAAACTACATAATTAAAGACATCATTATACACAGTAATTCAAATCTCAAAAATAATTAATTGGTGCTGTATAGTTCATAATAAATTATTGGAGGAAAATACCATAAATAATAAGGTGCAAATAACCGTTATTACCCTCCTCCTTAAATTGAACTGAATAGGTCTCATGCAAAAATGCTGAGAGACTAACACATAATGGCGTTATTGCCACCCTCCTTTAAACTGAATATACAGAGAGACTAACACTTAGTAGCATGAAATGAAGTCAATGCTCTCATCATAAAGAGAGGATGACGATTTTACCAAATAAATAGCACACCAAAATAGGTTAAATATATTAAGAGACTTACATGTGCGATGTCTGCAATCGTAGTTTCTCAACCCCGACGCGCGTTTCGTCCACACTTCCTCAGGGGGCGTGTCGGGATAGAGAAACAAGTGATTCTAAATAGTGCCTTCCAGCCAATTGCACGTCAAAAAATAGCACATGTGTGATACTCACAATTAATAATACCATTATATACTGTCAATAAGTGCAAAATAGAATAATTATAATAAAAATACAATTATAGCTTATCACATACAATATACAAATATATCTGTGCAAATTGGCAAAAAATGACCCTCATAATTAATAATAATATTATATACTACTCACTTATGAATAAAAATTCATAATACTGAAAATATACAATATTATACATAATATATTAAGTAATACAAAAAAAAAAAAAATTTATGAAAAAATTTTTTATTACATATATAAAGTGACATAATGTGAAGAATTTTCAATTACATATATAGCTATCTTCCAAAAAAAGCTTGTAAGTATCCACGATGCTTCTTCAATCTTCAAACATTTCACTGTATGTAGCGGAGCAGATTAACAAAAAATGACAGTCATCTAGGCTAATAATAAAAATAATATAGTTAATATACAAAAATAAAATTAAAATATAATTAATATAATATCCCTCTACCCCTTAAAAGAACCACAAGATTTATAAAAAGGCACTGAAGCCAAAATTCTCATTAAGCCATAAGGGGCTATGCTACCCAGTCTATAAATCCATTTGCTCTCTAATTTTGCTAAATTTTTGGCTAAATCACCTCCTCTGGATCCCAACCGTACCACATCAATGCCTTTAATTTTTAAAAGGCTGGAGTTGCTATTATGCTTTTCGAAGAAATGTCGTGGGATCGTTTTTAAAGTGGAAATGTCTTCAACCCCTCCACTTTTTTCGATATCCCGCACATGTTCTCTCGCGCGTACTCTCAATTCCCGAGTTGTAAGCCCTATATATATCTTTCCACACGGACATTCTGCACAATAAATAACGCCTTTTGTAGAACACGTAATATGTTGTTTTATAGTATAAACACGATCTCCCGAAACATTAGAAAAAGTTTTACTTTTGGTCATATTGCAACAGCCCTTGCAATGACCACAGGTATAGAAACCTTTTAAATCAAGCCAGGTTTCCCTTACCTTTTTCTCTGGTTGTAGTGACTATGTACCAAAATATCTTTAAGATTTTTGATCTCCTGGCTGTGATCAATGGAGAAGGTGGAAGACATTTTTTTAAAATGGGATCTGTCAGAAGGACCTGCCAATGTTTTTGAATTATTGAACAGAATTCAGGCCATTGATTACTATATGTAGTGATAAGACGAGTCTGATCACCCGCCTCAACATCTTTTTATTCTGTTTTTATACAAAAGTTCGTTCCTAGAAATATTTTTAGCTTTCTGATATCCTTGACGAATACTATTTCTACTATATCCCCTATTTTTAAATCTCCTACTCAGTTCCCTTGATTGTTGCTCAAAAGATATTTGATCAGAGCATATACGTCTGGCACGAAAAAACTGTCCTGTTGGAATACCTATCACATTCACTAATCAAAGTCATTCTCTGTGTAAGTGTGTGTGTGTGTGTGTGTGTAGCCCATTCACTATCTCCATCCATCCCTCACTCCCTCAAGATGGCTGGACCATCATTGTAAATGCACCATTGTATATACACACCTGTACTTTGTATCTCCCCCACCTCATTGTAGATTGTAAGCTCTCACGAGCAGGGTCGTCTTATTTTGCTTTAATTATTGTATTGTTAACGTTGTTACTTATGACTTGTGTTTTGAAACTTTTAAACTGTAAAGCGCTGCGGAATATGATGGCGCTATATAAATAAAGATTATTATTATTATTATGACTGCGGGAAAATGAGAAGATGTAGCATGAAGCAGCGTGTTTGTCGCTGTTGGTTTCCAATCCATCCCTTGTTCATTTTTATAAGAGTCAGCCTGTCTGAATTTTCCATAGAAAGGCAAATGCGCTTATCTGTGATAATGGCATCAGCAGCACTAAAAACCAGCTCGGACAAAATGCTAGTGGCAGGGCAGGCCAGGACCTCCATGGCATAGAGAGCCAGCTCATGTCACGTGTCCAGCTTGGATACCCAATAATTAAAAGGCACAGAGGAATCACGGAGGAAGTTGGTACGGTCAGCATGGTACTCCCTCAGCATCTTAGAGAACATTGCTTTCCTAGTGAGATTACCATGCGCCTCAGTGCATGGGCGATGGGAGGGTCTTAGAAAACTGTCTCAAAACTTTGCCAGTGTTCACCTGCCTCTGCTGAAGAGGACTTATGTCTGTCTTGCCTGTCCTGCTTGGTTGTCCAACGAACTGTTATCTCTGCCGCCAGCGTTTTGAGATGGGAATTTTTTTAATAATTCTGCAGCAATGGCCCTATGATACTGCATCATTTTGGTATACCTGACTGCCTATGGAGCAATAGATTGAAAGTTATCCTTGTACCATGGGTATAAAAGTGTCACTAGCCAGTAATGACTGGTAACCAATATTTTGACAATACGAGGGTCACGGGAAAGGCAGAGCAGCATAAAGTCAGCCATACATGCCAGACTGGTAACAGGAAAGCCTTCCGTGTCCTCACCAACAGGACGACTGACCAAGGTGTCCTCTTCCTCCTCTTCTTCCCTGTCCTTAGGTCATCCATGCTGAACAGATGGTATGATAGTTGTGGTTGTAGTCCAGTCTATAGTGCATGATAGTAGCTCCTGTTCTTCCTCCTCCTTCTCTTCCTCATTGTCAACCAATCCACATTGGGATGACATGAGGCTGGGCTGTGTGTAATAACCCCGTATGGTTCCTTGATCCATGTCCTCGTGCTCCACCTGCAAGGCCTCCTCTTTCATTGTGAGCAGAGAGCTTTTCAGAATGCAGATGATCGGGAAGGTGATGTTAATTATGGTATCATCGCCACTCACCATCTTGGTGGACTCCTTAAAGTTTTGGAGGATGCTACATATGTCTGACATCCATGTCCACTCCTGAGGTCTTATATGTGGAGTCAAACCTGACAAACGACAGCCTTGTTGATTCTGGTATTCAACAACTGCCGCTTCTGCTCACAAATCCTTTCTAACATATGCAGTGTAGAGTTCCAATGCGTGGGGACATCACACACCAGTCGGTGAGCCTGAATCTGCAATCGCTGCTGAAGAACAGCAAGGGCGGCTGAATCTGTTGCTGACTTTCAAAAATGTGCACACCAGCGGAATTCTTTAACCTGCAGATCCGGCAGCTCCTGATAGCTTTTTAGAAAATGTTGAACAACGAGGTTCAGCACATGGGCCATGCATAGTACGTGTGTCAGTTCACCTCGCCTCAAAGCCGCCACCAAGTTCCTGTCTTTGTCACACACAACCATTCCTGGCTGGAGATTTACCAGTGTCAGCCACACATCAACGTATGACTTTTGGATGTGCGGTTCATGCTTTTTTTTTTTTCTTTTCGTGCAAGCATGTTCTTGTCTCTTTCTTGGATGAGCACTCCTTCCATTTGTCACAGGTGATTTTAATTAGCAGGAGACTGCAAAGTAAGGGGTCTAGCCCATTTTTGCTCTCACTGGAGAGTTGGAGGATGGTGAGTTTCAGTGCTCCTTTCATTTTGGTGTGAATGCTGTTTGGCGGCCATTGTTGCTGTGGCTTTGTGTGGTGGGGCGGCACAGTCTTGAGTCATGGGGACTCAGTCTTGCAGCGCGTGGGGCAACAGGCCGTCTACCCTGCTGGTGCATTGGCGCTGTGGTGGTGGTCGCCACGTGGCTCCGCTCCATTACGTCGGTCAGGACCCACTACAAGGTTTGCAATGACAAGGCAGTGGGCTTCATACAGTCTGATCAGAATGTTAAACTAAGAACCTCATGTTCAGTTACATAATTTTGCCTAGCGGCTTTAGATCAACATATGATTTTTGGATGTGCGGTTCATGCTCTTTTTTTTCTTTTGGTGTCAGCCACACATCTGTCTGCTCTTTCAGAGCTGTCAACAACTCTTCAGCATTGTGCGGTTTGTCACCTAAGCAAATTAGCTTCAGCACAACCTGTTGCCACTTTACTTTGGCAGTGCTTCCAGCTTGTGACTGATGTGCTCATTTCTGACATGGAGGCTGAAGAGAAGGAGGAGAAGGTGCAGGAGCCATACACAGTGGGGGCAACCCTGAATGACGTAGGTCCCTCAATCCTTGGCGTCGGGAGGATGTGTTCCATACCAAGGTGTGACTGAGTACCGGCTTCCACTGTGTTAACCAGTGTGCCGTCAGTGAGATGTACCATCCTGGCCACAAGCACTTGTCCACGTGTCCGTGGTTAAGTGTACTTTCCAGTAACTGCATTGTTGAGGGCACAGCTAATGTTGGGGGACATGTGCTTGTGTAATGCTGGGACGGCACAGCGGGAGAAATAGTGGCAGCTGGGGACAGAGTACCTTGGTACGGCCACCGCCATCAGGTTGCGGAAAGCTTTCGTCTTTATGAACCTAAAATGCAACATTTCAACCGCAAGCAGATGAGAAATATGAGAATTGAGTACTGTGCTCTGTGGGGCGTTGGCTGCGTATTTCCGCTTACATTCCAATGATGGGGGTATGGACAACTAATGGCTGCGCTGGGACAAGGACGTGGACGTGCTTGAAGATGATGCTATTTGACTATGTTCAACGGCAGGTGCAGGGCAGGAGGCATCTTCACATGCACCGTGGACAGGGGATTTGCTTGCACGCACAAAAGTGGAAGAAGCAGTGGTATCACCAGCAGACACTGTTCCTGGAACCTGGGGTTGGGCCCACGAAGTCGGGTGCTTTGCTGCCATGTGCCTGATCATGCTGGTGGTGGTAAGGCTGGTAGATTTTCTACCCTGCTGATGGTGGCATGACAGGTGTTGCAAATGGCCTGTTTCGGGTTCGGCAAAGTCTTTAAAAAATAACCAGACTCGGGAAGACCTAACAGTTGGACTGGCAACTTCTGTCAGGTTAGTGTTATGAGGAACGGTTGCCCACCTTCTGACTGCAGGCCACCACACTGCTTCTTCCTGCCTGAAGTGGTGCGATGCCTACCTCCCCCTGTGTGCTGCTGTTCTTGCTCTGCATGTCCTCCTGCCAGGTTGAGTCTGTTACTACATCATCCACCAACTCATCTTCCAATTCCCCACCCTTGTCCTCCTCCTGACTTTCCGGCAATTGTGTGTCATCATCGTCCACGTCTTGTGACCGTGGCTGCTCAAAGCTTTGTGAATCGCTCCATGGAATATCATCTTGCCCCACTTCTAGTAGAGCATGCGAGAGGCATGAATCTCCAAATGGAAAACTGAACAGCTCTTCGGAGTGTCCGAGTGTGGGATCAGTTATCTCAGGGCACTCTGCTTGGTGGGAGAAAGGAGGATCAGGGTAAGGAATATGCGTTCCAGATTCACGGCAACTGTGACTTGACCGTGTTGAAAACAGGGTGCTAGTGGTGGTGCATAAGTAACTGGAAGTCTTATCAGCTATCCAACCAACAACCTTTTACACTGCTTGGGCTTCAAAAGTGCAGTCTTGCCGCTGTCCCCTAGGACTTCGGACAATAAGGTCCAGCGAGAAGATGTGGGTGTTTTGGTGGGCCAATTTCAGCTTGCCACGGCCTCGACCTGCACCATCACCATCAGGTCCACTTCCCCGTCCCTTGCCACGTGCCTTGCCCATTGTAAATGGAATAGAATATTATACACATTCACTACAAAAGGGTGATTTGGGAGTCAACTTGTATGTGATACTTGTGCTTGAAAACCACACTTTTACTTATCTGGACTTTAGGTAAAAATGTTTTTGGCCTTATCAGATTTAATAATTACGTTAGCAGACTGCAAAAAAATACAATGTTTTGGCCTACACTGTCCAAACTTTGAGCACACACAGATATGAGCTGCCATGGAAATACCACTACGACAAATGTGTGGCCTGTATTTTTTTAATTTTTTTGCGAAATACTGCTTTACATAAGTACAGTGACATCCAGGACAAAAATAAGAAAACTGACGTAAACTGCCCAAACTTTGAGCACACACAGATATGAGCTGCCACAGAGATACCACTACGACAAATGTGTGCCCTGTTTTTTTTATTTTTGGGCTAACTAGTGCTGTATATCAGAACTGTGACACCCAGGAAAAAAAAAAAGAAAAGCCGGCCTACACTGCCCAAACTTTGAGCACACACAGATATGAGCTCGCACAATGATACCACTGCGACAAATGTGTGCCGTTTTTTTTTTTTTGGGGGGGCTAACTATTGCTGTATATCAGTACAGTGACACCCTGGACAAAAAAATAAAACTGCCTATAAACTGGCCAAATTTTGACCACACACAGATATGAGCTGGCACGATGATACCACTATGACAAATGTGTGCCCTGTCTTTTTTTTTGTGGGGGGGCTAACTAGTGCTGTATATCAGTACAGTGACAACCAGGACAAAAAAAAGAAAACTTCTGTAAACTGGCCAAACTTTGAGCACACACATATATGAGTTGCCAAGGAGATACCAGTATGACAAATGTGTGGCCTGTATTTTATTTATTTTTGGGCTAACTAGTGCTGTATACCAGTACAGTGATACCCAGGACAAAAAAAAAAAAACTGCCATAAACTGACCAAACTTTTAGCATGCACGCATTACAACTGGGGCCAGCTATATACAGCCAATTTATCATACAGGTAGCAGCAGCACCAGAACACAGGAAGGGAATGGACCTTCTTGATGTATGCAATGATCTATATACACACATACAGTGCCTGCAGACCTTGCACTGATGTATAAAGAGCAAAGTACACTCCCCTGCCTACCTAACACTGAAACCTATATACTCCGGAATTAGTCCTTAGAAAGACTGTTGCATTAGCTGGATTTTAGTAGTTTAGGATGGTAGACCACACACTGAATAATAAATCCCCAATTCTGACCCTACCTTGGCAGCAGCTCTCAATACACTATCACAATACGGAGCTGAATGTGGCGAGCAGGGCATGGTCCGGTCTCTTATACCCCTGATGATACTGTGCGGCCAGCCAATCACTGCACGACCGCAACAAAGATGGCTACGTCGTTTCATTGCCTGGCAGACAATCCCTGCATTGTGATTGTGTCTGTAAAGTCCGCCTTAAAAGCTGGGTGCAGACCCGAGTTCCCGCCAAGTAATCCCTGAAATGCTCGGTGCTCGCCGAGTACCGTGATACTCGGGCGACTAACAAGTAGTGGCGAGCGCGTTTGCTCTTCACTAGTGTTGAGCGATACTTTCCGATATCATGAAATATCGGATCGGATTGGATTGGACCGATACCCAAAAAGTATCGGGTATCGCCGATTCCGATACCGGAAACCAATGCAAGTCAATGGGACAGAAATATTGGAATTAAAATAAACCCTTTCTTTCCTTGTAAACAATATATATACACACATAGAATTATATATATATATATATATATATATATATATATAATGTCATTGTGACATATACTATATATATATATATATATATATATATTTATATTTATAGTTCATACACTTCTACATAGTAAAATAGCCGCTGATTCAATTGCCGGCTTTTGTGAAATTACAGAACCACCCGACATGAAATGACACATTCCACATGTGTTAATTCATAGTTTTGATGCCTTCAGTGTGATTCTACAATTTTCATAGCCATGAAAATACAGAAAAATCTTTGAATGAGAAGGTGTGTCCAAACTTTTGGTCTGTACTGTATATATATACATGTCCTTGTGACATATATATATATATATATATATATATTTATAGTTCATGCACTTCTACATAGTATAATAGCCGCTAATTCAATTGCCGGCTTTTGTGAAATTACAGAACCACCGACATGAAATGACACATGGTTTACATACAGTTAACCATGTTATTTCATGTAGTTTGATATATGGTTTTCACTAACAATTACATGAGTGTATGTGTGCAAAATTTCATACAGCTAGGGGTTAATTAAAGGTGTAAATTCGTTGAAAAAAATGCGTGTGCTCCCACGCTATTTTCTCAACCAGACAGACAAAGCCAGAGTGTGGGGGCAGATAATAATAGCCTAGGGAGGGTGCATTTATTTTGTGCCCCCCCCTGGCTAGTAACATCTGATCCAGCCACCCAAGAAAAGGCAAATCTATAATTAGATGTGCCCTTTCTGGCACTTTGCCGGTCTATTCCCATTGCGCTGTAGCGGTGGCGAATGGGTTAATAATGGGTTAAAGCCATCTTGCTATTGAAAGGTGACTTTAAGCCTGGTTAATAATTGAGAGCTGTCAATTTGACAACTATCAATTATTAATCCTATTGAAGGAAATAAAAAAAAACACACACACACGAGAATAAATAATTTTAATGAAATAAACAAATTTTTTTGACCATCGTTTTTTTAACTGTTAATCCTTGCAAAGCCCTTGCTCTCCTGTAATAAAGAAAAAATAATAAAACAACATTATTCTTACCTATCTGCCACTCTGTCAGGTCCCACGCTGTAATCCTTCACAAAAGGTTAACTACCTTTCAGCCAAGCAGCGCAGCTAATGCTGCCTGCTCAGCTGTAAGCTCCCGAATGAATGAGTTCCTCTCCCGGCGACAGGAAAGGAACTGATTACTGTAGTAAGCTTCATTGATTGCTTCCCACTGTCACTTCAGGTCAGCTGGGTCTCCCTCTGACGTCAATGATGCTGTGCGGTGTCCCCGGCTGACCTGAAGTGAAAGTGGGAAGCAATCAATTAAGCTTCCCACACTAATCACTTCCTCTCCTGTCAGCTGGGAGAAGAGATGATTCATTCGGGGGTTAACTGCGAGGCTGGCAGCATTAGCTGCAGTCCCTGCAGTAAACATTAACCTTTCAGGAGGATTACATCAGGGGACCTGACTGAACACCGGATAGGTAAGAATAATGTTGCTTTATTATTTTATTTTTATTACAGGAGAACAAGGGCTTCGTAAAGAATGGCAGTAAAATAAAAGATGGTCAAAAACTGTGATTATTTCATTAAAATGATTTTTAATTAAAGTGTGTGTGTTTTATTTTTATTTCATACAATAGGATTAATAATTGATAGTTGTCTAATTGACAGCTCTCAATTATAAACCTGGCTTTAAGTCACCTTTCAATAGCAAGGTGGCTTTAACCCATTATTAACCCATTCACCACCGCTACAGGGCAATGGGAATAGACGGGCTAAGTGCCAGAAAGGGCCAATCTAATTATAGATTTGCCTTTTCTGGGGTGTCTGGGGGCAGATGTTAGTAGCCAGGGGGGCCCAAAAATAATGGTCTCTCTCTGGGCTATTATTATCTGACCCCACTTGCTGGCTTTGTCTGTCTGGTTGAGAAAAAAGTGCGGGAGCCCACGCATTTTTTTTCAACGAATTTACACCTTTAATTAACCCCTACATATCTGAAATTTTGCACAGATACACTCATGTAATTGTTAGTGAAAACCATATATCAAACTACATGAAATGACATGGTTAACTGTATGTAAACCATGTGTCATTTCATGTCGGGTCTGTAATTTCAGAAAAGTCGGCAATTGAATTAGCGGCTATTATACTATGTAGAAGTGCATGAACTATAAATATATATATGTGTCACAAGGACATGTATATATATACAGTACAGACCAAAAGTTTGGACACACCTTCTCATTCAAAGATTTTTCTGTATTTTCATGGCTATGAAAATTGTAGAATCACACTGAAGGCATCAAAACTATGAATTAACACATGTGGAATTATACATTACACTTTACAAAAAAGTGTGAAACAACTGAAAATATGTCTTATATTCTAGGTTCTTCAAAGTAGCCACCTTTTGCTTTGATTACTGCTTTGCACGCAGAAAAGGTGAATGGATGGATTCTACATGCCTGGTTCCCACCGTGAAGCATGGAGGAGGTGGTGTGATGGTGTGGAGTGCATTGCTGGTGACACTGTTCGGGATTTTTTCAAAATTGAAGGCATAGTGAACCAGAATGGCTACTACACCATCTTGCAGCAGCATGCTATTCCATCCGGTTTGCGTTTAGCTGGACCATCATTTATTTTTCAACAGGACAATGACCCCAAACACACCTCCAGACTGAGTAAGGGCTATTCGACCCAGAAGGAGAGTGTTGGGGTGCTACGCCAGATGACCTGGCCTCCACAGTCACCAGACCTGAACCCAATCGAGATGGTTTGGAGTGAGCTGGACCGCTCACCGCTTCAATTTTGAATAAATCCCCAACAGTGTCACCAGCAAAGCACCCCCACACCTTCACACCACCTCCTCCATGCTTCACGGTGGGAACTAGGCATGTTGAATCCAGCTGTTCACCTTTTCTGCGTGCAGAGCAGTAATCAGAGCAAAAAGGTGGCTGCTTTGAAGAACCTAGAATATAAGACAAATTTTCAGTAGTGTTGAGCGATACGATAATGCAAATATCGGCTATCGGCCGATATTAGCTCTATCGGCCTTTCGATAATTCGTTTCGATATTTTCGTCTTATCGAATACCGGAATCGGATTTGTCACTGTCACTGTGAGTGTTTTCTTTCGGTCGGGTCTGTCAGGAGTCAGCGGCACTTACCTGGAAGAAGATCTCCGGCGGTCACGTCCTGGACTGCTTGATGGCCGCCATTATCTTCTCCCTGGCGGTCACATGCAGTTTTTCGCGATAACTGCAGTGACTGCAGGGTAATCCCGGCCGTAAAGCAGTCAGTCCGATGACGTCACCGCCGGGGAAGCAGGTAATCAGCTGTGCTGCGTCGGGATGACAGGCTCTGCCTGTCATTCTGATGTAGCAGAGCTGGATCGTCGTGGGACACTCGTTACTATGGACTGCGTCGGTCAGGTGGTATACTTTTTTTTTTTTTTTTTTCATTTTTTTACAGGAAATCGATGGCGTCGCAGGATGAGACAGTAATAAAAGAAATGAAAACTGTGTTTTTTTTTTTTTATTAAATTAAAAAACTTTTTTAGGAACATTCACCCGTCCGGGTACATAAACAATTTAACTATTTACATACAGGGACCCTGTCCGGGTTATTTAGACTTCTTTGGCTGGCCTCTTCCAGGTACCACCTGGTACTCTTCTTGAGATTGTCAAACATCCGAGGCACCAAGGACCACCAGGACCTGATGACGTCGTGTGGCCTGTACAGTGACGTCGTGACCCGCTATCTGGGTCTGTGTGGCCACCTCTTTCATCTCCCTCCGGGTCTGGAGCCCTATGTCACGGACTGAACGAACCCCAGGGGGCCTAACAGGCGCCGGGTACGGGCCAACTATACTTATCATGTCCATAGCTGGGGCTGCTGAGGAGACCACTGAGGGAGGCTGGGGAGATTTACGGCGTGGGGTGGGCACTTTTGCAGAGGCCTGGATGTGGGAGGCTGAAGGCTTCGAGGGTCTCACAGGTTCCTCACACACTGGGGAGTAGGGGTCGCACCTGGTAACATTTAGGGCGTACCACCCATTGTAACCCCAGTGTCGGGTGTAAGTCACCAAGTCTCCTGGCAACAGGTCCCTCCCCGGCTGTCCTTCTGGGAGGTGAGCCTCCACGTCCCGCCGGGTCACAAAGACTTCTAAATAAAGTCCAGGCTCCTTGATGAAGCCCCAACCACCTTTCAATTTAAAGTTCCGTACTGCACCCTTACGCCGCGGCTCACTCAGGGTTCCTTTATCCTTTCTCATCCGGTCCTTATCTGCCCGGTCCTTCTCCAGGTGACGTTGGCGAAGTTTTAGGGTTTCTCGCTGCTCCCTTTGTCGCTCTGCTTCCCGCTCCCAACGTCTCCACTCTTCCTCCTGACGCCGGTTGTAATTCTCCTCCACCAGCTGCTCCATGTCTCCACCACTCCACTGCAGCTTACAGTGTCCGGTTTGCGGCAGCTCTCCTGTCGCCCCCCAGTCCTGGCGGCGCTCCCCTGCGGAGGAAGCAGACGGCTCTAAATCAGATGACAGTCGGGGCTCCGGTACAGGCAGGTAGTGCTCTGGTGCCTGCGCGGCCTCCTCCATGAGGACGGGTGTCGCTTCTTCTGTCTCAGCGACGGGGGCAGACAGCGGGATCTGGGGTGCTGCGGTTTTTGCAGGAACGGGTGCCTCCACTGCGACAACATCAACCGGATCACATTGCAAGGACTCCTCTACTAGAACGGGTGCCTCACCTTCCGGTACAGACACTTCAGGTAAGAGGGATTGGCGCCGCTCCAAGTTTATTTTTAGGGCACGCCAGCTGGCTTCCATCCTGGCGACCTCCTCCCGGTGCCGGGCCAGGCCTCTTAGGGTATCCTCCGCTTCTTGCAGCGTAGGAGGGTTTACAGGCCGGGTGCCCAACGGTGATTCTGTGGCGATCGGGTCGCTTCCGTGGGGGGAGAGCTCTGACTGCTCCATCCCTTCCCACTTCTGCTCGTCGTGTCCATTAGCCATCTCTGCCAAGTCACATGTGTCATTAGCATCTGGAGAGGGCCCCTCTTTTGTAGTGAGGCGGGACCTTCGTGTTAGTTTCCGCACACTGAGGAGGATGAGGAGGCGGAACTGAAGAGCTGTGGGGCACGATCTTACATTGCAGTACCATTTAGAGTGGTCGGCCATCGTTTTCACGCCACTGAGTGAGTGACACCCACGAAGAGCACGCCCTTCTTCTTCACCAGTGCCTCGTCGTGACGCAGATATGGCGGAAAAATGGCAAATACATTCTCTGATGATTTTAGCAATTCTCAAGCACAAAACCAGTGCAATTCAGGCACACAGGACTCGCTTATAGCGAGCTACAGAATCCTGTTCGTGACGCCCAAGTTGAGTCGCACAGAGCCAGAGGTTTTCGGGGTACTCGGCTCCGAGCCCGTCGACTTCTATGGGGTATGTCACGTCTTTACCCGCAATTGAATTAGAGTCGATTTTACTATGTAGAAGTGTATAAACTATAAATATATGTATATATATATGTCACAATGACATGTATATATATATATATGTATTCTATGTGTGTATATTTAGTGTTTACAAGGAAATAAAGGTTTTTTTTAATTTCGATATTTTGTTCCCATAGACTTACATGGGACTTCCGCTATCGAAATCGGATATCGACGATATTTAGTGCTATCGGCGATACAATTTTGATACGATATTTTTAGATATCGAGCAATATCGCTCAACACTAATTTTCAGTTGTTTCACACTTTTTTGTAAAGTGTAATGTATAATTCCACATGTGTTAATTCATAGTTTTGATGCCGTCAGTGTGATTCTACAATTTTCATAGTCATGAAAATACAGAAAAATCTTTGAATGAGAAGGTGTGTCCAAACTTTTGGTCTGTACTGTATATATGAGGTGTAAATTTATTGAAAAAAAATGCTTGGGCTCCCGCGCTATTTTCTCAACCAGACAGACAAAGCCAGCGAGTGGGGGCAGATAATAATAGCCTAGGAAGGGTGCATTTATTTAGTGCCCCCCTGGCTATTAACGTCTGCCCCCAGCCATCCCAGAAAAAGCAAATCTATAATTAGATTCGCCCTTTCTGGCACTTAGCCCATTGCCCTGTATCGGTGGCGAATGGGTTAATAATGGGTTAAAGCCACCTTGCTATTGGAAGGTGACTTTAATCCAGGTTAATAATTGAGAGCTGTCAATTAGATAACTATCAATTATTAATCCTATTGTATGAAATAAAAATAAAACACACACACTTTGATTAAAAATCATTTTAATGAAACAATCACACAGTTTTTGACCATCTTTTATTTTACTGCCATTCCTTGCGAAGCCCTTGTTCTCCTGTAATAAAAATAAAATAATAAAGCAACATTATTCTTACCTATCCGGTGTTCAGTCTGGTCCCCTGATGTAATCCTTCTGAAAGGGTTAATGTTTACTGCAGGGACCGCAGCTAATGCTGCCAGCCTCGCAGTAAACCCCCGAATGAATCATCTCTTCTCCCAGCTGACAGGAGAGGAAGTGATTAGTGTGGGAAGCTTAATTAATTGCTTCCCACTTTCAATTCAGGTCAGCCGGGGACACCACACAGCATCAGTGACGTCAGAGGGAATCCCGGCTGACCTGAACTGATTAACAAAAATAGGGGATCCCCTCGAAAAAAAAATGGCGTGGGGTCCCCCTATTTTTGTTAACCAGCCAGATGAAGCAGATTACTGAGGCCTGGTATTTCATGCTGTTAAGGATCCAATATCCATGAACCTTGCAAGCCTGATAATACCAGGCCACAGCAGTCTGCTTATCTTGGTTGGTTAACAAAAATAGGGGATCCCCTCGAAAAAAAATGGCGTGGGGTCCCCTATTTTTGTTAACTAGCCAAGTAAAAAGCAGACTGCTGCGGCCTGGTATTAAAAGACTGTCAAGGCCCATGGACTTTGGCCCTCAATAGACTAAAAATACCAGGCTGCAGCAGCCCCACAAATAGCGCATCCAAAGATGCGCCAATTGTGGCACTTTACCCGGCTCTTCCCACTCCCCTGTAGCGGTGGGATATGGGGTAATAAGGGGTTAATGTCACCTTTGATTGAACGGTGACAATAAGCCTGGTTAATAATGGAGAGGCCTCAATAAGACACCGATCCATTATTAATCTTAAAGTTTGAAAATGTTTTAAAAATGACACAGCCAGAATAAAGTCTTTTAATGAAATGATACACAACACAGTTTTCAGTATTTTTTTGCACACTCATCCTGCGACGCCATCGATCTCCTGTAAAAAAACAAAAATAACAAACCAACACAAATACTCCCTGTCCGACGTAGTCCAAGATAACGAGGGTCCCACGACGAGTCCAGCTCTGCTACATCTGGATGCCAGGCTCAGCCTGACATCCAGACACAGCAGAGCTGCTTACCTGAGGAGATTCCCCGGCGGTCACGTGACGTCAAATGGATTTCTCACGGCCAGCTGTCGCTAGAGTACAGCTGGCCGAGATTACCCAGTACCCGGCAGTCATGTGCACTTACCGCGAGAAGCTGCACTTACCGCCAGGAAGAGGGTAATGGCCGGTCAGCTGTACGATCAGCTGACAGCGAGAAATCCATTCAGAGTCGTGACCACCGGGATCCTCTGGTAAGGTAAGTGCTGACAGCCCCGACACTGACACTCGGGAAGTTCCTGTGTCACGGACTTTCTTCTGTGACACAGGAACTCCCCATATACTGCTGACTGCTGACATGGGAACTTCTGATTCCGGTATCCGATATGCAAAAAGTATCGGAACTCAGAATCAGAATTCCGATACCGCGAATATCGGCCGATACCCGATATTTGCAGTATCGGAATGCTCAACACTTCTCATCACTAGTGTCTTCACATCTGAAGCTCTTCTTTTTGCAAGTACACTATGACCGCAGTGTATCTCATAACTTGCAGGGCATATGTATTGATGGCATGGATTTTAATATTCCCATTGAGCTGGCTCTTCAAGACCTGTCTTACCCTTTGATGGTATTTGGATTTTGCTGCTTTCCTTGCCTCTTCATCATGGTTACCATATCCATGTGGGAATGCCAAGGTACTTGTAGCATGTCTGTACATCTGCATTTTTTCCTGGTGGTAATTCCACTCCATCAGCCTTGACTACCTTGCCTCTCTTTATTATCAACTGGCCGCACTTCTCCAGTCCGAAAGACATCCCGATGTCTTCGCTGTAGATCCTTGTCAGGTGGATCAGTGAACTGAAGTCTCGTTCATTTTTCACATACAGCTTGATATTATCCATATAGAGGAGGTTGCTGATGATGCTTCCATTCTTTTATACATAGCCAGACTCTGTAATAATTTGACTGAGGGGTTTCAAGCCTATGTAGAACAGCAATGGAGTCAGTGCATCACCTTGGTATATGCTGCATTTCATGGTCACTTGTGCTAGTTGTCTTGAGTTGACTTCCAATGTTGTTCTCCATAGCCCCATTGATGTTTCTGAGGAAGGTTCCTAATTTCCTATTGATATTGTAGAGAGCCAAGCATTCACAGATCCATGTGTGTGGCACTGAGTCATAAACTTTCCTGTAGTCAATCCAGGCTGTGCTGAGATTGATCTGTCAGGATCTTGAGTCTTGAGCGACTGCTCTATCTACTTGGAGCTGTTGCTTAGAGCCTCTGGTGTTGTTCCCAATACATTTCTGACCTGGATTCAGGTACTGGTTCAAATGGTTCTGTTGCTTGGTGGCTATGATGATGCCATATTGTTGTAAGGCAGGCTATTGGGCAGTAGTTGGATGGTACTGTTCCTTTGTGAGGATCCTTCATGATCAGTACTGTTCTTCCTTTTATTAGCCAAGCTGGGTGGTGGCCTGCTTCTAGCAGTTGGTTCATCTGCTTTGCGATGTGTTCATGTACCGCTGTTTATTTCTTTAGCCAGTAGGTATGGATCATGTCTGTGCCAGGTGCTGTCCAGCTCTTCATGTTCTTGACCCGCTATTGGATGTCTGCTTCTGTAATGGTTACTGGTTCTTGCTCTAGGTGGTTGCTGTGCTTCATTCTCAGATCTTGCAGCCACATTGCACTGGTGTTGTGTGTTTTTTCCTTCTCCCAAATGTTCCTTCAGTATTGTTAAGTCTCTGCTATTGGTGGAGTTGCTGCCTTTGTGCTGTTACTCTGTAGTTGGGGGTACACCTTGGCGGTTCTTTGGAGAACTGGGCATTTATCTTCTTGGCCTCAGCTTCTCTAGTGTACATATCTCCCTTGTCTTGCAGCAAGTGCTGTAAGCCTTTGTTTAATAGTCTCTAGGCATTCAGTTGGGGTCAGGCCTTTGTACTTGTCCAGCTTGGTATTATTATTGATCTTTACACCCTTCTGTACTTCTCTTAGTTGGCTGACTTCCCTTCTTGTCACCTTGATCTTTGTGTCCAGTCTTCTTTTCCAAGAGGGCACGTACTTCTGCTGTTCGTGCTGGTTGTATAGCCAAGAATTTCCATGATTGCAGAGGCAGTAGCAAAGAGCACTTTATTAGTTTGAGTAATGGTGATGGTAGGTATTGATGCAAGTGCTGTATTGGCATCCTCTAGCACACTGTCTGGTGGTGTTTCTTTGCTGAGCCTTGGCAGTCGATCTCTGGTATTGATGATTTTTAGTTTATTTTAGATCTTCTGTTTCAAATCAGTTGCATGATTGGATCAGGATTTTCAGGGGGTTGCACATGTTGTGCTTCCAGGTCTTCATATGGGGTGGGTCTGCATTGCAGTTGATCCATCTCAAGTTGTAATAATAGCTTTCACTTTACAACATTGAAATGTTGGGAGACTAGTTGTTTCTTAGTCAGTGGACATGAAGGTCTTGTATCCATCTAGAGTTTCCTCATATGCTTCATATATCCTCTTTCATTTGGTCTGCTATTATAGTAGCATTTCATAAGATTCAGGTTATCTTGCCTTGTCCATGTATGGTTTGTTCCAGTAGCCCATTTATCATCAGATTGTCCTGGTTACTCGACATCTGACAATGACATTGTTAATCTGAGTGACATCAGAGCCTGCATGAGTCTCTTTGTTGATGACACTCTCATGTTTATTGAGGTAGGCACTATAGTGTTAGTAGTCTTGCCCTAGGACCGCTACTGGCATATTGTTTCCAACAGGGCAGAGCCGGGATTTTGAACCCCAGTCTGCACTTTAACCACTACGCTATAACAGCCACCTAAGGCCACCTAAGGTAGGTATTATAGTGCCTTGGTATATAATTTACTTAATTTACTTTTTTCCACAGGGTGGAGCCTAGGATTTGAACCCCAGTCTCCCATGACATAGATATATAAAGAAAATATATATATATATTATATTGTATATACTCGAGTATAAGCGGACCCGAGCATAAGCCGAGGCACCTAGTTTTGCCACGGAAAACTGGGTAAGCTTGTAAACTCGAGTATAAGCCGGGTATGCATTGTCCCCTCATCCCTATCCTGGTATGTGTGGCACCCCTGTCCTATTGTCCCCTCATCCCTGTCCTGGTATGTGTGGCTCCCCCTGTTGTATGCAAGGCTCCTCCAGTCCCCTGATTGTGTGCTTGACTGGATGGGCTCACACACACACCCTCATCAATGTATTAGCTGACACACCATCATTGTCCCCATCATTGCATTGTATTGTGCACAATCATTGTCCCCCAGCATTGTATTATGCACCATCATTGTATTTGCCTGGCTGGCTTGCTCACCCCCCGCTGTCCTACTCACCCTCCTCACACAGTCCCTGGTTCCTGCATCTCTGATGGTAGCGGCCATCTTCTTCCTGTGCAGAGCGATCACGTGGTACCGCTCATTAAGGTAATTAATATGCACTCCACGCCTATGGAAGTGGAGAAGCGTGCATATTCATTACCTTAATGAGCGGTACAATGTGACCGCTCCTCACAGGAAGAAGATGCCTGCGCCGAGATCATCGGAGATTCAGGGACCAGGGACTGCACGAGGAGGGTGAGTATGATGTGTTCAAGAAGCCGGCGGCTGTAGCTGCAGCTGTCACTGTGCCACAGCAGTCAGCTCCTGACACTGCTCTGCCGCTCCCCCTCCCCCCGCCGGTTTTCTGGACCATGACTCGTGTATAGGCCGAGGGGGGTGTTTTCAGCACAAAAAAAGGTGCCAAAAATATCGGCTTATACACGAGTATATACGGTATATATACACACACACAAACAAACTGAGCAGCACAGCTGCACTGACAAGAGCAACTGACTGGGAATGTTGTTAATATTAGGATACACAGCCATGGCCGAAAGTGCTGGCACCATTGAAATTGTTCCAGAAAATAAAGTACTTCTCCTTGAAAATGATTGCAATTACACATTTTATTCCCTTGTTTATTTCCCTTGTGTATTTGGAGCAACACAATAAAAACACCGAGGTAAAAAAGGCAAACTGGACATAATTTCATACCAAACCACCAAAATTGGCAAGGCAACATTGTTGGCACCCTCAAATTAATATTTGGTTGCACACCATTTGGAATACATAACTGCAGTCTATCGCTTCCTATAACCATCAACAAGCTTCTTACACCTCTCAGCTGGAATTTTGGCCAACTCTTATTTTGTAAACTACTCTAGGTCGCTCATATTTAAAGGGTGCCTTCTCCGAACAGCCATTTTAAGATCTCTCCAAGGGTGTTCAGTGAGTTTTATATCTCGACTTACTGCTGGCTACTGGAGAACTTTCCAGCTCTATGTTTTCATCAATTTCTGGGTGTTTCCTGAAGTATGTTTGGGGTCATTGTTGGTAGAGAATCACCTGCTGGTTTATTGTGGATAGCATAATCCTTGGCAGGGTTCAGAAAAATAAACTGAGCCTTGCTGGCATAATGTTAAAACAAACAAAACACAGTCCAATTGAGTTCATACTCTGCAGGGTTCACCTGCAGTTATCCCGCACAGTCCTTTAGCTCCTCCAGGAGCTATGTGTTCTTACCTTTCTCTCTCAACTATCTGAGAGAGGCAAGGTCCGTCACTAACTTAAACCTGTGGCCTAAAACTTCAGTGTGTCTATGGCCCATTTTATAGCCAAACACTGCTTCTTCACTAAGGCTTAATTCTTCGTGCAAGTAGAAAGTTTTCGGCATAGTATGGGATGCTCTTCTCTATTTATTTCTTGAGACAGCATGGCTCCCAAACCTATCTCTGAAGCATTGGTCTGGACCACAAATTCCCTGCTAAAGTCTGGTGCGACCAGAACCAGATGCTTACACAGAAACCACTTGAGCTCTTGAAATGTAATCTCTGTGCCAGGAGTCCATTTCACCATCGTTGACTTGGTGCCCAGAAGGAGATAGGTTAACGGTGCAGCAATTAAGGCAAAGTTCGGGATAAAACACTGGTAATACCCCATAATCCCAAGAAACGCCCTCACTTGCTTCTTGGATAGCAGTTGTGGCCACTCGCCTCTACCTTGTTCAACTGGGGCTTGATTTCGCCTCTCCCAATGATGTAGCCTAAGTACTTGGCCACTTCCTTCCCTATTGCACACTTCTTGGGATTTATGGTGAATCCCACTTTCCTCAACGCATCGAGGATTGCTTGTACTTTTGGCAGGTGTGCACTCCAGTCAGGGCTGAAAATGACTATTTCATCCAAGTAGGCTGCAGCATATTTCTTGTGTGGAGCCAGAATTCGATCCATCACCTTCTGGAAGGTAGCTGGAGCTCCCTGCAGTCCAAAGGGCATTCTTATGTACTGAAAACACCCATCCGGCATCGAGAAGGCCATCTTCTCCTTGGCACTCTGGGACAAGGGGATCTGCCAGTACTACTTTGTCACGTTAAGGGTTGTGATGTACCTCGAGGTCCCCAGTCACTCAATGAGTTCATCCACGAGGGGCATCGGATATGCATCGAATCCAGACACCACATTGAGCATGCTTTAATCGTTACAAAAGCGCCCCTCGCCATTGGGCTTCGGTACAAGGACGATGGGACTTGACCAGCTACTTCATCACCCCGAAGTCCAGCATTCTCTTCACTTCCTTGGAGATTATCTCCCTGCTTGCTTCGGGGATTCTGTAGGATTGAGGTTTACCCTTGCATGCTGCTCTGTGAGGATGTCATGTTCAACGACTTGTGTGCACCCTGGCAACTCCGAGAAGAGGTCCCAGTTCTGCTGCAGAAGTTCCCGACATTGTTGCTTCTGGGCCGGCATTAGCGTTTTAGCAATCACGACCTCCTCAATCTTGGCTTCGGGATGGGTCCCCAGGCAAGGAGCTTCCAGCAGCTCATGGTTCTGCCAAGGTTTGAGTAAGTTGAAATGGTATACCTGGTGTGGCTTCCTGAGACCGGGCTGGTGTACCTTGTAATTCATGTCCCTGAGTTTTTCCCACGATCTCATACAGGCCTTGCCATTTGGCCAAGAACTTGCTCGCCACTGTAGGGATAAGTATCAGCACGCAGTCCCCGGGCTGGAATTGCCTTAGCCTTGCTGATCGGTTGTACACCCTCGCTTGGGCCTCCTGTGCCTGGTGAAGGTGTTACTTTACGATAGGCATTACATGTGCCATCCTTTCCTGCAGCTGGGTAAAGTGCTCAATGACACTCCTATGTGGCATGACCTCGGCTTTCCAGGTTTCCTTGGTGATGTCCAGGAGCCCCCATGGATGTTGGCCATATAGAAGCTCAAACAGCGAGAAGCCAGTGAATGCTTGTGGGACTTCTCTGATTGAAAAGAACAGGAACAGGAGCTGATAGTACCAGTCTCGAAAGGTTTTTTCCACGACTCTCTTGAGCATGGTCTTCAAGGTCTTGTTGAAGCTCTCCACCAGGCCATCGGTCTTTGGATGTTAAACCGAGGTTTGCAGTTGGGCAATCTGTAGGACTCTACACAGCTCCCGCAGTACTTTGTTCATAAATAAGGTACCCTGGTCCGTCAAGATCTCCTAGGGCAAACTGGTCCAGGCAAAGACATAGGCAAGCTCCCGGGCAATACTTTTAGCAGAAGAGTTCCTTAGTGGCACCGCTTCTGGGTACCAGGTAGCATAATCCATGACCACTAAGATGTACTGGTGGCCGCGTACAGATTAAACAAGTGGACCTAATAGGTCCATAGCAATCCATTCAAAGGGAATCTCTATCACAGGCAGTGGAACTAAAGGGCTTTCGAAGTAAGAAGTAGGAGCAGATTTCTGACAGGTGGGGCAGGATCTACAGTAATTTAGCATGTCTCAATAACACCCTGGCCAAAAGATCCTCTGTAGCACTCTCTCCTGAGTTTTCTCTACTCTGAGATGTCCACCCTACACATGCGAATGGGTCATGTCTAAAACCCTCCTCTAGTAGGGTCCTGGAACTAACAGGTGCTCCACTATCTCACCTCCCCTCAGTTTGGTCACCCGATACAATAACTCACCATTGAATGAAAAGAGAGGGAACCTGGTGTCAGCTCCCCTTTTGCCACAAGTTCCAAATCAAAGGAAAATCCCGCCCCAGTATGACAGGTGGATCAAGTCTTTTACCACCCCAACCTCATGGGACTTATCACCACAGTCTGTTTCCATTGTTACTCGGGCTTCAGGGTAGTCCTTAGCATCTCCGTGTAAGCAGCGGAGTCCAACAACCTTGTTAGGAATTAACTGGTGGGGCAGTGTGGCACTGATCAGGGTTACCAGACATCCAGAATCCAATAATTCCTCCTTGCCATGCCGCATTAATGCAGTAATTGATGCAATAGGAGCTACAACCAAGTATTGAGTGTATTTACTGAACATACATTTCAGTAGGCTAACATTTCGGATTTTAAAATCATTTTTCAACCTGGTGTTATAAAGTATTCTAATTTACTGAGATAATGACTTTTTGGTTTTCATTAGCAGTAAGACATAATCATCAACATTAACAGAAATAAACACTTGAAAGAGATCACCCTTTTTTTAATGACTCTATTTAATATATGAGTCTCACTTTTTGTATTGAAGAACTGAAATAAATTAACTTTTTTGATGATATACTAATTTTGTGAGACGCACCTGTATATTTTTGTCACTCTTCGACCATCAGACAGTGTTCAGGCACTGGCCTTCCGGGACCAGTGATTGAGGTTCAGGAACTGTCCACTCCGGTAAAAGGGCACAAGGTTCAGGCACAGACCGCCCTGGGACCAGGGTACTAGGTTCAGACACTGACCGCTCCAGGATCAGGGGAGAAGGTTCAGGCCCTAGCTGCTCTGGGACAAGGGGATGAGGTTCAGCCACTGAGTGCTCCAGGACCAGGGGACTAGAATACAGGACTGGCCACACCCCGACAAGGGAAACACAGATACAGGATTGGCCACACCAGGACAAGATGACCTCACAACTTAATAGTAGCACACCTTTCTAACTAATGATTCACTATGCTGCTTGGTGACTCTCTTGGGGGAGGGAGTGTTAAATACAAGATGCCTCCCACCCATTGACTGGGAGTCATCTTGCACGTGTACCACTTATGATTAGAGTTGAGCGAAACAGGTCGTTCATTTTCAAAAGTCACCGATTTTCGGCTAAGTCGGGTTTAATGAAACGAAACCCGATCGTGGAGTGAGTTCGGTCATGTGTTCTGTGACCATTTTGCTGGAGTCGGTTTTCCCCCACACTTTAAGCGCCTTTTCTCGGCCAATTAGCAAGGACGCAGGCTGTGGGCAACGGGATGACATAGGCAGCGGCCTGCACCATCTTAGAGAAGGGCATTGCAGCGATTGGCTGGCTTTCAGTGGTTTCACAGTGCATATAAAATTCCTCAGCACCAACCGCCATTTTACATCTGCCGAACTCAGTGTAGGGGAAGGTTGCTGGCGATGCGTCTGAGCAGAAAGAGCGTTAGGCAGGGCCTAAAAAAAAATTACTTTCTGCTGATAGCGATTAGCTGTACAGTGACTGTGCAGTGAGAGAGGAGGATTTTGCTGTGTGCAGCAACGCTGGTTCTTAGGCTGCCTGCCTGACAGTGACAATGTTTAAATTGCTTGTATGGAGCATCAGATCTGATTAGCAGGCTGCCTGCATGTGAAAAGGGGGCAATTAATTTGGTGGAGTAGCAGAGCTGCCTGCCAGTAAGAGTGTACAAATTGCTTGTGTGGAGCACCACATCTGATTAGTAGGCTGCCTTACTGTGATAAGGGGGCAATTTATTCCCCATTGACTTGCATTGGGGTCGGATTTTCGACTCCGACCCGACCATTTCCGTTAGTCGGCTGACTTCGTTCGACTCGACTTTTGAGAAAGTCGAGTTTCACGAAACCCGACTTGACTCGAAGAACGGGAAAGTCGCTCATCTCTACTTATGATAATTGCCTCTCAGCAGCAGGCTTAGAGCATTTAGCATAATGCTCTCACTGCCCCTTTACAAATGAGGAAGCACGGGCACGCACGTATTAGGCACTCACACACACCAAGAGCATGAAGTAACAAGAGGGACACGCCGGAAGAGATCGTCGTGATCCTGGGTGTTGAGTGAGCTGGCATCCCTGCATGGAGGTGGAAGGGGAAATTTTCCCCCTTATGCTGCTGCTTTTCAAGCTTGTGAGGACTCTCTGCAGAGATGTTGGAGGCCGAGACCTTTTCACGGATTTCCATATCTTCTCATCAGGACCACGACTTCCGTTTACCAGAAGAAAAGTGACACCTCTCACCATCTTTGCAGCTAGGAAGCTTCTCTCAATCAAATCATCCTCAGCATAGGACAAAGAGGACATAGTACTAGGAACTGGGCGTTGGAAAGTCTTTCTCCGTATGTTGAGAAGAGCTACAACCTCGGAGGATTCAAGAATCGACTGGAGTTCCTCCGCCTTGATGGTGGATTGCAGAGACTTGGAAGATGCCACCATCACCAGACTTACTAGAGACTGAAGATACGAGCACTGGGTCCATTTTCAGCCTAAACTTCAAGACGACACATTCATAAGGCAGGAAGGTTCATTGGGGCACATCATTAGTACAATCTTCAGGACCATGTGATGATATTACCTCTGCTTCCTTTTCTCCAGAGACTAGCAGACCTGGTCGAGAAGATGGTGATATTGCTGGCTGAGCTGGACATATGGGGACCAGACAACTCTTGTGATTCAGCTGTCTTCAAAGAAGCACTACACGGGGTCTGCAGACTAGAATGGGTACCTGAGTTCTCACCTCTGGATGACAGATGGTAATGCCAGACAGCACATGTAAGGCAATCTACTCTGTGTGCAATGCTCAGATCTGGAGCTTAAGCTGTTCTGACATGACTTGATTGCTTCTTAGTAGGGCTGGTCCTTCAGTTGACAACACCCTTACTGGATTTTGAAGTTGTTGGACAGGAGTCTGACACCAACTCTTCACGATTTGTAGCACATACTCTCTTGCCGAACCTAAGCCTCCACTTGCCATGGATAAAATCACAGTCATGAGTGGAGAGGTAATAAGCCAGACTCTCCCACTGGCTCAAGGTTTTGGAGTTTAAGCTTCAATGGACAAAGACCATCAGGATGTTCCATACAACCACAGTGATACCACAATCCCATCTCACAACTGAGTGCTGGCTCCGGCTTAGCCTCAACAGGATGGCGAATGGGTGGTCTTTAACAGGACAGTGCAAGCATGACTGTGTCCTCACACGCGTGACCCATCTGGTCTACTCCTGGAATCTGAGAATGGAAGTTTTTTCAGAGATACTGGGCTTGGCATGTCAAAGACCATTCGAAAGGCCACTAGGAAGGGCTGCAGGTCCGAGTTGATAGGAAGCCATTTCTCAAATAGGGGAAAGAGCCATGCCAGGGCATCTCCTGATAGGTAGGACATTAGGAATCCCACCTTGTCACGATCTGTGGAAAATGGCAAGTGCTGGCTGAAAACTTTAAAGTGCACTACTCCTAGAACGCATGACACATAGTACCAAAGCGGATTAGACAATTGGGGTTCCATTAGAGGAGCACAAGTTTCCGTTTTGCCTGACGTCAAAGCTTCTAGTCGGGCATCTAGTGTCATCAGTGTTATGTTCTGCTACAAGCACTAAGGAAAGAAGGGAGATCTGTCCCTACGATAGAACTAAGCTAGATCCCTACGATGTAACGGGGAACCTGATCCTGCGATAAGACCTGCTAAAGTCCTCAGCTAGTCTGTACGAAGACCTATAGATGCGAGGAAGGGATGCCTACAAGATCTAGGGACTGGGAGAAAGATGGACACCTCCTAACAGAAGTTGTAGCAGTAAAAGACAAAAAAACAACATAGAACATAGAGGTCCGAAGACCAAGCAAAACTGACTGAGTAAGGTAACAAAGCACCTGGCTAGCTTAAGAGTAGAAATTACAATGAAGTCCAGCAAAACCAGAAGGGCGGAACAGGATTAAATAGGCAAAAAAAGGTCATGTGACCAGCAAGATAGAAAAAACCTAACAGGAGAGTTCTAACAGTACCCCCCCTTCTAAGAGGATCCTCCGGATCCCCTAGGCCCAGGCTTATCCGGAAACCTCTTGTGAAACGCTCTGACAAGTCTGGATGCAGAAACATCTTCCGCCCTCACCCATGAGTTATCCTCGGGTCCGAAACCCTTCCAAGCGACGAGATACTGCAAACTCCCTCTATACCGTCTAGAATTTAGGATGCGGGAAATTTCATATTCCCCGTCCTCCACCACCGGGGAACAGTGGCAGAGGCGTCTCCATCCTACACATCAGCTCTTTTCAACAGAGAAACATGAAATACCGGATTAATCTTCCAGGAGGTAGGAACCTCCAACCTAACAGCAGATTGGTTAACAACCTGAAGCACCTTAAAGGGCCCTACAAACTTGGGACCCAATTTTTTAGAAGGAATCCTCAACCACAGATTCTTAGAGGACAACCAAACCATGTCAACCAATAGCGAACAAAACCTCTTGCCGTTTCCTATCAAAGTACCTTTTAGATTTTCTGTTAGCCTCCTGAAGATTAACACGCACCTCTGTCCAAACTCTCTCCAAATCACCGGAAAAATTCTCCTCTTCAGGCACGGCCGATACCAATTTGGAGAATAACCCAAACGACGGATGTCTCCCAGTACAACAAAAAAAGGCGAACAACCAGCAGAAGAGGATGTATGGTTGTTAAGAGCAAATTCAGCAAGTGGCAGAAACTCAGACCACCCCTCTTGATTTGTCTGCCACAAAACAACGCAAGAACTGCTCAACATCCTGGTTTTTCCTTTCTGTCTGGCCATTAGACTCAGGATGATATCCAGATGAAAATGACAAATGAACTCCCAACCTGTCACAAAAGGCACGCCAAAAACGAGCCACGAACTGAGGTCCCCTATCAGAAACAATGTCAGTAGGAACGCCATGTAGTCTGACAATTTCCTTGACAAAGGCCTTAGCGAGAGTCTTAGCGCAGGGCAGTTTGATGAAAGGAACCAAGTGACACATCTTGCTAAAACGGTCCACGACCACCCAGATGACAGTAAAACACTCAGAGGGGGGAAGGTCAGTAATAAAGTCCATAGCCAAATGTGTCCAAGGTGCACTAGGAACCTCCAGAGGGCAAAGCAACCCCGCAGCGGGAGTATGTGAAGACTTAGATCTAGCACACACAGTGCATTGACGCACCCACTTAATGACTTCCTACTGCCAACCAGGCCACCAAAAACTGCGACCCACAAGTCTCTTGGTCTCAGAGATTCCAGGATGACCTGCCAACCGAGACTCATGACACTCAACAAACAAATCTCTCCTAAAGGTCCCAGGCACAAAGAACCTCTCATGGGGAGTGTTAGATGGGGCATTCTCCTGTGCTTTAAGAATCTCATCTTCCAACACAGAGTCCAAAGCAGCAATCACAACCCCTTCTTGTAAAATGTTATCCTCCTCCTCAGCACTGACCATGGGAGAAAAGCTGCGAGACAAAGCATCAGCTTTAACATTCTTAGTACTTGGGATGTAAGTAAAGGAAAAGTTAAACCGCGAGAAAAACAGTGCCCACCTAGCCTGACGGGTATTCAAGCGTTTGGCAGCATTAAGATAGATCAGATTTTTATGATCAGTGAAAACCTGAACGGGAAATTCAGCACCTTCCAAGAGATGACACCAGTGTTCAAATGCCAGTTTAATAGCCAACAATTCCCTATTACCAATATCGTAATTCAGTTCAGTCTCAGAAATTTTTTTTGAAAAAAAGGCACAGGGATGTACTCATCCCTGTTTTCCTGACACAACACCGCGCCGACCCCCACAGAAGAAGCATCAACCTCAACCAAAAACGGTTTAGTCACATCAGGCTGCATAAGGATGGGAGCAGAGCTGAACCTCTCCTTTAGAAACACAAAAGCTTCAATGGCCTCAGTAGTCCACTGAACCGCATTAGCACCTTTCCTGGTGAGATCGGTCAGTGGTGTGACAATAATAGAAAAATTTTTAATCAATTTTCTGTAATAATTGGCAAAACCCAAAAACCTCTGTATTGATTTCAAACCAATAGGCCTAGGCCATTCCTGCACAGCTTGAACTTTCACCGGGTCCATCTCAAAACCTTCGCTGGAGATAATGTAGCCCAAATAACTAATTCTCTGTACAGCGAACTCACATTTCTCTAGCTTAGCAAAAAGCGAATTGTCCATTAATAACTGTAATACCTCACGTACGCTCCGCCAATGAGACTCCAGATCCGGCGAATAAATCAAAATGTCATCCAAATACACAACCACACTTTTGCTGATCAAAGATCTAAGGATGTCATTAATAAGATTCTGAAAAAATGCAGGAGCATTGGTAAGACCAAAAGGCATAACCAGATTCTCAAAATGACCCACAGGAGTGTTAAAAGCAGTCTTCCATTCGTCACCCTCCTTCATGCGCAACAAATTGTATGCCCCCCGAAGATCAATTTTAGAGAACCACTTGGCCCCCACTAACTGGTTAAACAAATCAGGAATCAATGGCAAGTGGGTAAGGATTGCGTACAGTAATTTTATTAATCTCACGAAAGTCCAGACAAGGAATTATACCGCCGTCCTTTTTTTTAACAAAAAAAAATCCAACAGCCACAGGAGACTTGGAAGGCCTAATGTGACCGGCTGCCAAGCTTGTCTGTATGTATTCCTCCAAAGCCTTTCTCTCAGGAATAGTAAGATTAAATAAACGACTTTTAGGAAGAGTCGCTCCAGGGACAAATTCAATAGTACAATCATAGTCTCTATGGGGAGGCAAAATCTGCGATTCCTTCACAGAAAAAACATTCCAAAAATCCTGAATAGGTACAGGTAATTCCCCTTTATCCACAGCAGCAATACGCCCATTACAACACTTGTCATAACACTTAGGGCTCCAGGACTTAATTTCATTGGTAGACCAATCCAGTACAGGATTGTGCAATTTTAACCAGGGTAACCCCAAAACCACCGGAGAAGGCAAATTATTCAATACTACCAAATCCAAATTCTCTTGATGAACACCATTAAAAGTGAGGGGAAATCCACAGACCTTGTGAGTAACATTCTTCAAGGGAGAGCCATCAACAGAAACCACGGCAATAGGGATGACAAAAGTTTGGGTTTTAAATTAAGTTTTTCCAAGAATCCCCATCAATCACATTCAGAGTAAAACCACAATCGACAAATACCCAAAATTCCATTAATTCTTCCTGAGCAGCAGTAGTGGCAGAAAGAAAGACGCCCTTAGTGTTTAAACAGGCTATACGGGCGGAACTGACCTTTTTTTTCTTTGTTCATACGAAGCACACAGTTCTTAATGAAATGGTCAGATTTGCCGCAATAAAAGCGCAAACCTTCAGAAAACCTGCGGTCTTTTTCCTGAGACCCTCTCAAAACTTGGAGCTGACATGGCAGAGGATTTGCTCTCATTAACCCTTGAACGCAGTCTCCTATCCACCCGTATAGCTAATTGCATAGCCTCCTGCAAGTTACCAGGTGTGGGATAAGCAATCAGCAAATCTTTAACCCTTTCATCTAGCCCTGCAAGAAACAAACTTTTCAAAGCTGAATCGTTCCACCCCACCTGAGTAGACCACCGACGGAAGTGAGTACAATATTTTTCTGTCTCAGCTGATGAGACACGATCAGGATCATCATACATTAACCCCAAAGCAGAAAAAAAACTATCCACTGGTCTAAAGCATGGATCCCCAGGTTGTTGAGAAAAGGCCCACTCCTGAGGTTCTTTGCGCAAAAGTGACATTATGAACCCCATGCACTGTGATTCATCACCAGAGGATCTGGGTCTCAAACAAAAAAACAACAGGCAAGCATTTTTGAAAGAATAAAAATCTTGTTGTTCACCAAAAAATAAATCAGGAAAATGTAGTTTTGACTCCACAAAATGTGCTCCAGAACAGCTACTCACTTGTTGCTGGAGCTCGGCCACCTCCAAAGAGAGTCCCTGCATGCGTTGAGCCAAGTCCTGAACCGACACCATGATGAAAACTGGAAATCTTTCCTTAGAGATATTTTTGGGCTGGACCTACTGTTATGTTCTGCTACAAGCACTAAGGAAAGAAGGGAGATCTGTCCCTACGATAGAACTAAGCTAGATCCCTACGATGTAACGGGGAACCTGATCCTGCGATCAGACCCGCTAAAGTCCTCAGCTAGTCTGTACGAAGACCTATAGATACGAGGAAGGGATCCCTACAAGAACTAGGGACTGGGAGAAAGATGGACACCTCCTAACAGAAGTTGTAGCAGTAAAAGACAAAAAAACAAACACAGAACATAGAGGTCCGAAGACCAAGCAAAACTGACTGAGTAAGGTAACAAAGCACCTGGCTAGCTTAAGAGTAGAAATTACAATGAAGTCCAGCAAAGCCAGAAGGGCGGAGCAGGATTAATTAGGCAAAAAAGGTCATGTGACCAGCAAGATAGAAAAAACCTAACAGGAGAGTTCTAGCAATCAGATTGTGCACATTTTTTTCATGGCTCTCTATTGCTGCCTCAGCTGCAGACACAGCTCAGAGCACAGAGACAACTGAAAATCAACAGGGTCCATAGCCAAGCAAAGTGTTGTGGTCATGGCTGGGCGATCATACTGCTACACCCAACCATTGGCGAACGTGGATTTGTGGGCACACTGTGCCATAGTGCCATAGTGAGGGCCCAACTGAGGAAGGCTACTTTGGTGTTCACTTGAGCCTCTAATGATGAGGTCAGGCTTGTGCAGCAGGTGATCATCAGATACTACTCCTTAGTTCAGTTGTCTTGGAATCAGGATCAAGGTTAGGCCACTCATGGACACTGGAATAGTGTTGGTGCACTGTCCTTACTGGGAGCAGGAGACTTCAGGAACAGGACTGGCCACAATGGGCCCAGGGGACAATGTTCAGGAACTGGCCTCTCTAGAACAATGGGACAGGGTTCATGCACTGACCACTCTGGGTCCAGGGACAGGGATCAGGAATTGGCTGCTACTGACAAGGGGACAAGGTTCAAGCACTGGCCACTGTGAGACCAGGAGATGAGGTTCAGGCACTGGTCACTCCAAGATCAGGGGGCGAGTTTCAGGTACTAGCCGCTCTAGGAAAAGGGAACTATGGATACAGGACTGGACACACTGGGACCAGGGGACTACGGAAAAAGGACTGGCCACACCGGGACCAGGGGATAACATTCTGGCTCTGGTCACACTGGGACAAGAGGACCTCACAACTCGCTAGCAGTGCACCTTACTAACTAGTGATTCACTATGTTACTTGTTGACTTTCTAAGTGAGAGGCAGTCATAAATACAAGATGCCTACGAACCATTTCCTGAGAGCCATCTTTCAGGTAAACTACCTATGCTAAATGTCTCTCAGCAGCAGGCTGACAGCATTTAGCATAATGTAAGTGCTGCCCCTTTAAGAATGGAGAAGCGCGGACAAGCGCATACCAGGTGCACAGCCAGAATGCGTCACGCACACACAGAAAGCAGAAAGTTGCAGGAGGGACCTGCCAGGAGACAATGTGGCAGTGAGTAAGCCAGCATCCCTGCATGGAGGGGGAAGGGGACACCATGCAGGGGCACTTGCAGCAGCATTACACGTGTTCAATACTTTTTCTCTGTGTAATTTCTCTTTATTACACATAATTTACTGACAGATATGATTTTGTTTCTTTGCCATTGATGATTGGATCGGTTTTTACCAACATCTGGTTAAAATTTTATGTCAATAGCACCAATAGAAATATATCAAAATTGGTGATGTGTTCAATACTTATTTCACCGGCTGTATACATTTAAAGATATGTTATATAAAACATTAAAATCTCCAAACAGCACAACTCCTTATACATGGTAAGAGCAGGTATTTATGCCTCTTAGCTGCTGTCAAACACCATTGGATGCACACCATCCCTTTTTTTCCAGCTCTAGAACAGAAAAAGGGAATGTGCTTCCTCCATTCATGAAAACCTGCAAACAATTTGTCTTTTCATCAAGCGTTTAGTGACCTACAAAATCAGTAAAATAAAATTGCTTAGTAACATTAAAAACATAAGTTCAACCACTAGATTCTGAGTTTCGCCTTTATGCTTCATTATTAGACATCCAGCAGGAAGTTGAAAAGAGAAACTGATTTGATTGGGTAATTTTTTTTGTTCAATTTTAAAAAGCTATTTTAGTGCCCCTGCTGTGTACTGTGTAATGGTCATGTATGTGTGAGCGGGAGCCAGGGCCATAGTCATGGCCCACAAAGATGTCTGCTTTAGCACACCCTGGCCACCTGCATCACATACACAAAGTCTCACTGTTTCACTTGCCTGGCATTCAGAGGCCTCTCCTAGTTGCCGAGACACTTCTTCCTTTGAACTGGCACATAAAGAGAAAGTCCAATTCCAACTTTAAAAGTAGAACTTTATTTGTTTTCAATCGCAGCACGTCCACATCAGTTACAGCATCAACACAGAGTTCTGCACAGTCCACATCCTTCACTTTCCCTGTGCTCTTCCCTATGTCCTTCAGTTGGTAACCGGGTTGTAACGTCTCGGCCTGTACCGCAGCGTCCTCCCTGTTCAGCTTCACTACGTTTAGGAGTTCCCTGGTCTGTTTTGCCCCAGACACAAGGGCATCTGCCCATGCAGTGAGCTGCCACATCATAGAGCGACCTGCATGTAAGAACTTCTGCACTTCGGGCCCAAAGGCCTTGGATGGCTGGGCTTCTCACTTCCCAACATTATGGAGTCAACTGCCCTGTCCAGGCTCTGTGGCCCTAGTAACTCAGAAAAGGAAAACCCTCTATCTTATCTGCGGTTGGCTCCTCCTATATAAAACATATACACTATTGTACCCCATCTAGTGTCCAATATGAGGTGCTGCACTCTCCCTATCTACACAATATATACACATTTATATATACATAGCAGCATCAGAAATATTATATATATATGCATTATCAACAATACGGAAAGGGAGTGGAGCATCAGACGATTCCGGTACACCCCTTACATATGACTGTGCAGGAACTTGGTCTGATCATACCATATCTCCTGGGCAGGGAGGAAGCAAAAGAGAGTATACAGATATTACAGCATGCAGTTTTACATAAAGAAAACATTTCCCTGCATGTTTAACCCTTTCGCGCCAGAGACTGTTTTCACCTTAGTGACCAGGCCAATTTTTACAATTCAGACCAGTGTCACTTTATGAGTTAATAACTCTGGAATGCTTTAATCTATACCAGTGATGTTAATAATGTTTTTTCATGACATATTGTACTTTATGACAATGGTAAAAATTGTTTGATATAACTTGCATTTATTTCTGAAAATATCAGAAATTTGGCAAAAATTTGAAAATTTCACAATTTTCAAACGTTTAATCTTTATACTCTTAAAACAGTTATGTCACACAAAATAGTTCTCAAATAACATTTCCCACACGTCTACTTTACATCACCACAATTTTTTAAACATAATGGTTTTTTGAATGGTAGTTACCAGTGATGAGCACGTATGCTCGTTGTTCGGGTTTTCCCGAGCATATTGGGGTGATCTCCGAGTATTTTGGCGTGCTCGGAGATTCAGTTTCTGTTGCTGCAGCTGCATGATTTGCGGCTGCTTGACACCCTGAATACAAGTGGGGATTGCATGTTTCTTAGGGAATCCTCACATGTATTCAGGCTGTTAAGCAGCTGCAAATCATGCAGCTGTAGCAACAGAAACTAAATCTTCAAGCACGCCAAAATACTTGGAGATCACTCGAGCGTGCTCGGGAAAAACCCGAGCAATGAGCATACTCACTCACCACTAGTAGGTACTCAAAATGACATTCAATAAGTTAATTAACCCTTAAGGTGCTTCACAGGAATTAATGGAATATGGAAGAAAAAAATGAACATTTAATTTTTTCCCATAAAAATGTTACTTTAGCTCCAAATTTTATATTTTCACAAGGGTAACGGGAGAAAATGCACAATAAAATTTGTTGTGCGATTTCTCCTAAGTACCCCAATACCCCATATGTGGTGAAAAACTACTGTTTGGAAGCACAACAGGTCTCAGAAGAGAAGGAGCACCCTTTGAGTTTTGGAACATGAAAATGGCTGGAATCGATAGCGAACGCCAGATCATGTTTGAAGGGCCCCTGATGTGCAGTGAGCACCTTGAACCCTCAGGGGCTTCACAGAATTTTATAAAGTTAAACAGTGATACCAAAGTTAAGTGCCGATACCAAATATGTGTAGGAAAACTAATATTTGGGCTCACGGCAGGGCTCGAGAGGAAAGAAACGCCATTTGATTTTTGGAATACAAAATTGGCTGGAATCGATTGGGAATGCCATGTTGCATTTGGAGAACCCCTGAGGTGCCTAAACAGTTTAAACTCCCCAACAAATGACCCAATTTTGGAAACTACAACCCTCACAAAATTTATCTAGATGTGTGGTGAGCATCTTGAACTCTTAGGTGCTTCACAGAAATGTATAACGTTGAGCTGGGAAAATAAAAAAATCTAATTATTTTTTAACACAAAAATGTTGTTTTAGCCCAATTTTTAGGGTAACAGGAGAAAATTGATGTCAAAATTTGTTGTGCGATTTTTCAAAAGCACGCAGGTACCCCATATTTGTTGGAAAACGACTGCTTGGGCCATGGTAGGGCTGGAAAGGGAATGAGCGCTATTTTGGCTGGAAAAGGTTGCAGATACCATGTTACATTTAAAGAGCCAAACAGCATAGAAAAAGGATCTCTAAAATACAACTTTTAATGAAAAATATTAAAAACATGTTCCAAATCGTAGACAAAATAAAAATATGACATGGGTATTAATCAGGGAAAACAAAATATATATATATATTGCAATGTATCCTAGTGAGCCCTGCAAGGTCACTCTGCTGAATCCTGCCTGGCAGTGGAGGTTGGCACCCTAAGTTTCTGCTGTAACTGCCCCCACTCCTCGACGGCTCACCCTGATATCCTTAGAAGTCCCTACAATGGAAAAAATGTGTCCCAATACAACCCATTACTCGAGTGAAAAAATGTTTTTTTTAATAAGAATGAAAAAACAGAAAAAGTATATATATGAGAAGGAATGTTTATATGTCCATGTTCTCCAAAATATAATAGACACCAAAAAAGGCTATATTAATAGACAATTTTGTAGCCCATTATGATTTGTACATAGAAGTAAATAGTATCATAAAACATCCTTTTCAAATAAATTAGCCTATATAGGCCAAAAAATAGAGATATTAATAAATAAAGAAACTGCAGATGTTAGATGTGGGTAAACAGGATGCAATAATCATAAACTTGTCTCATTGTCCTAATAGAGTTAAAAAAAGGGGATCCCCAATACATCTAAGCCCCATCATCCATAATAGGATAAAACTTTTCTTTTGCTGTTCGGCTGAACCCGCCAGACCCAAACATCTAGAGCTTTGCCATTACTAATTACAATCTTATTATGGAGTTAGTAATGCGGATGTCTTATAAACCCAGATGTCACCTGACATTGAAAAGCTGAAATCAACCGCTCAGCTATTACTTCATTTGCCACTGCACCAGGATAAGTAGGAAGAGCCAGGCAAAGCGCCAGAAATAGCACATTTTCTGGGGAGACTGCAGGCTGCTATTTTTAGGCTGATGAGGCAATGTCCATGGACCCTTACCAGTCTGAGAATACCAGCTCAAGCTGTCTGCTTTAGCTTGGCTGGTTATCAAAACTTGGGGGAACCCTACACCATTTGTTACACTGTTTATTTCAATAATATAAATAAACTGGTGTGGAACTCCACTATTTTGATAACCAGCCAAGGTAAAGCTGACAGCTGGGGGTTGCAGTCCACAGCTGTTGGTTTAGCCTACAATGATTGTCAGAAATAGAGGGGACCACATGTCATTTTATTTATTTATTGCACAGGTGCCAGCTGCTGAATGCTCCTATCATCGTACATTTTCTCTCTCCGCTATCAGAGAGCCAAGGTGTAGGATGGTGAGAGTAGAAATCTCATCAGCTGACACCTGTGAACTGCTGTAACCTTTCTACTGACAGTCACAGCTGCTGGCTTTCACACCCTGTCATCTGTATGACAGCGTGGGAGCTGTAGCATTCTGGTTAAACTTACTGCAGATCAGAACCGGTATTTCTCGCTCTGTCACACAGATGACAGAGTAGGAAACACTCGATGTTCGGGCACTCGATTAATTTGAATGACATCCTGGTTTGGGTTCAAGATTCGGTAGCTTTCTGGTACCCAAGCCGAACTTTTTTAAAATGTTAGGCTAAACCAGCTGGACGTTGCATTCACGCGTTTTCCCATCTCTAAGTAGGAATAATCAGGACAAACAGTATTCAGTAGCTCAGCAGTATTCAGTGGGGATTGTTTCTTAGAGGTTTATATAGAACAGACACACAAGTGCTGACAGTACATAAAAGCCAGTTAATTTTAAACTCTTAACTTCTGGACGGGCCAAAGCCATAAGTCTCAGGAATAAAATAGGATTAATGCTATCAAGCATCACCTGTAACAATGGTATGACGACGCCCACAGCCAAAGCAGAAATTAGCACAGATGTTACTTAATAAAATTAATAAACATTTGCTAGAATAGTACAAAAGTCCATTTTCACCAACGTGGACTCAGTAAAATGGCAGCTGCTTGGAAAGTAACCCGGAAAATGAATGATTACAATCAGTGAGAATGTCACTGGTGAGCAGCTCCACAGAATACACATATATTTATTTATTATACTCATCTTTATGCTCCTCAATTTCATCTGTCTGGTTCTTTTCCTATCTTTTATCACCACTGCATGAACAAGAACATTATTACTCTAGTCATATTCAACTGTGGAGATGACAAGATGGATTGCATGCTTCACCACTCTCCCATCTTCTTTGAGCTCTGGAGGAAACCAGAAGACAACTGCATGTGACCTTGTGACTGTAAGAGTGATGGGCTATACTACTGTGTTTTTTCCTCTGCAGACACCAATCGCATGTATAATGTCATGCATCTTGTACATATAATGTGTTATGTGAATTTTTAACTAGTTTTAGTGTATATTGAGAATAGACTGTGATATGCTAATGTACAGCTGTGTGTAAGTTATAGATTAGTATCTAGGTGATAAGATAAGGGCAATACATTTAATACACAGTGCTATAGCATAGTAACTGCAGTTAGCTGAAGGTGTAGGATAAGGTACAGTAAATGTTTGGGACTAGCACTAGAGTTGAGCATTCCGATACCGCAAGTATCGGGTATCGGCCGATATTCGCTGTATCGGAATTCCGATACTTAGTTCCGATATTTTCCATATATCGAATACCGGAATCGGAAGTTCCCATAATTCTTTGAGAGGCAATGTGATTTTAGTCAGCCAATGAGGAATCCTAAGAAGTGTGGGCACATCCTGTAATGCTGCGGTCATGTTAACTAATGGCATGGCTGTGATTGGATGCTGAAATGATGTCAGAATGCACTATAAAAGGCGCCGTCGCCATTCTAGCGTCACTGTGCTGTGAATTCAGTTAGGGACAGAACGCTGCTCTGCTGACTCTGAGGGACAGTTAGAGATTGCGATTTTGTGTACTGTGCTTTAGGCAGGCTAGTTTACCAACCGCTGTGTAAAGCTTCCTTTTGCCTTGCAGTGTTGTTTTAACAGCTCTGTGCAAGGTGTGTGTGTGAGAGTGCAGGTGACGCTGCAGTTTGCTCTGCATCCAACGCTGTTTGTAGGCATCTGCACGTGTCACTCACAGACTCTTTTTTTTTTCTTTAGTGTAATTCTTGCTGCTCCATTCAATAGAAATTATAGTGTGACGCGCTTCCATCCGTATACAATACATTGGTTGCAAACAATATAGAAGTACAGAAAGGAGCCTTTCAGAGATAGTGAACAGTTGTGTGCAGTGTTCACTCTAGTCTGTGAGGTTTTTTTTTTTTTGAGTGCAGATCACGCTCCAGTTAGTTCTTCAACCACTGCTGCTTGTACTCTGCTGAGCGTGTCTCACTGCCTCATCCTTGACATTTTTCTCTAATTGGTGCTGCTCCATTCTATTTAAAAAAAATGAAATCTATTAGTGTGACGTGCTTCCATCCGTATCCAACACATTGGTTGCAAACACTATAGAAGTACACAAAGGAGCCTTTCAGAGATAGTGAAGAGTTGTGTGCAGTGTTCACTCTAGTCTGTGAGGTTTTTTTTTTTTTTGAGTGCAGATCACGCTCCAGTTATTCTTCAACCACTGCTGCTTGTACTCTGCTGAGCGTGTCTCGCTGTCTCATCCTTGACATTTTTCTCTAATTGGTGCTGCTCCATTCTATTTAAAAAAAATGAAATCTAGTAGTGTGACGTGCTTTCATCCGTATCCAATACATTGGTTGCAAACACTATACAAGTACACAAAGGAGCCTTTCAGAGATAGTGAACAGTTGTGTGCAGTGTTCACTCTAGTCTGTGAGGTTTTTTTTTTTTGAGTGCAGATCACGCTCCAGATAGTTCTTGAACCACTGCTGCTTGTACTCTGCTGAGCGTGTCTCACTGCCTCATCCTTGACATTTTTCTCTAATTGGTGCTGCTCCATTCTATTTAAAAAAAATGAAATCTATTAGTGTGACGTGCTTCCATCCGTATCCAATACATTGGTTGCAAACACTATAGAAGTACACAAAGGAGCCTTTCAGAGATAGTGAAGAGTTTTGTGCAGTGTTCACTCTAATCTGTGAGGTTTATTTTTTTGAGTGCAGATCACGCTCCAGTTAGTTCTTGAACCACTGCTGCTTGTACTCTGCTGAGCGTGTCTCACTGCCTCATCCTTGACATTTTTCTCTAATTGGTGCTGCTCCATTCTATTTTAAAAAAATGAAATCTAGTAGTGTGACGTGCTTCCATCCGTATCCAATACATTGGTTGCAAACACATACAAGTACACAAAGGAGCCTTTCAGAGATAGTGAACAGTTGTGTGCAGTGTTCACTCTAGTCTGTGAGGTTTTTTTTTTGGAGTGCAGATCACGCTCCAGGTAGTTCTTCAACCACTGCTGCTTGTACTCTGCTGAGCGTGTGTCACTGCCTCATCCTTGACATTTTTCTCTAATTGTTGCTGCTACATTCTATTTCAAATAATTCAAATCTATAGTGTGACGTGCTTCATCCGTATCCAATACTTGGTTGCAAACAATATAGAAGTACACAAACGGGCCTTTCACAGTACTGAACAGTTGTGTGCAGTGTTTACTGTAGTCAGAGTTTTCATTTTTGGAGTGCAGATCCGCTCCAGTTAGTTCTTCAACACTGCTGCTTGTACTCTGCTGAGCGTGTCTCACTGCCTCATCCTTGACATTTTCTCTAATTGTTGTGCTACATTCTATTTCAAATAATTAGTGTTGAGCATTCCGATACCGCAAGTATCGGTACGGTCGATATTCGCTGTATCGGAATTCCGATACTTAGTTCCCATATTTTTCCTATATCGTATACCGGAATCGGAAGTTCCCATAATTCTTTGAGAGGCACTGTGATTTTAGTCAGCCAATGAGAATCCTACGAAGTGTGGGCACATCCTGTAATGCTGTGGTCATCTAACTAATGGCATGGCTGTGATTGGCTGCTGAAATGATGTCAGAATGCACTATAAAAGGCGCCGCCGCCATTTTAGGGGTCACTGTGCTGTGAACTCAGTTAGGGACAGAACGCTGCTCTGCTGACTCTGAGGGACAGTTAGAGATTGCGATTTGTGTACTGTGCTTTAGGCAGGCTAGTTTACCAACCACTGTGTAAAGCTTGCTTTTGCCTGCAGTGTTGTTTTAACAGCTCTGTGCAAGGTGTGTGTGTGAGTGCAGTGACGCTGCTGTTTGCTCTGCATCCACCGCTGTTTGTAGGCATCTGCACGTGTCACTCACTGACTCTTTTTTTTATTTTATTTTGTGGAATTGGTGCAGCTCCATTCAATTGAAATTAACAGTGATCTATTAGTGTGACGTGCTTCCATCCGTATACAATACATTGGTTGCAAACACTATAGAAGTACAGAAATGAGCCTTTCACAGCTAGTGAACAGTTGTGTGCAGTGTTCACTGTAGTCTGTGAGCTTTTCATTTTTGAGTGCAGATTACGCTCCAGTAGTTCTTCAACCACTGCTGGTTGTAGTCTGCTGAGCGTGTGTCACTGCCTATCCTCACATTTTTCTCTAATTGGTGCTGCTCCATTCTATTTTAAAAAAAATATAATCTATTAGTGTGACGCGCTTCATCCGTATACAATACATGGTTGCAAACACTATAGAAGTACACAAAGGGGCCTTTTACAGCTACTGAACAGTTGTCTGCAGTGTTCACTGTAGTCTGTGAGCTTTTCATTTTTTGAGTGCAGATTACGCTACAGTTAGTTCTTCAACCACTGATGTTGTAGTCTGCTGAGCGTGTGTCACTGCCTCATCTTCACATTTTCTCTAATTGTGCTGCTCCATTCTATTTAAAAAAATATAATATTATTGTGTGACGCGCTTCATCCGTATACAATACATTGGTTGCAAACACTATAGAAGTACACAAAGGGCCTTTTACAGCTACTGAACAGTTGTCTGCAGTGTTCACTGTGTCTGTGAGCTTTTCATTTTTTGAGTGCAGATTACGCTACAGTTAGTTCTTCAACCACTGCTGGTTGTAGTCTGCTGAGCGTGTGTCACTGCCTCATCCTTCACATTTTTCTCTAATTGGTGCTGCTCCATTCTATTTTAAAAAATATAATCTATTAGTGTGACGCGCTTCCATCGATACAATACATTGTTGCAAACACTATAGAAGTACACAAAGGGGCCTTTTACAGCTACTGAACAGTTGTCTGCAGTGTTCACTGTAGTCTGTGAGCTTTTCATTTTTTGAGTGCAGATTACGCTACAGTTAGTTCTTCAACCACTGCTGGTGTAGTCTGCTGAGCGTGTGTCACTGCCTCAAACCTTCACATTTTTCTCTAATTGGTGCTTGCTCCATTCTATTTTAAAAATATAATCTATTAGTGTGACGCGCTTCCATCCGTATACAATACATTGGTTGCAAACACTTAGAAGTACACAAAGGGCCTTTACAGCTACTGAACAGTTGTCTGCAGTGTTCACTGTAGTCTGTGAGCTTTTCATTTTTGAGTGCAGATACGCTACAGTTAGTTCTTCAACACTGTGGTTGTAGTCTGCTGAGCGTGTGTCACTGCCTCATCCTTCACATTTTTCTCTAATTGGTGCTGCTCCATTCTATTTTAAAAAAATATAATCTATTAGTGTGACGCGCTTCCATCCGTATACAATACATTGGTTGCAAACACTATAGAAGTACACAAAGGGGCCTTTTACAGCTACTGAACAGTTGTCTGCAGTGTTCACTGTAGTCTGTGAGCTTTTAATTTTTTGAGTGCAGATTACGCTACAGTTAGTTCTTCAACCACTGCTGGTTGTAGTCTGCTGAGCGTGTGTCACTGCCTCATCATTCACATTTTTCTCTAATTGGTGCTGCTCCATTCTATTTTAAAAAAATATAATCTATTAGTGTGACGCGCTTCCATCCGTATACAATACATTGGTTGCAAACACTATAGAAGTACACAAAGGGGCCTTTCACAGCTAGTGAAAAGTTGTCTGCAGTGTTCACTGCAGTCTCTTAGGAATAACCACACTTAGGCCTTATAACTTTTCTGACTTTCTTTATCAATCTACCAAGATGAAGAAGGCAGGGAGTAAGGCACGTGGTCGTGGCCGTGGAGTTTCATCAGGGAGAGGACGTGGGGATTCTGTGGCTGCCGCCGCCCCCAGTGACACAGCATCCACCAGTTTTCCCCGTGAGCGTTCCTTTATGCGCACTTTTGTAGGAGCTCGACGTAGCCCCCTGCTGCGGCAAGAACAAATTGAAGCCGTTGTTGGTTGGATGGCAGCCAATGCATCGACTTCAATTGCTTCCACCTCCTCTCAGGACCACAGCACTGTTGAACAACCATCTGTCTCTTCACCGCCTGCCAAATTGCCCAGGCAGTCAGAGAGCTCTGTAAAGGAGCCAGCTGACTCTCTGCTTCTGTTCTCAGAATCTGTTGGCTTGCAAACAGGGGCCCAGCCAAGCAGCATTCTGGAATGTGAAGAAGAGGGAGTATGCAGTGATGCGCAACAGCTTGTCTCTCTGAATCTGAAGAGGCGGGTGAGCCAGTGCCGATCGTCAGCACACCGCAGAACGCATCTGATGATGATGAGACTCAGGTGCCAGTTTCTGTTGAGCATGTGCTGGCCAGACCACCCAACAGCAGCAGGTGTTGGAAGAGGTTAGTGGAGATGATGAGGTCCAAGACCCAACATGGCGTGAGGAACAGGAAGGTGGTGGTAGCAGCTCTGAGGAAGAGATTGCCCCAACGGTCCAAACAGTAGGGAGAGGTAGGCTGCAGACTCGGTTGCCTGTAGCCTCCAGTTTGGCACCCGTTCGTAGCAGTTCTCTTCCAACAGCCAAAACGGGCGCTCCCAGGACTTGCACTGCGTGGTCCTTTTTTGACACACTTGCAGATGATATTTGCTATGTCAAATGCAAGCTGTGTAATCAAAAAGTAAAAAGAGGTAAAAGTGTCAGTAACCTTAATACCACAAATATGTGGAAACATGTGCGGTCAAAGCACGTAGTTGAGTTACAAAGACACACTGGAGATGTAGGCCAGCCTACAGCAGCACCTACATCTTCAGCTCATGTTGGAGCCTCTTCCTCCAGCTCACACACAGCTGGTTCGGCTTCCTCACAGGATCGCCATGGAAGAACCTCTGTCACTGTTGTCCAGAGACCCAGTGTTATTCCACCCACAGCTGCAAGTTCCCTGTCATCCTCACACTCCCAGGCCACAAAACAGCCATCGGTAGCACAGGCATGGGATAAAAGACGGCCATACTCGGCAAACAATCCACGAGCACAGGCTCTGAATGCTGGCATTGCAAAACTCCTGTCCCTTGAAATGCTGTCATTCTGGCTGGTGGAGACTGACAGTTTCTGTAACTTAATGGCATTGGCAGTCCCACAATACAATGTGCCAAGCCGATTTTATTTCAGCAGGCAAGCCGTCCCTGGTCTGCAAAAGCATGTTGAGGGAAAAATTAAACATGCGCTACTAAACGCCGTCAGTAGCAAGGTCCACCTGACCACCGATGCGTGGACCAGTACCCATGGCCAGGGACGATACCTTTCCCTCACTGCCCATTGGGTCAATGTTGTGGAGCCGGGTACAGAACTTGCGAGTGGCGCTGTACGTGTTCTGCCAACTCCAAGGATTGCAGGAATAAGTCTGTCCACATTGACTCCTCCTCCTACTCCAGTTCCTCAGAATCATCGCTGCAGGAGCCGTCACGGTCTACCTCCACATGGACCCGTGAACGGTTACCTGTTGCGACCGATATGAGCACAGCCGTGGCCAAACGTCAACAGGCCGTCCTCAAATTAATTTCCATGGGGAATCGAAGCCACACAGCGCAGGAGCTCTGGAATGCCATCAAGCAGGAGAGCGACGTGTGGTTTTTGCCAGCGAATCTCCAGCCAGGCTTGGTAGTGTGTGACAATGGCCGAAATCTGGTGGCAGCTCTGGGCCTTGGCAACCTCACTCACATACCATGTCTGGCACATGTGCTCAACTTGGTCGTGCAGAGTTTTTTGAGGGACTATCCGGATCTTGATGCACTGCTGCACAAGGTCCGCCTAGAGTGCGCTCACTTGCGACGTTCCAGCATGGCCAGATCGTGCATTGCAGCTCTGCAACGCAGATTTCGCCTTCCTGAACATCGCATCATATGTGACGTACCCACCAAGTGGAATTCCACGTTACATATGTTGGAGCGGTTGTGTGAGCAGCAGCCAGCAGTAATGGAGTATCAGCTGCATCAAGCGCAATCAACTCGCAATTTGCGCCGTTCACACTTCACCACTACTGAATGGGCCTCTATGAAGGACATCTGCCACGTTTTGCGTGCGTTTGATGAGTCAACGCAGATGGCGAGTGCAGATGATGCACTAGTCAGCCTGACTGTCCCCCTTATCTGCCTGCTTCAAAAAACACTGCAAGCACTAAGGGATGAGGTTTTGGAAGAGGTGGAGGATGAGGAGTCACAAATTCCATCACCTTCTGGACAGTCAGCGCAGCGTGGTTCCTCACAAAGGGCTGGGCAGTGCTCACTTTGTGAGGAGGATGAGGAGGAGTCAATGTAGGAGGAAGACATCGCTCCAGAGGAGGTACACAACGCTCTAGTCAGTATGTAGAGCGAGGGTGGGGTGATGCTGAGCAGGCAGAGATGACGCCTCTTGCAGGGGACAGAGTTTCTTGGCCAGTTGGGAGTCTGCAGCACATGGTTGATTTCATGCTGCAGTGCCTGAGAAACGACCGCCGCATCGCCCACATTCTCACCACGTCTGATTATTGGGTGTCCACCCTCCTAGACCCTCACTACCGGGACAACTTACAAAGCCTCATCACACTGTTGAACCGGGAGCGTAAAATGCGGGAGTACCAAGACACACTGGTGCAATCCATAATGTTCTCCATTCCAGCCGAGAGCACTGCTGCTGCTACTGCTTTACAAAGCAGCTCTGTGCGTCGAGGCAGTGGAGACAGCTCTGCAACAAGAGGGAGCACAAGCAGCGCCTCTGCACAGGGCAAGACCAGTATGTTCCAAATGTGGCGAAGTTTTGTGGCAGCGCCACAAATGTCTACACCATCCGAGACGGCTCCAGTCAGCAGGAGGCAACGTTTCCGTAAGATGGTGACAGACTACATGTCTTTCCCTCTCAGTGTACTCCCAGATGGCTCTTCCCCATTCAAGTTTTGGGTCTCTAAGCTGGATACATGGCCAGAGCTTAGCCAGTATGCATTGGAGGTGCTGGCTTGCCCTGTGTCATGTGTGCATTGCCACGAAGATCGTCGCGGTTGCACATTTTGACTTCTCACAGCTGATCTGCTGTTTCTTTGTGTTTGGCAGCTAGGGAGTTAATTCTGTCTGTGCTCGGTGCTGGGACTGGGTGCAGTTTCTCCCGGCTGCAATTGATTATTTGTTGATTGGTTTCCTTTAAATTCCTGGTTGTCTGCTTGGGGAGTTGCCAGTGAAACCTTCATGCAGACCACAGATAGGAATGAATCTGTATAGACTTTAGTTGTGAGCTCCTTAGTTGTTCTAAGCTCAACTTGGTTAGAGTTTATTTCCCAGACCATTTATGTTCCTTTGGTGTTTGAGTGTGTATGCAAGCGAGTGTTATCCTGTCTGTCTTATATGTCTAATCTGTGTATTTAGTTGAGATCAGCCCATATCCCTTTGGTGGTAGTCAGGATCCTTCTTAGGACTGATTACAGGGTTCAGGGTCTGATAGGAGACAGGGTTAGGTTGGAGACTTGGACCTCTGAACCATTATCAGTACCTCCAAGGTGAGGGATTAGTTAGGACCCCAGTTTAGGGTCAGGTTAGATCCCGGTCCACCTCTTTCCTGTTTCAGCTCATCAAGTCCTCAAGATTAACCCTGAGTTCAGCAGATATCGTGTCAGGTAAATCTATTCTATACTTACATGCTGATGTTGCTATACTAGTTGTTGTATAGAGTGTTGTTCCTGTATTAATAGTTTACTGACATTGTATACATATCATTAGACAGCGTGACATTTTCACTGGCCATAAAAATTATCTCCAGTTACCATGGATCCAGTAGCCCAGCTGGCTCTGCAGTTGCAGGGATTATCCATGGAGCTGACGGACATTAAGTCCAAAGTTTTGTCTCCCCTGGAGCAAACCAGAGTTGAACCTAAAGTAGCTCTCCCGGACAGGTTCACTGGTGGGCGAGACAAATTTTTCACCTTCTGGGAGGCATGTAAATTGTATTTTCGGCTTCGGCCTCGATCATCAGGGAGTGATGAGCAGAGAGTGGGAATTGTTATCTCACTTCTGCAAGGGGACCCTCAATCCTGGGCATTTTCCCTTCCTCTGGGATCCCCGGCTCTACTGTCTGTAGATCAATTTTTTACTGCCCTGGGATTGGTATATGATGACCCAGATCGGGTCTCTCTTGCTGAGACAAAATTACGTAAGATACAGCAGGGAGATCGTCCTGCAGAGGAATTTGCTTCTGAGTTTCGTAGATGGGCCACAGATACTCAATGGAATGACCCAGCTCTTAGGAGCCAGTTTTGTCATGGGCTTTCTGATAAATTAAAAGACGTTTTGGCTCAGTATGAGTCTCCTCATTCACTGGAGGCTGCTATGGCCTTAGCTATCCGTACTGATAGACGGCTTCGGGAGAGGGGTGAGGTAACCCCACTCCCTGTTGTTTCTCCACCTACCACTAAAGTCCCTTATGCTGAGGTTCCCCTTGTCTGTTCGGATGAGCCTATGCAGTTGGGAGGGACATCATTTCGTAGGAGGGGATTGGCGGTACGCCGCAGGACTAGAAGATGTTTTTTCTGCGGGAAAGAGGGACATTTTGTTGGAGAATGTCCATCCCGTGCCTTGTTGAGCCAAAAGTCGCCAGAAAACTGTTAATCCCAGGTTGTGTGGTGGACGACAACCTGGGAGTATGTATTTCATCCGGCAGTTCTTCTCAGTTCCTTGTACCAGTGGAGGTGGTAGTTGGTATGAGAGTGGAGAGATTGTCTGTTCTTCTTGATAGTGGTTCCGGGGCTAATCTGGTTGACGCTCAGTTTGCTCAGGCTCAAGGTATGCATCTGAGTGTATTGGTCAAACCGATCCCTATATTCTCCATTGACGCCAGGCCTCTCGGCCAAGGTAGCTTTGTTCATGAGGTTCATAACATTGACCTTCGGGTAGGGGCAATACATAGGGAACAATTATCTTGTTATGTGTTGGAGGGTCTACCTACTCCCATTGTGTTGGGACTTCCTTGGTTGGTTAAACATAACCCTGTGATTAATTGGCAGTCCAGAGAAATAAGCCAATGGGGTGAGTTTTGCAAAAGCAACTGCATGAACACAGTCATCAGTGCGGTCGTGCCTAGTACATTGCCTCCTTTTTTGGAGGATTTTGGGGATGTTTTCTCTGAGGAGGGGTGTCAGGAGTTGCCTCCTCATCGCGTGTATGACTGCTCTATTAATCTCCTTCCTGATGCTAAGTTGCCTAAAGCTAGGTTGTATAATCTTTCTGGTCCTGAGAGGCAGGCTATGAAAGATTATATTTCTGAAAGTCAGGCCAAAGGGCATATTAGACCTTCATCTTCCCCAGTAGCCGCGGGGTTCTTCTTTGTGAAGAAGAAAGATGGAGGCCTACGCCCTTGCTTGGATTTCCGCGAACTTAATCGGATTACTGTTCGAGATCCGTATCCACTCCCTCTTATTCCTGATCTCTTCAATCAAATTGTTGGCGCCAAATGGTTCTCTAAATTGGATCTCAGGGGGGCGTATAATCTGATTAGGATAAAAGAGGGGGATGAGTGGAAAACGGCGTTTAACACGCCGGAGGGACATTATGAGAACCTAGTCATGCCTTTTGGTCTGACTACTGCACCAGCAGTATTCCAACATTTTGTTAATGACATTTTTCGTCACCTTGTGGGGCTGTTTGTGGTTGTATATTTGGACGACATTTTAATTTACTCGCCAGATCTTGTGTCTCATCAGGAGCATGTGAGACAGGTGTTGCAGATCTTGCGAGACAATAAACTATACGCCAAACTGGAGAAGTGTGTATTTGCCGTACAGGAACTTCAGTTTTTGGGTTTTTTGGTGTCAGCCTCCGGTTTTCGTATGGACCCTGAAAAGGTGAGAGCAGTGCTTGAATGGGATCAGCCAGGGGATCTTAAGGCTCTGCAGCGTTTTTTGGGGTTTGCTAACTACTACCGGAAATTTATTTGTAATTTCTCATCTGTCGTCAAACCTCTCACTGACATGACAAGAAAAGGGACGGATTTTTCTAAATGGTCGGACAAAGCTTGCCAAGCCTTTTCCTCTTTGAAGAAATGTTTTGCTTCGGCACCCGTTCTCATCCAACCAGATGAATCTCAGCCGTTCATTGTGGAGGTGGATGCGTCTGACGTAGGGGTGGGTGCTATATTGTCCCAGGGTCCGTCCCCTGGTAAATGGCATCCGTGCGCTTTCTTTTCTAAGAAATTGTCGTCCGCCGAAAGGAATTATGATATCGGCAATAGGGAACTTTTGGCCATTAAGTTAGCTTTTGAAGAATGGCGTCACTTTTTGGAGGGGCAGTCCACCCGGTTACCGTTATTACTGATCACAAGAACCTGTTGTATTTGGAATCCGCTAAGCGTCTGAATTCCAGACAAGCTCGATGGTCGTTGTTTTTTACCAGGTTTAATTTTGTCGTCACTTATCGCCCGGGGTCTAAGAATGTAAAGGCTGATGCCTTGTCTCGCAGTTTCCCAGGGCCGGGAAAACGGATGACCCGAGTCCTATCCTTCAGGAGGGGGTGGTAGTGTCGGCTGTATTTTCTGAGCTTGAGGAGGAGGTGTTAGAGGCTCAGGGGGACGCCCCTGCAGGACCTCCAGGGAGACTGTTTGTCCCAAATCTGTTGAGACAAAAGGTTATTGAGGCACATCATAATTCTGCTCTAGCAGGACATCCAGGGAGTAAGGCTACTTTAGATCTCCTTTCTCGCCGGTTTTGGTGGCCTAATGCTAATAAAGATGTTATAACTTTTGTCGCATCATGTGGGGTGTGTGCTCGCTCTAAAACCCCTCATACCCGTCCGTCTGGGACCCTTTTACCCTTGAAACTTCCGGAGCGTCCATGGACTCATTTATCTATGGACTTCATTACGGACCTTCCTCCGTCGTCAGGGAATACTGTCATACTGGTGGTTGTTGACAGGTTCAGTAAGATGCACATTTCGTTGCTCTTCCTGCACTCCCTAATGCTAAAACTCTGGCGCAGGTGTTCATTAGGGAGATCGTTAGACTTTATGGGTTGCCTTCTGATGTGGTGTCAGATAGGGGGTCTCAGTTTGTGTCCAAATTTTGGAGGGCATTTTGTTTACGTCGTGGGATGCAATTGTCATTTTCCTCGGCTTTTCATCCGCAGACCAATGGTCAGACAGAGCTCTGAATCAGAGCTTAGAGACATATCTCCGGTGTTTTGTTTCAGAGAACCAAGAGGACTGGTCTTCTTTCTTGCCTCTGGCAGAGTTCGCTCTTAACAACAGGCGGAGCGAGTCCACTGGTAAGTCCCCGTTTTTTGGGGCATATGGTTTCCATCCCCAGTTTTGTACTTTCAATGGGGGGGGCCCTTCTGGGGTTCCTGAGGAGGAGCGTTTCTCGTCGTCACTTGCTTCTGTGTGGAGAGGTGTATTGAATAATCTGAGTGTGATGGGGAACCGTTACAAACGTATGGCTGATAGGAGGAGAGTTTCTGGTCCAGATCTGAATGTGAACAATCTGGTATGGTTGTCTACCAGGAATATAAAACTTAAGGTGCCCTCCTGGAAACTGGGTCCCAGATTCATCGGGCCGTACAGGATCAGTTCCATAATTAATCCTGTGGCATTTCGTCTGGACCTCCCTCCTACGTTTAAAATTCATAATGTGTTCCACAAGTCATTACTTAAAAGGTATGTGGCACCAGTCATACCGTCACCTCTACCTCCTCCTCCTGTGTTGGTCAATGGTAACTTGGAATTTCAAGTATCAAAGATCATTGACTCACGTCTGAATCGCCGGTCCCTTCAGTACTTGGTGCATTGGAAGGGTATGGTCCAGAGGAGAGGACGTGGGTCCCTGCGTCTGATGTTAACGCAGATCGTTTGGTTCGGACCTTCCACAGAACTCACCCGGGCAGGCCTGGCCCTGAGGGTCCGGAGGCCCCTCGTAGAAGGGGGGGTACTGTCATGTGTGCATTGCCACGAAGATCGTCGCGGTTGCACATTTTGACTTCTCACAGCTGATCTGCTGTTTCTTTGTGTTTGGCAGCTAGGGAGTTAATTCTGTCTGTGCTCGGTGCTGGGACTGGGTGCAGTTTCTCCCGGCTGCAATTGATTATTTGTTGATTGGTTTCCTTTAAATTCCTGGTTGTCTGCTTGGGGAGTTGCCAGTGAAACCTTCATGCAGACCACAGATAGGAATGAATCTGTATAGACTTTAGTTGTGAGCTCCTTAGTTGTTCTAAGCTCAACTTGGTTAGAGTTTATTTCCCAGACCATTTATGTTCCTTTGGTGTTTGAGTGTGTATGCAAGCGAGTGTTATCCTGTCTGTCTTATATGTCTAATCTGTGTATTTAGTTGAGATCAGCCCATATCCCTTTGGTGGTAGTCAGGATCCTTCTTAGGACTGATTACAGGGTTCAGGGTCTGATAGGAGACAGGGTTAGGTTGGAGACTTGGACCTCTGAACCATTATCAGTACCTCCAAGGTGAGGGATTAGTTAGGACCCCAGTTTAGGGTCAGGTTAGATCCCGGTCCACCTCTTTCCTGTTTCAGCTCATCAAGTCCTCAAGATTAACCCTGAGTTCAGCAGATATCGTGTCAGGTAAATCTATTCTATACTTACATGCTGATGTTGCTATACTAGTTGTTGTATAAAGTGTTGTTCCTGTATTAATAGTTTACTGACATTGTATACATATCATTAGACAGCGTGACATTCTGCTGCCAGTGTATTATCGGAGCGCGTCTTTAGTGCTGCAGGTGGTGTACTAACAGACCGTCGCATGCGACTATCCTCCGATAATGTAGACCGGCTTACTTTTCTGAAAATGAACAAGGCATGGATCTCGCCAGAATTTGTCTGTCCGTTTTCAGATTAAATAACTGGTTCGCAACATTATCCATGTCTCCTGTTATGTTCATCTTTCTACCACCTGAACTCTACTCCCTGGGCTACAACACTGCCAGTTGCTGCTCAGAAGTGTCGTGTCCACAGACCAATACACAAGCTATAGTGTTAGTGGGGTTCAGTAACGCCAGCTGTTCCCCTGCTGTGTGTCCGGCAAGAAGTCTCCTGTTCCCTACACATGCACAGAAAAACCCATGTGGAACATGCTCCAAATAGGTAAGAGCCGTCACCCTGATTGTTATGCTTAAAACAGGAAATTGTGAAGCTTTCCAGGCCTAGAATGATACATTTTTATAACAAATATGGACAAATAATAATTTGTCATCACAGCGCATATCTGCACATGTCTATTAGAAATGGTAACAAAAACTAAAACATAGTGTTCACTTTTTGAAATTAATGCATAAAAGTACATTTCATACTTATCAATTAATGCTTTTTAAGGAACTTTATCTGTACCTGTAAGATAATGCAGTCAATGGATGTACGAATCATAAAATCCTCATCATCATCATCACGAGTTTTATTTATGACAGACATTATAAAATACACATACTGATGCCAACTGTAACTTCACACACCATATATGAAATGGCCAGCATCTAAACCTGGTAATAATGTGCAATAATAAATTATTACATCTAGAAAGTGCATCATGCATTCTGACAATAGGTAGTTATACCTGCAAGTGCTGTTGAAACAACCACAACAGATATAAATTAATAATGGTATATAGGTATCACAGTGCATAGTTACTCATGGACAATGTCGATGTAATACTGTACCTCAATAAAGTCAGCGTCAACCATTATGCTTGTTAGTCTTGTAGATTGTTAAAGAGGGAACGTGCTTTTTTTGTTGGTCATAGGTGGAGTATTAGACAGTAAATGATTACTGCTGTCGTATTTTTGGCGTCCCTAGGGCACAATAACGCTGCGTAACGTCACATTTTATAGAGAGTCATCTAATAGACACACGCTACCCTACCCTACGCGTGACAGTAGGAAGGTAGTGTTGACGGATAAAGCCTTGCGCAACCAGACATGCTTTTACCTCTTCAACACTGTACAAGCAAAAAATGCATGAATGCAGCCGCAGACTTTATTGACGTACAGTATAACATCGCCATTACCCATCAGAGGCTGTCCACTGTCTGATACAGACACAGAATATACCTTTGCTATCCGTAGCCTTTGTTTCACCTACACTTGCAGGCACACACTTAAATTGTGACAATGCATAATGTTTTTTTAAATGGTTATTTTTTATCGTACATTATTGTGTCATCACATTGATGAGTCCATGCTGGACATGTCATACATGCTGTACAAAGTAACGATTTTATTAACTTAAATAACTGAAATGTCTGTGACTGTCACATATAAATTGCAATGATGATGATGAGTGACTATTACAAAATCCATTGTCTTCACTTTGTTATTGTTTAACATAGCGTTCCTTAAGCATTATTCATAAATACAAAAATGGACTTTTATTCTTAAATTTACAACACTATATTTTGTAACCAATTTTTGGGTGGTGTGTTGTTCCATTTCTTGTTGGCATGTGCATATATGCGTTTATATTTGCAGGGTCTTTATTTTTATTCTTGAAGTTAGGAAACATGTGTATCTTCGTACCGTGTTAGCCAGTAGATAGAAAAATATTTAGACTTGAGAGTCCGCAGTGGTTGATACCTTTTAATGGATAACTGAAAAGATGGTAACAAATTGCAAGCTTTCGAGGCTACTCACGTCTCTTCATCAGGCAAAGACTAAAACAAAAAATGAAGCATCACATATTTCTATACACAACAGGACACAGGAATAGTGCAATAGGTAAGACAAGTGACGTGTAGCAGAACTGTCATTATGACAGAGGGATGAACATAAATATTGGAACAGTTCATAGATAAGGATAGAAAGTTTTATTGCCCTCTGATTGGGGTCTGGTTTTGTGTTTTCATGCCCCTGGAAGGGCAGAGACGCAGATTCCTTAATTGATATAGAATGACATAAATCCGTGTGATCTATTCATTACAGCACTAAGAGTGTCAAAGGTCATGATGAGCTTATATTCCGAAACCTTTGTATCTTTCTCAGATTTGAAGTTATATTTTAATACCAGTAATTCCATATCCATCATGCTATGACCGGGCATACAAAAGTGTTTTGCCACAGGTAAATCCATTATTTTTTCTCTTATTGTGTGGCGCTGATAATTCATCCTTGTTCTCAGTTTTTGGCCGGTCTCCCCCACATACAGACCCCATTTGGACATTTAGTACATATAATTAGGTACACCACATTACATGTGATGCAGCTGAAAGTAGCTGGGATATTGTAGTCGTGATGGGAGTTGGGGATCTTTATCTTGTCCGTGGTCATTATAGATGCACAGGTTTTACATTTCTTCTAGTTGCAAGGAAAGGTTCCTGCAGCTGTTGGGGAGGACAGGAAGCTTCTGACAATGATGCTTCTTAGATTTGTGGGCTGCCTAAAACATAGTAGTGGGGGGTCTGGAAATATGGATTGTAATATCGGCATCTTTTTGTAGTAAAGGTTGTAGTTTCCGTGTAGCTCCCCTTAGCACCTCCAGATTTGGATTGTAGGTCACCACTAGAGGCACCCGGTTATTTTCTTCTTTTCCTTTGTAATGTAGCAGGTGATTCCTTGATATTCAGTTGGCTCTTGAAATTTGGTTTTCAATTGTTCTTGGATGGTATCCCTGGTTCAAAAAAGTCTTTCTGAGGCGACCCCCCACTACTGTGTTTTAGGCAGCCCCAAATCTAAGAAGCATCATTGTCAGAAGCTCCCTGTCCTCCCCAACAGCTGCAGGAACCTTTCCTTGCAACAAGAAGAAATGTAAAACCTGTGCATCTATAATGACCACGGACAACATAAAGATCCCCTACTCCCATCAGGACTACAAGATCAAAGGTACTTTAAGCTGCATCACATCTAATGTGGTGTACCTAATTATATGTACAAAATGTCCAACTTGGGGTCTGTATGTGGGGGAGACAGGCCAAAAACTGAGAACAAGGATGAATTATCATCGCCACACAATAAGAGAAAAAATAATGGATTTACCTGTGGCAAAACACTTTTGTATGCCCGGTCATAGCATGATGGATATGGAATTACTGGTATTAAAATATAACTTCAAATCTGAGAAAGATACAAAGGTTTCGGAATATAAGCTCATCATGACCTTTGACACTCTTAGTGCTGGAATGAATAGATCACACGGATTCATGTCATTCTATATCAATTAAGGAATCTGCGTCTCTGACCTTCTAGGGGCATCAAAACAGAACACCAGACCCCAATCAGAGGGCAATAAAACTTTATCTCCTTATCTAGGAACTGTTCCAATATTTATGATCATCCCTCTGCCATAATGACAGTTCTGCTTCACGTCACTTGTCTTACCTATTGCACTATTCCTGTGTCCTGTTGTGTGTAGAAATATGTGATTCTTCATTTTTTGTTTTAGTCTTAGCCTGATGAAGAGACCTGAGTAGTCTCGAAAGCTTGGAATTTGTTACCATCTTTTCAGTTAGCCATTAAACGGTATCAACCACTGAGGACTCTCAAGTATAAATATTTTTCTATTCTTGGAATTGAAATTCATCATTTTATTGTCCTAGTAAAACTTAATTTATTCTTGTTTGAAGTACATACATTTGCAATGGCCACGTAACAAGGCAATAACTCAATATTTTATGCCTACACCCTCCTTGACCCTGGGCTTCAACACCACCAGTTGCTGCTCAGAAGTGTTAGATGCACAGATGAAAACAATCGCTGATGTGTTTGTGGGGTTCAGTAACGCCTGCTGTTCCCCTGCTTTGTGTCTGGCAAAAATTACTGCTGCTAACTACAACTTCAACTTCAAACATCTCATACTAGGCCTCTGCCTACACCCTCCTTGACCCTGGGCTTCAACACTGCCAGTTGCTGCTCAGAAGTGTTAGATGCACAGATGAAAACAATCGCTGATGTGTTTGTGGGGTTCAGTAACGCCTGCTGTTCCCCTGCTGTGTGTCTGGCAAAAATTACTGCTGCTAACTACAACTTCAACTTCAAACATCTCATACTAGGCCTCTGCCTACACCCTCCTTGACCCTGGGCTTCAACACTGCCAGTTGCTGCTCAGAAGTGTTAGATGCACAGATGAAAACAATCGCTGATGTGTTTGTGGGGTTCAGTAACGCCTGCTGTTCCCCTGCTGTGTGTCTGGCAAAAATTACTGCTGCTAACTACAACTTCAACTTCAAACATCTCAAACTAGGCCTCTGCCTACACCCTCCTTGACCCTGGGCTTCAACACCGCCAGTTGCTGCTCAGAAGTGTTAGATGCACAGATGAAAACAATCGCTGATGTGTTTGTGGGTTCAGTAACGCCTGCTGTTCCCCTGCTGTGTGTCCGGCAAAAATTACTGCTAGCTACCTACACATGGTGAAAAAAACATGACATGTCAAAGTGTCTAGTGCTACACATAGATAAGAGGCTACACCTTGATTTCTAAGCTGTAAACATTTGAAAAGTCAGCTTTAAAACCATAAAATGATTAGTCTTTGTCAGAAATCTGTAAAAAAATAATTGTGAATTATTTCAGATATGCACATGTCGAAAACAAATGCTAACACAAAAGCCTACTTATGCTATAGGATACTGATGGTCAACCTTGTCACTCCATAGCTTAGACAAATCCAACTCACATCATGACTTAAATGCTGCAATGTTGGAAGTGCATAATGTGGGTTGAACTTTGACAACAGCTGCAGTGCGAAGGTTAGACTTCAGTGTTCTTGGCTTTTAAATAAAAGCATACAAGTAAATATAATAATCCAATGTTGATTAAGGGAGGTGATGTACACCTGTAATATTGTGCAAACAATGCATGTAGGAATAGTCCTCTTCAACATTACTTATATTTGTGTCATTTTAAAAAATACATATTTAATTAGAAAGTTAACAGCCCATATCATAAAGGTCCTTTATGTAAACATGATAATCGCTAACAAAAATCATGCATTACCTTGTTAAAGTCAATAGTGCATAGTCACAATAGCAAAATATATACCTGTAAGTGGTGCTGAAAGAACGACAACTGATAGAATAGGTGAATGATATCTATTTATCAGACTGAATAGCGACACCTGTACAATGTCGATATAATACTGTACCTTAACAAAACAGCTGTGTCACACCTCACACTCGTTTTTCTTGTAGCTTGTTATGTAATAGGGCACATGCGTGTATGTTTCATCATAGGTGCATGTTTACTGAGTAAAGCAGTCATGACAACGCCTTTGTGTTGTCGGTACGCTTGCGATGATGAACGATGCGCACCGTGAATGTTAGTCTGCGTCATAAGATGCACAGACGCTCCAATATCCAACGCGTCACAGCAGGAAGCCAGTCTGTGCGTCCAAACAAAGGTGCAACCATACATGCACGTAACCTTTTATAAAGCTATATAAAAAAAAGGATGTAGTAGTAACGCACACTTTATTGAGGTACAGTATTACATCGCCATTCACCATCTGTGGCTATGCAGTCTCATCTATATATACCTTTTCTATCCGTTGTCATGCTTGCAAGTCCACAGTCAGGCATAAATAGCTGTTTTCACTATGCACTATGCACTTTTTAAAGTTTTTGTTTGTTAATATAAATGATTGGCACATATTATCAGTATTACATGATGGAAATTTTAGATATTTTTAAAAACTTTTTAGTGATATTATTCACCAAATGTAAAGTTTTATGAATGTCAAAGATAACTTGTAATGCTGATTATGTTTTTAAGTCAGCCATTCATTGTCTACACAATAAAAATGGTGTGCATACTGTTAATTAGCCATCATTAATGTATTCTGATATGTACTTGTATGCTTTTATTTTAAACCGTATAGCAGATTATTTAA
>JARQOD010000002.1:156364479-156545607 GCA_033576555.1 Oophaga sylvatica | reverse complement strand
AAGTTTGTAATGGTTATGAAAATATAGACAGCGACTCTGGAGGTTCAATTGTTGATACAGCATGGTACTTTGAAAGTCCTCCAGCCCTTTGTGAGGAACCACGTTGCGCTGACTGTCCAGAAGGTGATGGAATTTGTGACTCCTCATCCTCCACCTCTTCCAAAACCTCATGCCTTAGTGCTTGCAGTGTTTTTTGAAGCAGGCAGATAAGGGGGACAGTCAGGCTGACTAGTGCATCATCTGCACTCGCCATCCGCGTTGACTCATCAAACGCACGCAAAACGTGGCAGATATCCTTCATAGAGTTATTCGCCACTCATTACACTGGCAGTGCTGCCCATTCATTATAGGATCCAATTCTAATTACTGGTTCTCACCAACATAGCTCTCCACAGCGCAGCACCCCCCTACATCTCCTCCCTTATTTATATTTATCGGCCTAACCGACTGCTGCACTCTGCAAACGACCTTCGACTAACCTCTGCACTAATCCGTACCTCCCACTCCCAACTCCAAGACTTCACCCGCGCTGCGCCAATCCTCTGGAATGCTCTACCCCAAGAAATTAGGACTATCCGCAATTTGGATGGTTTCAGGCGCTCCCTCAAAACACATTTGTTCACAGTGGCCTATCACATTCACTAATCAAAGTCATTCTATGTGTAATTCTGTGTGTGTAGCCCATTCACTATCTCCATGCATCCCTCACTTCCTTAAAATGGCTGGACATCATTGTAAAAACACCATTGTTTTATAAACACCTGTACTTTGTATCTCCCACACCTCATTGTAGATTGTAAGCTTTCACCAGCAGGGGCGGCTGATTTTGCTTTAATTATTGTATTGTTAACGTTGTTACTTATGACTCGTGTTTTGAAACTGTTAAACTGTAAAGCACTGCGGAATATTATGGCGCTATATAAATAAATAATATTATTATTCTTATTAAGAGGCCCACTCAGTAGTGGTGAAGTGTGAACGCCGCAAATTGCGAGTTGACTGCGCCTGATGCAGCTGATACTCCATTACTGTTGGCTGCTGCTCACACAACCGCTCCAACATATGTAACGAGGAATTCCACCTGGTGGGTACGTCACATATAATGCGATGTTCATGAAGGTGAAATCTGCGTTGCAGAGCTGCAATCAGCGATCTGGCCATGCTGGAACGTCGCAAGTGAGCGCACTCTAGGCGGACCTTGTGCAGCAGTGCATCAAGATCCGGATAGTCCCTCAAAAAACTCTGCACGACCAAGTTGAGCACATATGACAGACATGGTATGTGACTGAGGTTGCCAAGGCCCAGAGCTGACACCAGATTTCGGCCATTGTCACACACTACCAAGCCTGCCTGTAGATTCTCTTCCAAAAACCACACGTCGCTCTCCTGCTTTATGGCATTACAGAGCTCCTGCGCTGTGTGGCTAAGATTCCCCATGGAAATTAATTTCAGGATGGCCTGTTGACATTTGGACACGGCTGTGCTCATATCGGTCGCAACAGGTAAACGTTCACGGGTCCATGTGGAGGTAGACCGTGACGGCTCCTGCAGCGATGATTCTGAGGAACTGGAATAGGAGGAGGAATCAATGTGTACAGACTTGATTCCTGCAATCCTTGGAGTTGGCAGAACACGTACAGCGCCACTCGCAAGATCAGTACCCGGCTGCACAACATTGACCCAATGGGCAGTGAGGGAAAGGTATTGTCCCTGGCCATGGGTGTTAGAACCCTCTTGTTAGGTTTTGTTTCAGTTTGCTGGTCACATGACCTTTTTTCCCTATTTAGTCTGGCTCCGCCCTTCTGGCTTTGCTTGACTTCATTGTATTATCTACTGTTAAGCTAGCCGGGTGCTTAGGTGCCTTAATCTGTGAGTTTTGCTTGATGTTAGGATCACAAAGTATTTATTTTTCTGTTTAATTATCCATGCTACAATTTATGTTAGGAGGTGTCCACCTTTTCTCCCAGTCCCTAGATCTTGTAGGGATTACTCCCTCGCAACTGTAGGTCTTCGTTCACACTAGATGAGGACTTTAGCGGGTCTGGTCGCAGGATCAGGTTCCCCGTTACATCGTAGGGATTCAGCTTAGTTGTATTGTAGGGACAGAATTCCCTTCTTTCCTTACTGGTTGTAGCAGATCATAACAATGGGTACTGGTCCACGCATCGGTGGTCAGGTGGACCTTGCTACTGAGGGCTTTTAGTAGCGCATGTTTAATTTTTCCCTCAACATGCTTTTGCAGACCAGGGACGGCTTGCCTGCTGAAATGAAATCGGCTTGGCACATTGTATTGTGGGATTGACAATGATATTCAGTTACGGAAACTGTCTGTCTCCACCAGCCTGAATCACAGCATTTCAAGGGACAGGAGTTTTGCAATGCCAGCATTCAGAGCCTGTGCTCGTGCATGGTTTGCGGAGTATGGCCGTCTTTTATCCCATGCCTGTGCTACCGCTGGCTGTTTTGTGGCCTGGGAGTGTGAGGATGACAGGGAACTTGCTGCTGTGTGTGGAATAACAGTTTGTCTCTGGACAACAGTGGCCGAGGTTCTTCCATGGCGATCCTGTGAGGAAGCATAACCAGCTGTGTGTGAGCTCGATGAAGAGGCTTCAACACAACCTGAAGATGTAGGTGCTGCTGTAGGTTGGCCTACATCTCCAGTGTGTCTTTGTAACTCAACTACGTGCTTTGTCCGCACATGTTTCCACATATTTGTGGTATTGAGGTGACTGACACTTTATGCTATTTTTAATTTTTGATTACACAGCTTGCATTTCACATAGCAAATATCATGTGCAAGTGTGTGAAAAAAGGACCACGCAGTGCAAGTCCTGGGAGCGCACGTTTTGACTTTTGGAAGACAACTGCTCCGAACAGGTGCCAAACTGGAGGCTACAGGCAACCGAGTCTGCAGCCTAACTCTCCCTCCTGTTTGTACCGTTGGGGCAATATCTTCCTCTATCTTCCTTCTATCACTAACCATTTCTCTAGGCCTCTCCCAGCTTTCAACCAAAGTACTGGTTCTCACCCACAAAGCTCTCCACAGTGCAGCACCCCTCCTACATCTCCTCCCTCATTTCTATCTATCGGCCTAACCGACTGCTGCGCTCTGCAAACGACTTTCGACTAACCTCTGCACTAATACGTACCTCCCACTCCCGACTCCAAGACTTCTCCTGCTCTACGCCAATCCTCTGGAATGCTGTACCCCAAGAAATTAGGACTATCCACAATTTGCATGGTTTCAGGCGCTCCCTCAAAACACATTTGTTCAGAGCGGCCTATCACATTCACTAATCAAAGTCATTCTATGTATTCTGTGTAAGTGTGTGTGTGTCTCTAGCCCATTCACTATCTCCATCCCTCAGTCCCTTAAGATGGCTGGAACATCATTGTAAATGCACCATTGTATATAAACACCTATACTTTGTATCTCCCCCATCTCATTGTACATTGTAAGCTGTCACGAGCAGGGGCGACTTATTTAGCTTAAATTATTGTATTGTTAACGTTGTTACTTATGACTTGTGTTCTGAAACTGCTAAACTGTAAAGCGCTGCGGAATATGATGGCGCTATATAAATAAATATTATTATTATTCCTCTGAGCTGCTCCCACCACCTTCCTGTTCTTCATGCCATGTTGGGTATTGGACCTCATCATCTCCACTACCCTCTTCCAACACCTGCTGTTGGGTGGTCTGGCCAGCACCATGCTCAACAGAAACTGGCACCTGGGTCTCATCATCATCATCAGATGCGTTCTGCGGTGTGCTGACCATCGGCACTGTCTCACCCGCCTCTTCAGATTCAGAGAGACACAGCTGTTGCGCATCACTGCATACTCCCTCTTCTTCACATTACAGAATGCTGCTTGGCTGGGCCCCTGTTTGCAAGCCAATAGATTCTGAGAACAGAAGCAGACACTCAGCTGGCTCCTGTACAGAACTCTCTGACTGCCTGGGCAATTTGCCAGGCGGTGAAGAGACAGATGGTTGCCCAACAGTGCTGTGGTCCTGAGAGGAGGTGGAAGCAATTGAAGTCGATGCATTGGCTGAGATCCAAACAACAACGGCTTCAATTTGTTCTTCCCGCAGCAGGGGGGTACTCCGAGCTCCTACAAAAGTGCGCATAAAGGAACGCTCACGGCCCGGGGAAAACTGGTGGATGCTGTGTCACTGGGGGCCGCAGCAGCCACAGAATCCCCACGTCCTCTCCCTGAAGAAACTCCACGACCACGTGCCTTACTCCCTGCCTTCTTCATCTTGGTAGATTGATAAAGAAAGTCTGAAAAGTTATAAGGCCTAAGTGTGGTTATTCCGCAGAGACTGCAGTGAACACTGCACACAACTGTTCAGTAGGTGTGAAAGGCCCCTTTGTGTACTTCTATAGTGTTTGCAACCAATGTATTGTATACGGATGGAAGCGCGTCACACTAATAGATTTTATTTATTTGTAATAGAATGGAGCAGCAACAATTAGAGAAAAATTTCAAGGATGTGCCAGTGACACACGCTCAGCAGACTACAACCAGCAGTGGTTGAAGAACTAACTGGAGCGTGATCTGCACTCCAAAAAGGAAAACCTCAGACTACAGTGAACACTGCACACAACTGTTCACTACCCAACGCGTCTCAGCAGGAAGGCAGTCTGTGCGTCAAAACAAAGGCGCAAGCATACATCCACGTACCCTGTTTATAAGCTATATAAAAAAAATTATGTAGTAGTGACGCACACTTTATTGAGGTACAGTATTACATCGCCATTCACCATCTGTGGCTATGCAGTCTCATCTATATATACCTTATCTATCCGTTGTCATGCTTGCAAGTCGACAGTCAGGCATAAATAGCAATTTTCACTATGCACTATGCACTTTTTAAAGGTTATGTTTGTTAATAAACATGATTATTGCCACATATTATGAGTATTACATGATGGAAATTGTATAATTTTGTATAAACTGTTTAGTGACATTATTCAGCAAATGTAACATTTTAGTAATGTCACAGATAACTTGTAATGCTGATGATGTTTTGAAGTCAGACATTCATTGTCTATACAATAAAAATGGTGTACATACTGTTACTTATCCATCATTAATGGATTCAGATATGTACTTGTATGCTTTTATGTACAACCGTATAGCAGATTCCTTAACTAATTTATTTTGTGGTTTGCATTGCTGTTCAACATGTTAATGTATGTGTTTATGTTTGTCAATTCTTTATTTATCTAGATATTAGTTTAAATGAAATCATCATCTTATGGTAGTAAAGGTTATCTTTCTCTTGTTTGAAGTATAGACATTTAAAATTGACAGGTAACAAGGAAATTACTTGATCTAGTATTTAAACATCCTCCTTGACCCTGGGCTCCAACACCGCCAGTTGTTGCTCGGAAGTGCTGTTAGCACAGTCAACACTTGCTCCTGTGTTACTGGGGTTCAGTAACGTCAGCTGGTCCTCGGTTGTGCCATTGGCTCTTTTCCTTCTGCTGCCCCTCCGGGTTCCAGCACAGTCAGCTGGTCCTCGTTACTTGCATTGGCTCTTGTACCTTCTGCTACCCGTCCGGGTTCCAGTACCGTCAACTGGTTCTCCGCAGTGCCTTTGGCCTAGGTGCCTCCATCTCGGTATCCGAGTTCCAGCAACGTCTGCTGGTCCTTGGTAGTGCTTTGGAGCACAGGTACCTCCTGCTTAGTAACCGTGTCCCAGTAACGTCAGCTGGTCCTCGGTTGTGCCATTGGCTCTTTTCCTTCTGCTGCCCCTCCGGGTTCCAGTACCGTCAACTGGTTCTCCGCAGTGCCTTTGGCCTAGGTGCCTCCATCTCGGTATCCGAGTTCCAGCAACGTCTGCTGGTCCTTGGTAGTGCTTTGGAGCACAGGTACCTCCTGCTTAGTAACCGTGTCCCAGTAACATCAGCTGGTACAAGATTGTGCTACAAATACAAGATACGGAACAAGAGACACAAGAACAATAAGCAGAAGATCTAAAAGCAGAAGAACATGAAGTATAAGACCAAAATGAAGAGCAAAATATATGCTCTAAATTCTAAGCAGAAGAAGACTAAGCAGTGTATGGGGGTGAGTCCGTTCCTCCTCGTGGTGCCCCTGGAAAATGCCTGCTGCTGCAGGCTAAACTGAACACGGACAAATACTGTTGTAATTTAAATCTTTTGTGACAGCAAGAACGGAAGGATGAAAAATTCATACTTTGACAGATTACAAGTACAGGATCTCTGTCACAAATAAGAATATGATGAAGAAGATGAAGTACAATATGAATAAGAATAATAGTTTAATAAGAAGAATATGAGTAATGTTAACAAAGATGAATAGCAAGAAGTTTAAGAAGAAGATAAAGAAGGTGAAGATGAAGAATAATTTGATGAAAAAGATGATGCTGCAGAAGATTATGAAGGAGAAAGTGTGTGAAAAGTTAAAAAGGTAGATGAAGAGCATGGAAGTTGTGTAATATACATATTTGCCAAAATATAAAAAACGTTAACAATTGTCAATTTCTTCGTCAATCCGAACATCTTTAAAAAAAAAATATTTATGCTATTCCATTTGATTGGGTTAAACATCTATGCCTTTAATGTCTCCTCAACCTTCCCCAATACATTCTACATTACTCTTTTGTTTTCCTTCATGTACAATTAACCAACAAGGCAAGAATGGGTTTTTTTTTAATTCGATATTTTGTTCCCATAGACTTACATTGGATTCCGGTATCGGTATCGGGTATCGCGATATTTTAGTGTATCGGCGATACCATTCCGTTGATTTCACGTATACTTTATAGGATTCTGAAATAGTATGCGCCTCAAACTCTAGTTCAGTAGAGTTTTCATTTTTGGAGTGCAGATCTTGCTCCAGTTAGTTCTTCAACCACTGCTGCTTTACTCTGCTGAGCGTGTCTCACTGCCTCATCCTTGACATTTTTCTCTAATTGTTGCTGCTACATTCTTTTCAAATAATTCAAATCATTAGTGTGACGTGCTTCCATCCGTATCCAATACATTGGTTGCAAACAATATAGAAGTACACAAATGGGCCTTTCACAGCTACTGAACAGTTGTGTGCAGTGTTTACTGTAGTCAGAGGTTTTCATTTTTGGAGTGCAGATCTCGCTCCAGTTAGTTCTTCAACCACTGCTGCTTGTACTCTGCTGAGCGTGTCTCACTGCCTCATCCTTGACATTTTTCTCTAATTGGTGCTGCTACATTCTATTTCAAATAATTCAAATCTATTAGTGTGATGTGCTTCCATCCGTATAATACATTGGTTGCAAACAGCTTTTTGTTAAGGTACAGTTTTATATCGACATGTAGTGTCGCTATTTCAGTTGATAACTAGATTATTCACTTTTCTATCAGTTGTCGTTGTTTCAGCAAACTTGCTGGTATATTTAGCTTGTCTCACTGCCTGACTATGCACTATTGACTTTAACAAGGTAATGCATGAGTTTTGTTACCGATTCTCATTTTTACATGATGGATCTTTATGATATGGGTTGTTAAATTTGTAATTAAATATGTATTTTTTGAAATGACACAAATATAAGTAATGTTGAAGAGGACTAGTCCTACATCCATTGTTTGCACAATATTACAGGTGTACATCACGTCCCTTAATCAACAATGGATTATTAAATTTACTTGTATGCTTTTATTAAAAGCCAAGAACACTGAAGGCTAACCTTTGCACTTCAGCTGTTGTCAAAGTTCAACCCACATTATGCACTTCCAACATTGCAGCATTTGAGGCATGATGTGAGTTGGATTTGTCTAAGTTATGGAGTGACAATGTTCACCATCAGTACCCTATAGCATAAGTAGGCTTTTGTGTTAGCATTTGTGTTCGACATGTGGATATCTGCAGTAATATGTCACAATTATTTTGTTACAGATTTGTGACAAAGACTAATAATTTTATGGTTTTAAAGGTGACGTTTCACTTGTTTACAGCTTAGAAATAAGGGTGTAGCCTCTTATCTATGTGTAGCAGTAGCCACTTTAACATGTCATGTTTTTTTCAACATGTGTACCTACATAGCAGTAATTTTTGCCGGACACACAGCAGGGGAACAGCAGGCGTTACTGAACCCCACAAACACATCAGCGATTGTTTTGATCTGTGCATCCAACACTTCTGAGCAGCAACTGGCAGTGTTGTAGCCCAGGCAGTAGAATTCAGGTGGTAGAAAGATGAACATAACAGGAGACATGGATAACGTTGCCAACCAGTTATTTAATCTGAAACCGGACAGGCAAATTCATGCGAGATCCATGCCTTGTTCATTTTCAGAAAAGTAAGCCGGTCTACATTATCGGAGGATAGTCGCATGCTACGGTCTGTTAGTACACCACCTGCAGCATTAAAGAAGCGCTCCGATAATACACTGGCAGCAGGGCAAGCCAGCACCTCCAATGCATACTGGCTAAGCTCTGGCCATGTATCCAGCTTAGAGACCCAAAACTTGAATGGGGAAGAGCCATCTGGGAGTACACTGAGAGGCCAAGACATGCAGTCTGTCACCATTTTACAGAAACTTTGCCTCCTGTTGACTGGAGCCGTCTCGGATGGTGTAGACATTGGTGGCGCTGCCACAAAACTTCGCCACATTTGGAACATACTGGTCTTGCTGTTGTGAATGTGCTAGAAATGAATTCTGAGCAGAAGCTCCCTCTGGTGGTTACAAACAGTACTGAACTATCCAATGAAGATTGTGAAGCTTGGAGATCAGGTGTTACTGACTGGTGTTATATAAGGGAGGTTCCCTCCCATCAGGGTTGACGGTGATCAATTGTTCTGGTCTCATCTTTGATTCCTGTACACTTTGTAGCTTGCTGTTTCGTGCCTGCATCTTTTTCTAACAGATAAGACATTTTCTTCTTTTAGTTTTTTGTGTTTTTTTTTGGCATTTTGTCCTGCACTTCTGTGGGGGTCTGCCGGGTCCCCTTGGGGGGCTTGTGCTCCTCTCAGTTTAGTTCAGCCACTGTTGTTTGTTCATTTTCCTTTTCCACTTTTTTCTGTGGCTGCTGTTTAGTTTTTGTTACACCAGAGAACTAATTTAGGTGCTAGAGGTCGTGTCATCTCAGGTGTTTTTGTAATTAGTAGAGTTGGTACTTTTCAGGGTTTTTTGTGATTGCATAAAGTGCCCTTCCTATCCTTTTCTATTTATGAAGTTTGAGCCCCAACTTTTGCTCATACTATTTTCTGTGTCAGTATTTCTTCTTGTCTAACCGCCATTACATGTTTGGGGGCTTTCTATGTTCTTTGTGGATCTGCTCCGGGGCAGATAGCTTTCCTCTTTCTATCTTTAGGTGTAGTTAGTTTCTCAGGCTGTGACGAGGCATCTAGGACCAACGTAGGTACGCTCCACGGCTGCCTTTAGTTGTGGTGGTTAGTCAGGGTACTGCAATCCCATAGATTCCAACCTCTCTGATGTATTGCCTTTTTTGCCTGCTCTCCTCAACTACCAAATCATAACATCTTGCCCTGTGCAGAGGCGCTGCTTGTGCTCCCTCTTGTTGCAGAGCTGTCTCCACTGCCTCGACGCACAGAGCTGCTTTGTAAAGCAGTAGTAGCAGCAGTGCTCTCGGCTGGAATGGAGAACATTATGGATTGCACCAGTATGTCTTGGTACTCCCGCATTTTACGCTCCCGGTTCAACGGTGTGATGAGGCTTTGTAAGTTGTCCCGGTAGCGAGGGTCTAGGAGGGTGGACACACAATAATCAGACGTGGTGAGAATGTGGGCGATGCGGCGGTCGTTTCTCAGGCACTGCAGCATGAAATCAACCATGTGCTGCAGACTCCCAACTGGCCAAGAAACGCTGTCCCCTGCAAGAGGCGTCATCTCTGCCTGCTCTGCATCACCCCACCCTCGCTATACATACTGACTAGAGCGTTGTGTACCTCCTCTGGAGCGATGTCTTCCTCCTCCATTGACTCCTCCTCATCCTCCTCACAAAGTGAGCCCTGCCCAGCCCTTTGTGAGGAACCACGTTGCGCTGACTGTCCAGAAGGTGACGGAATTTGTGACTCCTCATCCTCCACCTCTTCCAAAACCTCATCCCTTAGTGCTTGCATTGTTTTTTGAAGCAGGCAGATAAGGGGGACAGTCAGGCTGACTAGTGCATCATCTGCACTCGCCATCCGCGTTGACTCATCAAACGCACGCAAAACGTGGTAGATGTCCTTCATAGAGTCCTTCGCCAGTCCTTACACTGGCTGCCCATTCATTATAGTATCCAATTCAAAGTACTGGTTGTCACCCACAAAGCTCTCCACAGTGCAGCACCCCCCTACATCTCCTCCCTCATTTCTATCTATCGGCCTAACCGACTGCTGCGCTCTGCAAACGACCTTCGACTAACCTCTGCACTAATCCGTACCTTCCACTCCCGACTACAAGACTTCTCCCGTGCTGCGCCAATCCTCTGGAATGCTCTACCCCAAGAAATTAGGACTATCCGCAATTAGCATGGTTTCAGGCGCTCCCTCAAAACACATTTGTTCAGAGCGACCTATCACGTTCACTAATCAAAGTCATTCTATGTGTAAGTCTGTGTGTGTAGCCCATTCACTATCTCCATCCATCCATCACTCCCTCAAAATGACTGGACCATCATTGTAAATACACCATTGTATATAAACACCTGTACTTTGTATCTCCCCCACCTCATTGTAGATTGTAAGCTGTCACGAGCAGGGGCGGCTTATATTGCTTTAATTATTGTATTGTTAACGTTGTTACTTATGACTTGTGTTCTGAAACTGTTAAACTGTAAAGCGCTGCGGAATATGTTGGCGCTATATAAATAAAGATTATTATTATTATAGAGGCCCAGTCAGTAGTGGTGAAGTGTGAACAGCGCAAATTGCGAGCTGATTGCGCCTGATGCAGCTGATACTCCATTACTGTTGGCTGCTGCTCACACAACCGCTCCAACATATGTAACGTGGAATTCCACCTGGTGGGTACGTCACATATGATGCGATGTTCAGGAAGGCGAAATCTCCGTTCAAGAGCTGCAATCAGCGATCTGGCCATGCTGGAACGTCGCAAGTGAGCGCACTCTAGGCGGACCTTGTGCAGCAGTGCATCAAGATCCGGATAGTCCCTCCAAAAACTATGCACGACCAAGTTGAGCACATGTGACAGACATGGTATGTGAGTGAGGTTGCCAAGGCCCAGAGCTGCCACCAGATTTCGGCCATTGTCACACACTACCAAGCCTGGCTGGAGATTCGCTGCCAAAAACCACACGTCGCTCTCCTGCTTGATGGCATTCCAGAGCTCCTGCACTGTGTGGCTTCGATTCCCCATGGAAATTAATTTCAGGACGGCCTGTTGACGTTTGGACATGGCTGTGCTCATATCGGTCGCAACAGGTAACCGTTCACGGGTCCATGTGGAGGTAGACCGTGACGGCTCCTGCAGCGATGATTCTGAGGAACTGGAGTAGGAGGAGGAGTCAATGTGTACAGACTTGATTCCTGCAATCCTTGGAGTTGGCAGAACACGTACAGCGCCACTCGCAAGATCAGTACCCGGCTCCACAACATTGACCCAATGGGCAGTGAGGGAAAGGTATCGTCCCTGGCCATGGGTGTTAGAACCCTCTTGTTAGGTTTTGTTTCAGTTTGCTGGTCACATGACCTTTTTTCCCTATTTAGTCTGGCTCCGCCCTTCTGGCTTTGCTTGACTTCATTGTATTATCTACTGTTAAGCTAGCCGGGTGCTTAGGTGCCTTACTCAGTCAGTTTTGCTTGATGTTAGGATCTCAAAGTATTTTGTTTTCTGTTTAATTATCCCTGCTACAATTTCTGTTAGGAGGTGTCCACCTTTTCTCCCAGTCCCTAGATCTTGTAGGGATTCCTCCCTCGCAACTATAGGTCTTCGTTCAGACTAGCTGAGGACTTTAGCGGGTCTGGTCGCAGGATCAGGTTCCCCGTTACATCGTAGGGATTCAGCTTAGTTCTACTGTAGAGACAGAATTCCCTTCTTTCCTTAGTGGTTGTAGCAGATCATAACAATGGGTACTGGTCCACGCATCGGTGGTCAGGTGGACCTTGCTGCTGATGGCGTTTAGTAGCGCATGTTTAATTTTTCCCTCAACATGCTTTTGCAGACCAGGGACGGCTTGCCTGCAGAAATGAAATCGGCTTGGCACATTGTATTGTGGGACTGACAATGATATTAAGTTACGGAAACTGTCTGTCTCCACTAGCCTGAATGACAGCATTTCAAGGGACAGGAGTTTTGCAATGCCAGCATTCAGAGCCTGTGCTCATGGATGGTTTGCCGAGTATGGCCGTCTTTTATCCCATGCCTGTGCTACCGATGGCTGTTTTGTGGTCTGGGAGTGTGAAGATGACAGGGAACTTGCTGTTGTGTGTGGAATAACACTTTGTCTCTGGACAACAGTGACCGAGGTTCTTCCATGGCGATCCTGTGAGGAAGCAGAACCAGCTGTGTGTGAGCTCGATGAAGAGGCTTCAACACAACCTGAAGATGTAGGTGCTGCTGTAGGTTGGCCTACATCTCCAGTGTGTCTTTGTAACTCAACTACATGCTTTGTCCGCACATGTTTCCACATATTAGTGGTATTGAGGTTACTGACACTTTTACCTATTTTTAATTTTTGATTACACAGCTTGCATTTGACATAGCAAATATCATCTGCAAGTGTGTCAAAAAAGGACCACGCAGTGCAAGTCCTGGGAGCGCACGTTTTGACTTTTGGAAGACAACTGCTCCGAACAGGTGCCAAACTGGAGGCTACAGGCAACCGAGTCTACAGCCTAACTCTCCCTCCTGTTTGTACCGTTGGGGCAATGTCTTCCTCTATCTTCCTTCTATCACTAACCACTTCTCTAGGCCTCTCACAGCTTTCAACCAAAGTACTGGTTCTCAGCCACAAAGCTATCCACAGTGCAGCACCCCCCTACATCTCCTCCCTCATTTCTATCTATCGGCCTAACCGACTGCTGCGCTCTGCAAACGACTTTCGACTAACCTCTGCACTAATCCGTACCTCCCACTCCTGACTCCAAGACTTCTCCCGCGCTGTGCCAATCCTCTGGAATGCTGTACCCCAAGAAATTAGGACTATCCACAATTTGCATGGTTTCAGGCGCTCCCTCAAAACACATTTGTTCAGAGCGGCCTATCACATTCACTAATCAAAGTCATTCTATGTATTCTGTGTAAGTGTGTGTGTGTGTGTGTGTCTAGCCCATTCACTATCTCCATCCCTCACTCCCTTAAGATGGCTGGACCATCATTGTAAATGCACCATTGTATATAAACACCTATACTTTGTATCTCCCCCACCTCATTGTAGATTGTAAGCTGTCACGAGCAGGGGCGACTTATTTTGCTTAAATTATTGTATTGTTAACGTTGTTACTTATGACTAGTGTTCTGAAACTGCTAAACTGTAAAGCGCTGCGGAATATGATGGCGCTATATAAATTAATATTATTATTTATAGTAGTAGTAGTATTCCTCTGAGCTGCTCCCACCACCTTCCTGTTCCTCACGCCATGTTGGGTCTTGGACCTCATCATCTCCACTACCCTCTTCCAACACCTGCTGCTGTTGGGTGGTCTGGCCAGCACCATGCTCAACAGAAACTGGCACCTGAGTCTCATCATCATCAGATGCGTTCTGCGGTGTGCTGACCATCGGCACTGTCTCACCCGCCTCTTCAGATTCAGAGAGACACAGCTGTTGCGCATCACTGCATACTCCCTCTTCTTCACATTCCAGAATGCTGCTTGGCTGGGCCCCTGTTTGCAAGCCAACAGATTCTGAGAACAGAAGCAGACACTCAGCTGGCTCCTGTACAGAACTCTGTGACTGCCTGGGCAATTTGGCAGGCGGTGAAGAGACAGATGGTTGCTCAACAGTGCTGTGGTCCTGAGAGGAGGTGGAAGCAATTGAAGTCGATGCATTGGCTGACATCCAACCAACAACGGCTTCAATTTGTTCTTCCCGCAGCAGGGGGGTACGCCGACCTCCTACAAAAGTGCGCATAAAGGAACGCTCACGGGGAAAACTGGTGGATGCTGTGTCACTGGGGGAGGCAGCAGCCACAGAATCCCAACGTCCTCTCCCTGCTGAAACTCCACGGCCACGACCACGTGCCTTACTCCCTGCCATCTTCATCTTGGTAGATTGATAAAGAAAGTCTGAAAAGTTATAAGGCCTAAGTGTGGTTATTCCGCAGAGACTGCAGTGAACACTACACACAACTGTTCACTACCCAACGCGTCACAGCAGGAAGGCAGTCTGTGCGTCCAAACAAAGGCGCAAGCATACATGCACGTACCCTGTTTATAAAGCTATATAAAAAAATTTATGTAGTAGTGACGCACACTTTATTGAGGTACAGTATTACATGGCAATTCACCATCTGTGGCTATGCAGTCTCATCTATATATACCTTATCTATCCGTTGTCATGCTTGCAAGTCCACAGTCAGGCATAAATAGCAATTTGCACTATGCACTTTTTAAAGGTTATGTTTGTTAATAAAAATGATTATTGGCACATATTATGAGTATTACATGATGGAAATTGGATAATTTTTATAAACTGTTTAGTGACATTATTCAGCAAATGTAACATTTTATTAATGTCACAGATAACTTGTAATGCTGATGATGTTTTGAAGTCAGACATTCATTGTCTATACAATAAAAATGGTGTACATACTGTTACTTATCCATCATTAATGGATTCAGATATGTACTTGTATGCTTTTATGTACAACCGTATAGCAGATTCCTTAACTAATTTATTTTGTGGTTTGCATTGCTGTTAAACATGTTAATGTATGCGTTTATGTTTGTCAATTCTTTATTTATCTCGATATTTTATTAACTGAAATCATCATCTTATGGTAGTAAAGCTTATCTTTCTCTTGTTTGGAATATAGACATTTAAAATTGACACGTAACAAGGAAAATACTTGATCTACTATTTAAACATCCTCCTTGACCCTGGGCTCCAACACCGCCAGTTGTTGCCTAGAAGTGCAGTTAGCACAGTCAACACTTGCTCCTGTGTTACTGGGGTTCAGTAACACCAGCTGTTCCCCTGCTGTGTGTACGTCAAAAAGTCCTGCTGCCTCCACCCTGTCCTCCTCTCATCCCTGGGCTCCAACACCGCCAGTTGTTGCCTGGAAGTGCTGTTAGCACAGTCAACACTCGCTCCTGTGTTACTGGGGTTCAGTAATATCAGCTGTTCCCCTGCTGTGTGTACGGCAAAAAGTCTGCTGCCTCCACCCTGTTCTCTTCTCATCCCTGGGCTCCAACACCGCCAGTTGTTGCTCGGAAGTACTTGGCACGGGTACTGACTCCTGCCCAGCCTGGTTACAGCACGACAGCTGTTTCCTGGCAGTGTTAACGTCAATTAGCCTCCAATAAGTTGTCCTGTCGTGTTGCATTCTGGTTAGCCGACTATATGGTGCCTGCAGTTTTGGTCATTCCTATGTGTGCTGTGGGATATGTAAATAAAGGCTGTTTCCGTTGTGACAATAGGACAAGCACCCACTGTAGGACTGTGTGATTCGCTAACTGTGGACGGCTTGCGGCCTGTCAACTTACATTTTCATGGGTGCCTTATGGTACCCGTCCGGGTTCCAGTACCGTCAACTGGTTCTCCGCAGTGCCTTTGGCCTAGGTGCCTCCATCTCGGTATCCGAGTTCCAGCAACGTCTGCTGGTCCTTGGTAGTGCTTTGGAGCACAGGTACCTCCTGCTTAGTAACCGTGTCCCAGTAACGTCAGCTGGTCCTCGGTTGTGCCATTGGCTCTTTTCCTTCTGCTGCCCTCCGGGTTCCAGTAACGTCAGCTGGTTCTCGGAAGTTAGTCAGCCTTCTTGTACCGTCAGCTACATTTACAAATTGAAGATTTTTTAAATGTTTTTTTGGGTAATCACTCTGGATCTCCAACAATGAAGACGACGACCCTGATGACCACCCCGAAGAAGATGACGACCACAAGGACGACGAGCATCAAGCCAACCAGCCTGAACACCATCACAAAGAAGAAATAAAAGATTACCCAGAAGAACATCACCAACAGGACAAAGAAAGTTAAGACAAACTACAAGATACAGAAAAAGAGACAGAAGAACAATAAGCAGAGGATCAAAAAGCAGAAGAACATTAAGTATAAGACCAAAATGAAGAGCAAAATATATGCTCTAAATTATAAGCAGAAGAAGACTAAGCAGTGTATGGGGGTGAGTCCGTTCCTCCACGTGGTGCCCCTGGAAAATGCCTGCTGCTGCAGGCTAAACTGAACACGGACAAATACTGTTGTAATTTATATCTTTTGTGATAGCAAGAACGGAAGGATGAAAAATTCATACTTTTACAGATTACAAGTACAGGAATCTCTGTCACAAATAAGAATATGATGAAGAAGAGGAAGATGAAGTAGAATATGAAGAAGAATAATAGTTTAATAAGAACAATATGAGTAATGTTAACAAAAAGATGAATAGCAAGAAGTTTAAGAAGAAGATAAAGAAGGTGAAGATGAAAAAGATGATGCTGCTGAAGATTATGAAGGAGAAAGTGTGTCAAAAGTAGTGTTGAGCGATACTGCTCGATATCTAAAAATATCGGTTCGGAATGGTATCGCCGATATCACTAAATATCGTCGATATCCGATTCCGATACCGGAAGTCCCATGTAAGTCTATGGGAACAAAATATCGCAACAAATAAAACCCTTTCTTTCGTTGTAAACACAAAATATACACACATAGAATACATATATATATATATACATGTCATTGTGACATATATATACATATATTTATAGTTTATACACTTCTACATAGTAAAATAGACTCTGATTCAATTGCAGGGTAAAACCGTGACATACCCCATAGAAGTCGACAGGCTCGGTGCCGAGTACCCCCAAAACCTCTGGCTCTGTGCGACTCAACTTGGGCGTCACGAACAGGATTCTGTAGCTCGCTATAAGCGAGTCTTGTGTGGCTGAATTGAACTGGTTTTGTGCTTGAGAATTGCTAAAATCATCAGAGAATGTATTTGCCATTTTTCCGCCATATCTGCGTCACGACGAGGCACTGGTGAAGAAGAAGGGCGTGCTCTTCGTGGGTGTACACTCACTCAGTGGCGCGAAAACGATGGCCACCACTCTAAATGTTACTGCAATGTAAGATCGTGCCCCACAGCTCTTCAGTTCCGCCTCCTCATCCTCCTCAGTGTGCGGAAACTAACACGAAGGTCCCGCATCACTACAAAAGAGGGGCCCTCTCCAGATGCTAAAGACACATGTGACTTAGCAGAGATGGCTAATGGACACGAGCAGAAGTGAGAAGGGATGGAGCAGTCAGAGTTCTCCCCCCACGGAAGCGACCCGATCGCCACGGAACCACCGTTGGGCACCCGGCCTGGAAACCCTCCTACGCTGCAAGAAGCGGAGGATACCCTAAGAGGCCTGGCCCGGCACCGGGAGGAGGTCGCCAGGATGGAAGCCAGCTGGCGTGCCCTAAAACTAAACTTGGAGCGGCGCCAATCCCTCTTACCTGAAGTGTCTGTACCGGAAGGTGAGGCACCCGTTCTAGTAGAGGAGTCCGTGCGGGCATCCCAGCCCTTGCAATGTGATCCGGTTGACGTTGTCGCAGTGGAGGCACCCATTCCTGCAAAAAACACTGTACCGGCAGCACCCCAGATCCCGCTGTCTGCCCCCGTCGCTGAGACAGAAGAAGAGACACCCGTCCTCATGGAGGAGGCCGCGCAGGCACCAGAGGTCTACCTGTCTGTACCGGAGCCCCGACTGTCATCTGTTCCAGAGCCGGCTGCTTCCTCCGCAGGTGAGCGCAGCCAGGACTGTCGGGCGCCAGGAGAGCTGCCGCAAACCGGACATCGTAAGCTGCAGTTTGATGGTGGAGACATGGAGATGCTGGTGGAGGAGAATTACAACCGGCGTCAGGAGGAAGAGTGGAGACGTCGGGAGTGGGAAGCAGAGCGACAAAGGGAGCAGCGAGAATCCCAAAAGCTTCGGCAACGTCACCTGGAGAAGGACCGGGCAGATAAGGACCGGATGAGAAAAGATAAAGGAACCCTGTGGGAGCCGCGGCGTAAGGGTGCAGTACGGAGCTTTAAGTTAAAAGGTGGTTGGGGCTTCATCCAGGAGCCTGGACTTTATTTAGAAGTGTTTGTGACCCGGCGGGACGTGGAGACTCACCTCCCAGAAGGACACCCGGGGAGGGACCTGTTGCCAGGAGACTTGGTGACTTACACCCGACACTGGGGTTACAATGGATGGTACGCCCTAAATGTTACCAGGTGCGACCCCTACTCCCAGAGTGTCAGGAACCTGTGAGACCCTCGGAGTCTTCAGCCTCCCACATCCAGGCCTCTGCACAAGTGCCCACCCACGCCGTAAATCTCCCCAGCCTCCCTCAGTGGTCTCCTCAGCAGCCCCAGCTATGGACATGATAATGATAGCTGGCCGGTACCCGGCGCCTGTTAGGCCCCCTGGGTTCGTTCAGTCCGGGACATAGCGCTCCAGACCCGGAGGGAGATGAAAGAGGTGGCCACACAGACACAGATAGTGGGTCACGACTTGACTGTACAGGCCACACAACGTCATCAGGTCCTGGTGGTCCTTGGTGTCTCGGATGTTTGGCAATCATCAGAAGAGTACCAGGTGGTACCTGGAACACCCCTGCCAAAGAATTATAAATAACCCGGACAGGGTTCCTGTATGTAAATAGTTAAATTGTTGATGTACCCGGACGGGTGAATGTTCATGAAAAAGTTTTTTAATTTAATAAAAAACACAACACAGTTTTCATTACTTTTATTACAGTCTCATCCTGCGACGCCATCGATCTCCTGTAAAAAAATGAAAAAAAAAAACAGCAGTATACCACCTGTCCGACGCAGTCCATAGTAACGAGTGTCCCACGACGATCCAGCTCTGCTACATCAGAATGACAGGCAGAGCCCGGCGCAGCACAGCTGATTACCTGCTTCCCCGGCGGTGACGTCATCGGACTGGTTTACGGCCGGGATTACCCTGCAGTCACTGCAGTTATCGCGAAAAAACTGCATGTGACCGCCAGGGAGAAGATAATGGCGGCCATCAAGCAGTCCAGGACGTGACCGCCAGAGATCTTCTGCCAGGTAAATGCCGCTGACTCCTGACAGACCCGACCGACGGACACTCACAGTGACAGTGACAAATCCGATTCCGGTATCCGATATGACGAAAATATCGGTACTCGGAATCGAAAGCCCGATACAGCTAATATCGGCCGATACCGATATTTGCAGTATCGTATCGCTCAACACTAGTCAAAAGTTAAAAAGGTGAAGAGCATGGAAGTTGTGAAATATACATATTTGCCAAAATAGAAAAAACGTTAACAACATTGTCAATTTCTTCGTCAATCCGAACATCTTTAAAAAAAAAAATATTAATGCTATTACATTTGATTGGGTTAAACATCTATGCCTTTAATGTCTCCTCAACCTCCCCCAATACATTCTACATTACTCTTTGTTGTTTTCCTTCATGTACAATTAACCAACAAGGCAAGAATGGGGTATTTTTAATTCCGATATTTTGTTCCCATAGACTTACATTGGATTTTGGGTATCGGCGATACCATTCCGATTCCGATACTTTTGGATATCGGAAAGTATCGCTAAACTCTAACCAGCACACAATGGAATGGGGCTAATGCTAATATAAAGCAGACTACTAATTAGTCAAATAGGGAAGTGCAGTAACGAAGGTCTAATTCAAGTGCCGTGGGCTAGTGTTCATAGGAAATTTACAATGACTGGCACAGGGCATCTTCTGCAGACCCCCGGCTGTCATGACAACCCATCGGCACCCCACAAACATGTGAAAAAGAATCCGATGTGCTTGTCTTATGACATGCTTTAGATTTGCGCAAGTTAAATGCCGTTGCCAGAGATTTACAGTGGCAATTAACATGTTAACAGACAGAGGTTGGTCGGCTGTTAGATACAGATGACAGCTGATCAGATCAGGGAGACAACTTTGTATGTACCTGTACATCCAAGGTCATAAAGGGGTTAAAGCCGTATTACTCCTGTTATATGCAGTCAATAAACTACTGCTATATTTTATATATATTTTATTATATTTTCTATATTTATTATAAATTTTATTTTATTTCTTTTAAGCAGTCTTTTTGCTGGATATTTAAATTTCATTTTGAGAAAATGACATCCTTTTTAACCCTATCCAAAGAGCTGTTGATTGTTCTATATAATCTTTTGTTTCTCTGCAGCTTTTCCTGATGTGAGGGATGCTTCTCGACTAGTTTTATAAAGGGCATTCTAATAATGTAAAAATTGTTTTTATCAGTTTTTTTTAAATATGTTTTTGTTTATCAATGCCATGGATCCAGAAGGCTTACTACTTTATCTAAAAATGCAATACGTTTTGTGTTAATACTAGGGTTCAAACAGAGACCCCAATCATTGTAATTCAAATCATTAACAAATTGATTTGCTTGCTCAATATGTCTTTTCTGGAAGGGAAAGAAGAATAGAAGGGGAAGCCACAACAAGAGGGGCTTGAATTTGCTCATGAACTTGCATAGCTACTGTAGGTGGAATTTTTTTTGAGGGGTGGTGAGTAGAGATTAGCGACTTTTCCTTTTTTAGGGTCGAGTCGGGTTTCGGCAAACCCAACTTTCTCAAAAGTCAAGTCGAACGAAGTCGGCCGACTAACGGAAAAGGTCGGGTCGGAGTCGAAAATCCGACCCCAATGCAAGTCAATGAGGAATAAACGTCGGCAGGGAGTGGAGGACAGTAAACACACCTACAATGCCCATTTCAATGCCAACGACATCAATTCTTATTACTTAAGCTTGTCAACCTTAATTTACTTTATAATAATAGTAACGCAATGAAAACTGGGGGTTATTTGGCAAAAGTTGTGGGGGGGCAGGTCTGGCTCCAGGTTTTCGTGGGCCCCGGGTCAAAGAGTCTCAGTGGGCCCCTTTAACACATACCATAATTCATGATGCTCCGATACGGCAGAGACATATAGGTATAGTACAATGCCAAATACTTCACTTCTTACATTACATGAGTGATATCTATTGTAAATTCTACAATAGCTCAAAAAACGGACAGTATAATCCTCCATACAGTATTATGGGCACCACAGTGCGCCATACAGAATAATGAGCCCCATATATTGCTCTATACAGAAAAATGAGCCCCATGTATTGCTCCATACAGAACGGGCTCCATATAATGCTCCATACAGAATAGGCCCCATTTGTGCTCCATATGATGCTCCATATATAAAGGGCCCTCTATGATGCCCCATAAATAATGAACCCCATATGATGCTCTAGTATATGATGGGCCCCATATATGATGCTCCTGTGTGTGATGAGCCCTATATAATGCTCCAAATATAATGGTCCCCATATATAATGCTCCATATATAATGGTCTCCATGTGATGCTCCCTATATAATGTGCCCCATATCATGCACCATATATAATGGGCCGCATATTATGCTCCAGTATATGAAGTGCCCCATGGATAATGCGCCAGTGTATAATGGGCCCTATCTATGATGCTCAAGAGTATGATGGGCCCCATATATAATTCTCCAGTGTATAATGCTCCCCATATATTGCTCCAACTATTAAAAAAAATGAAATACCTCTCCTTGCTGGGCACTGCTCTACTCTGGACTCCTCAGCGTCGCCATCTTCCAGCTCTCTGCACTTTGACTGTTCAGGCAGAGGGCACACAGACGTGACGTCATCGCGCTCTCTGACCTGAATGTCACTGTCAGGAAAAGCAGAAGACGTCAGAGCGGTGGAGCAGGGAGAGGTAAGTATTGCAAGTGCTGGGGCCCTGAGCAAGCAGGGGGGCCCAGTCGTCAGCGCTGGGAACTGGCACAGGGCCCCTCATAGTACGCCGGTGTCTCTGATGGCGAGTGGTGCCCCCCAGCTGCTCAGGGCCCCGGAACTTGCCCGGGTGTGCCACGTGCTGACACAGGCCCTGGGGGGAGCAGCCCAGTTCGGGAGGTGGAAAAAGTGGCATATGTTGAGGTGTAGGCTGGACGTTCAGCAGTTGCAAATGGAGGAATTGGAGAAGTCGGTGGAAGAGGAAGACAAAGCGAGCCATTTTGCTGGCAACATGTGTCATCAGGGGAAGGTGGTACAAAATCCTTTGAAACCCAGGCATGGTTCATTTTAATGAAGGTGAGATCACCTACATTTTGGGTGGACAGCCGGGTCTGACAGCACACTACCAGCAGGCAAGCGAGCTCCTGTAAGGCATATTGTGCCAATTCAGGCCAGGTGTCCAGTTTACAGGCCCAGTAGTCAAAGGGGAATGAACTGTGAGGGAGAACATCGATAGGGGAGGAGAGGTAATTTTGAACCATAGTTGACAACTGATGTCTCCTGTCTGTTGCAATCGATTATGTATTACCAGTCGTGTGAGCGTTACTCGAGAAATCAGACCACAACATGGTCATGAAGCCCCTGTCTCCAACGCCACTTCCGCTGTGTGCACCACGAACACCTCTTCCATTTGGCCTAGTATGGGTCGTGGCAGAACCTGCACCGCTGCTGTGTGCTGGGAATGCCTCTAACAAACGGTTTACCAGAGTTGCTTGTTTGTTCTCCAATATTAGCTGTAGGTTCTCCTGTGGCATGATGTTCTGTAATTTGCCTTTATAGCATGGATCGAGGATGCTGGCCTATCAGTAGTCGTCATCCTTCATCTTTTTGGCAATACTGTGGTCCCTTTTTAGGATCCGCAAGACATATTCACACATGTGGGCCAATGTTCCAGGTGTCAATGATGCACTGTCAGTGGTGGGTGTAGAAGCACTTTCTGCCAAATCCACATCCCTCCATTCACGCACAAACCCTGTCCCTGACCTTGGCAAGCCAACATTTTCTCTTGCCCCCTGAGAAGCATCATCCTCCCCAAAATAATCATCCCCCTCATCCTCATCCTCCTCCTCTTCCTCTTCTTCCTCCACCTTGTCCAGGACAGTTCCCTGAGCAGACAATGCCTGACTGTCATGAAGACTTCCCTCCTCCACCTCCTCCTCCGCTGCAGACCCCTGATCCTTAATGTACGTCAAAGTTTGCATGAGCAGGTGCATAAGTGGGAAGCTCATGCTTGTGATGGGATCGTCTGCGCTTACCAGCCGTGTGCATTACTCAAAACACTGAAGGGCTTTACAGAGGTCTTTCAGCTTTGACCACTGCACACTCGACAACTCAATGTCTGCCCTCAAACTGCCTGTCCGTGGATCCTCCCACAAATGCATTACAGCCTGCCTCTGTTCGCACAGCCTCTCAACCATGTGCATGGTGGAGTTCCACCTTGATGCAACGTCTATAATTAGGCGGTGCTTGGGGAGGTGGTGCGATCACTGCAGCCTCTGGGATGTGCGAGCACAGTCTTCGCACATTATGGAGCAGGGCTGGTAACTTCGGATAATTATTTATGAAGCACTGCACCACCAGGTTCAAGGTGTGAGCCAGGCAAGGTATGTGTCTGAGTTTTGCCAGGGCTATGGCTGCCACAAAATTACGGCCGCTATCACTAACTACCTTGCCGGGCTCAAGATGTAGACTGCCCAGCAATGACTCAGTTTCTCGCTGTAAGTATTTGGCCAGTACCTCTGCGGTGTGTCTGTTGTCGCCCAAAGACATCATCTTTAAAAAAGCCTGCTGACGCTTACCACTAGTTGATCGATAGTGGGACACCTCGTGTGCAACACTGGCAGCTGCAGATAGAGTGCTCGTACGACTGCGCTCTGTCAACGAGCTTTTGCTTCTGGAGTAGGAGGAGGGTTGAACGCCTACAGCCAACTGTTGCATATACTGTGGGCTAGGCAGCACTGTCCCATCGCCGCTATCCCCTGTGGACCCTGCATCCACAACATTAACACAGTGCGCAGTGATGGACACGTAACGGCCCAGGCCATGCCTACTGGCCCATGCATCTGTTGTGAGGTGCACCTTTCCACTCACTGATTGTTTGAGTGCATGGACAATGCGGTCTTTCACATGCAGGTGGAGGGCAGGGATGGCTTTTCTAGAAAAGAAGTGCCGACTGGGTAGGTCATAGCGTGGGACAGCGTAGGCCATGAGCTCTTGGAATGCTGTGCTTTCAAACAAACGGAAGGGCATCATCTCTAATGAGATTAGTTTGGCAATGTATGCGTTCAAAGCCAGTGAGGTTTTGCAGTCCGTCCATGCTTGCAAGTGCATGGTGTTTAATTGTCTAAGCATGCAACAGGTATTCAATTTTCGAAGATTTTTCCCTCGGCTAAGGGTCCTTCCGCACTTCTTACAGACAACCTTTGCCTCATCAATAGGATTTTGGTCAAAAAGGTGCCACACTGCACTCTTCCTACTATGGGATAAATTTTCAGGGCTTGCACGCTGTGCTAATTTGACCTTTTGGCCAAGCTGTCCTGCAACTCTTTTTTGTTTTTTTTAACATGTTTTTGGACTGCTACGCGCCTGCCAGATAACCGCAGCTGCGATGTCGATGCCTGCCGCGGATCTTCCACCTCTTCTTAGCTATTGCCAGCGGGACCCTCTTCCCCAATGGATGCCAATCCATGTCATCAACTGGGTCAACCATCACCTCCTCTTCAATTTCATCTGCACCTTCCTCTGTGTCACCGTGTAAGATGTTAGAGTATGCGGGAAGGTGCACCTGAGTTTCATCAGGGTCAGATGCTGGCTTAGTAGACTGCGAGGGCAATGTAGTGCTCTGGGTGAATGTATCAGCAGAATCAGATAGCAGTGGCTATTAGTGTTGAGCGATACTGCTCGATATCTAAAAATATTGGATCGGAATGGTATAGCCGATATCACTAAATATCGTCGATATCCGATTCCGATACCGGAAGTCCAATGTAAGTCTATGGGAACCAAATATCGACATTAAAAAAAAACATTCTTGCCTTGTTGGTTAATTGTACATGAAGGAAAACAACAAAGACTAATGTAGAATGTATTGGGGGAGGTTGAGGAGACAATAAAGGCATACATGTTTAACCCAATGCATTGGAATAGCATTAATATATTTTTTTTTGGAAATACGTTTGGATTGACTAACAAATTGACAATGTTGTTAACCTTTTTTCTATTTTGGCAAATATGTATGTTTCACAACTTCCATGCTCTTCACCTTTTTAACTTTTGCCAGTGCCACACTTTCTCCTTCATAATCTTCAGCAGCATCATCTTTCTCATCAAATTATTCTTCATCTTCACCTTCTTAATCTTCTTCTTAAACTTCTTGCTATTCATGTTTTTGTTTACATTACTCATATTGTTATTATTAAACTAATTAATCTTCTTCATATTCAAATTCTTCATCTTCTTCCTCTTCATCTTCTTCATCATATTCTTATTTGTGACAGAGATTCCTGTACTTGTAATCTGTAAAAGTATGAATTGTTCATCCTTCCGTTCTTGCTGTCACAAAAGATTTAAATTACAACAGTATTTGTCCGTGTTCAGTTTAGCCTGCAGCAGCAGGCATTTTCCAGGGGCACCACGAGGAGGAACGGACTCACCCCATACACTGCTTAGTCTTCTTCTGCTTAGAATTTAGAGCATATATTTTGCTCTTCATTTTGGTCTTATACTTCATGTTCTTCTGCTTTTTGATCTTCTGCTAGTGTTGAGCGATAGTGCTCGATATCTAAAAATATCGTATCGAAATTGTATCGCCGATAGCACTAAATATCGTCGATATCCGATTTCAATAGCGGAAGTCCCATGTAAGTCTATGGGAACAAAATATCGCAACAAAAAAAACCCTTTCTTACGTTGTAAACACAAAATATACACACATAGAATACATATATATATATATATAATATACATGTCATTGTGACATATATATACATATATTTATAGTTTATACACTTCTACATAGTAAAATAGACTCTGATTCAATTGCCGGGTAAAGCCGTGACATACCCCATAGAAGTCGACGGGCTCGGTGCCGAGTACCCCCAAAACCTCTGGCTCTGTGCGACTCAACTTGGGCGTCACGAACAGGATTCTGTAGCTCGCTATAAGCGAGTCCTGTGTGCCTGAATTGAACTGGTTTTGTGCTTGAGAATTGCTAAAATCATCAGAGAATGGCCGACCACTGTAAATGGTACTGCAATGTAACATCGTGCCCCACAGCTCTTCAGTTCCGCCTCCTCATCCTCCTCAGTGTGTGGAAACTAACACGAAGGTCCCGCCTCCCTACAAAAGAGGGGCCCTCTCCAGATGCTAATGACACATGTGACTTGGCAGAGATGGCTAATGGACACGAGCAGAAGTGTGAAGGGATGGAGCAGTCAGAGCTCTCCCCCCACGGAAGCGACCCGATCGCCACGGAATCACCGTTGGGCACCCGGCCTGGAAACCCTCCTACGCTGCAAGAAGCGGCGGATACCCTAAGAGGCCTGGCCCGGCATCCTGAGGAGGTCGCCAGGATGGAAGCCAGCTGGCGTGCCCTAAAACTAAACTTGGAGCGGCGCCAATCCCTCTTACCTGAAGTGTCTGTACCGGAAGGTGAGGCACCCGTTCTAGTAGAGGAGTCCTTGCAATGTGATCCGGTTGACGTTGTCGCAGTGGAGGCACCCGTTCCTGCAAAAACCGCAGCACCATCAGCACCCCAGATCCCGCTGTCTGCCCCCGTCGCTGAGACAGAAGAAGCGACACCCGTCCTCATGGAGGAGGCCGCGCAGGCACCAGAGCACTACCTGCCTGTACCGGAGCCCCGACTGTAATCTGTTCCAGAGCCGTCTGCTTCCTCCGCAGGGGAGCGCCGCCAGGACTGGGGGGCGACAGGAGAGCTGCCGCAAACCGGACACTGTAAGCTGCAGTGGAGTGGTGGAGACATGGAGCAGCTGGTGGAGGAGAATTACAACCGGCGTCAGGAGGAAGAGTGGAGACGTTGGGAGTGGGAAGCAGAGCGACAAAGGGAGCAGCGAGAAACCCTAAAACTTCGCCAACGTCACCTGGAGAAGGACCGGGCAGATAAGGACCGGATGAGAAAGGATAAAGGAACCCTGTGTGAGCCGCGGCGTAAGGGTGCAGTACGGAGCTTTAAATTGAAAGGTGGGTGGGGCTTCATCAAGGAGCCTGGACTTTATTTAGAAGTCTTTGTGAACCGGCGGGACGTGGAGGCTCACCTCCCAGAAGGACACCCGGGGAGGGACCTGTTGCCAGGAGACTTGGTGACTTACACCCGACACTGGGGTTACAATGGATGGTACGCCCTAAATGTTACCAGGTGCGACCCCTACTCCCCAGTGTGTCAGGAACCTGTGGAACCCTCGGAGCCTTCAGCCTCCCACATCCAGGCCTCTGCAAAAGTGCCCACCCCACGCCGTAAATCTCCCAAGCCTCCCTCAGTGGTCTCCTCAGCAGCCCCAGCTATGGACATGATAAGTATAGCTGGCCCGTACCCGGCGCCTGTTAGGCCCCCTGGGGTTCGTTCAGTCGGGACATAGGGTTCCAGACCCGGAGGGAGATGAAAGAGGTGGCCACACAGACCCAGATAGCGGGTCACGACTTGACTGTACAGGCCACACGACGTCATCAGGTCCTGGTGGTCCTTGGTGCCTCGGATGTTTGGCAAGCATCAGAAGAGTACCAGGTGGTACCTGGAACACCCCTGCCAAAGAAGTATAAATAACCCGGACAGGGTCCCTGTATGTAAATAGTTAAATTGTTGATAAATAGTTAAATTGTTTATGTACCCGGACGGGTGAATGTTTATAAAAAAGTTTTTTAATTTAATAAAAAAAACAAAACACAGTTTTCATTACTTTTATTACAGTCTCATCCTGCGACGCCATCGATCTCCTGTAAAAAAATGAAAAAAAAAAAAAAGTATACCACCTGACCGACGCAGTCCATAGTAACGAGTGTCCCACGACGATCCAGCTCTGCTACATCAGAATCCCGGCGCAGCCCAGCTGATTACCTGCTTCCCCGGCGGTGACGTCATTGGACTGGTTTACGGCTGGGATTACCCTGCAGTCACTGCAGTTATCGCGAAAAACTGCATGTGACCGCCAGGGAGAAGATAATGGCGGCCATCAAGCAGTCCAGGACGTGACCGCCGGAGATCTTCTGCCAGGTAAGTGCCGCTGACTCCTGACAGACCCGACCGACGGACACTCACAGTGACAGTGACAAATCCGATTCCGGTATTCGATAAGACGAAAATATCGAAACGAATTATCGAAAGGCCGATAGAGCTAATATCGGCCGATAGCCGATATTTGCATTATCGTATCGCTCAACACTATCTTCTGCTTATTGTTCTTCTGTCTCTTGTTCTGTATCTTGTAGTTTGTCTTAACCTTCTTTGTCCTGTTGGTGATCTTCTTCTGGGTAATCTTTTATTTTTTCTTTGTGATGGTGTTCAGGCTGGTTGGCTTCATGCTCGTCGTCCTTGTTGTCGTCATCTTCTTCTGGGTGGTCTTTAAGATCGTCAAATTTCCGAGAAACAGCTGACGTTACTGGAACCCTGACGGGTATCAGATGGAGCAAGAGACAATGGAAGTAACGAGGACCAGCTGACTGTGCTGGAACCCGGACGGGTAGCAGAAGGAAAAGAGGCAATGTCACAACCGAGTACCAGCTGACGTTACTGTGACACGGTTACTAAGCAGGATGTACCTGTGCTCCAAAGCACTACCAAGGACCAGCAGACGTTTGTGGAACTCGGATACGGAGATGTAGGCACCTAGGCCAAAGGCACTGGGGAGAACCAGTTTACGGTACTGGACCCCGGACGGGTAGCAGAAGGAAAAGAGGCAATGTCACAACCGAGTACCAGCTGACGTTACTGTGACACGGTTACTAAGCAGGAGGTACCTGTGCTCCAAAGCACTACCAAGGACCAGCAGACGTTGGTGGAACTCGGATACGGAGATGGAGGCATCTAGGCCAAAGGCACTGGGGAGAACCAGTTGACGGTACTGGACCCCGGACGGGTAGCAGAAGGAAAAGAGGCAATGTCACAACCGAGTACCAGCTGACGTTACTGTGACACGGTTACTAAGCAGGAGGTACCTGTGCTCCAAAGCACTACCAAGGACCAGCAGACGTTGGTGGAACTCGGATACGGAGATGGAGGCACCTAGGCCAAAGGCACTGGGGAGAACCAGTTGACGGTACTGGACCCCGGACGGGTAGAAGAACGCACCATGAAAATGTAAGTTGACAGGACGCAAGCCGTCCGCAGTTACCGAATCAAACAGTCCTACAGTGGACGTGGAGACTCACCTCCCAGAAGGACACCCGGGGAGGGACCTGTTGCCAGGAGACTTGGTGACTTACACCCGACACTGGGGTTACAATGGATGGTACGCCCTAAATGTTACCAGGTGCGACCCCTACTCCCCAGTGTGTCAGGAACCTGTGACACCCTCGGAGCCTTCAGCCTCCCACATCCAGGCCTCTGCAAAAGTGCCCACCCCACGCCGTAAATCTCCCAAGCCTCCCTCAGTGGTCTCCTCAGCAGCCCCAGCTATGGACATGATAAGTATAGCTGGCCCGTACCCGGCGCCTGTTAGGCCCCCTGGGGTTCGTTCAGTCCGGGACATAGGGTTCCAGACCGGAGGGAGATGAAAGAGGTGGCCACACAGACCCAGATAGCGGGTCACGACTTGACTGTACAGGCCACACGACGTCATCAGGTCCTGGTGGTCCTTGGTGCCTCGGATGTTTGGCAAGCATCAGAAGAGTACCAGGTGGTACCTGGAACACCCCTGCCAAAGAAGTATAAATAACCCGGACAGGGTCCCTGTATGTAAATAGTTAAATTGTTGATAAATAGTTAAATTGTTTATGTACCCGGACGGGTGAATGTTTATAAAAAAGTTTTTTAATTTAATAAAAAAAAACAAAACACAGTTTTCATTACTTTTATTACAGTCTCATCCTGCGACGCCATCGATCTCCTGTAAAAAAATGAAAAAAAAAAAAAAGTATACCACCTGACCGACGCAGTCCATAGTAACGAGTGTCCCACGACGATCCAGCTCTGCTACATCAGAATCCCGGCACAGCACAGCTGATTACCTGCTTCCCCGGCGGTGACGTCATTGGACTGGTTTACGGCTGGGATTACCCTGCAGTCACTGCAGTTATCGCGGAAAAAACTGCATGTGACCGCCAGGGAGAAGATAATGGCGGCCATCAAGCAGTCCAGGACGTGACCGCCGGAGATCTTCTGCCAGGTAAGTGCCGCTGACTCCTGACAGACCCGACCGACGGACACTCACAGTGACAGTGACAAATCCGATTCCGGTATTCGATAAGACGAAAATATCGAAACGAATTATCGAAAGGCCGATAGAGCTAATATCGGCCGATAGCCGATATTTGCATTATCGTATCGCTCAACACTATCTTCTGCTTATTGTTCTTCTGTCTCTTGTTCTGTATCTTGTAGTTTGTCTTAACCTTCTTTGTCCTGTTGGTGATCTTCTTCTGGGTAATCTTTTATTTTTTCTTTGTGATGGTGTTCAGGCTGGTTGGCTTCATGCTCGTCGTCCTTGTTGTCGTCATCTTCTTCTGGGTGGTCTTTAAGATCGTCAAATTTCCGAGAAACAGCTGACGTTACTGGAACCCTGACGGGTATCAGATGGAGCAAGAGACAATGGAAGTAACGAGGACCAGCTGACTGTGCTGGAACCCGGACGGGTAGCAGAAGGAAAAGAGGCAATGTCACAACCGAGTACCAGCTGACGTTACTGTGACACGGTTACTAAGCAGGATGTACCTGTGCTCCAAAGCACTACCAAGGACCAGCAGACGTTTGTGGAACTCGGATACGGAGATGTAGGCACCTAGGCCAAAGGCACTGGGGAGAACCAGTTTACGGTACTGGACCCCGGACGGGTAGCAGAAGGAAAAGAGGCAATGTCACAACCGAGTACCAGCTGACGTTACTGTGACACGGTTACTAAGCAGGAGGTACCTGTGCTCCAAAGCACTACCAAGGACCAGCAGACGTTGGTGGAACTCGGATACGGAGATGGAGGCATCTAGGCCAAAGGCACTGGGGAGAACCAGTTGACGGTACTGGACCCCGGACGGGTAGCAGAAGGAAAAGAGGCAATGTCACAACCGAGTACCAGCTGACGTTACTGTGACACGGTTACTAAGCAGGAGGTACCTGTGCTCCAAAGCACTACCAAGGACCAGCAGACGTTGGTGGAACTCGGATACGGAGATGGAGGCACCTAGGCCAAAGGCACTGGGGAGAACCAGTTGACGGTACTGGACCCGGACGGGTAGAAGAACGCACCCATGAAAATGTAAGTTGACAGGACGCAAGCCGTCCGCAGTTACCGAATCAAACAGTCCTACAGTGGACGTGGAGACTCACCTCCCAGAAGGACACCCGGGGAGGGACCTGTTGCCAGGAGACTTGGTGACTTACACCCGACACTGGGGTTACAATGGATGGTACGCCCTAAATGTTACCAGGTGCGACCCCTACTCCCCAGTGTGTCAGGAACCTGTGACACCCTCGGAGCCTTCAGCCTCCCACATCCAGGCCTCTGCAAAAGTGCCCACCCCACGCCGTAAATCTCCCAAGCCTCCCTCAGTGGTCTCCTCAGCAGCCCCAGCTATGGACATGATAAGTATAGCTGGCCCGTACCCGGCGCCTGTTAGGCCCCTGGGGTTCGTTCAGTCCGGGACATAGGGTTCCAGACCCGGAGGGAGATGAAAGAGGTGGCCACACAGACCCAGATAGCGGGTCACGACTTGACTGTACAGGCCACACGACGTCATCAGGTCCTGGTGGTCCTTGGTGCCTCGGATGTTTGGCAAGCATCAGAAGAGTACCAGGTGGTACCTGGAACACCCCTGCCAAAGAAGTATAAATAACCCGGACAGGGTCCCTGTATGTAAATAGTTAAATTGTTGATAAATAGTTAAATTGTTTATGTACCCGGACGGGTGAATGTTTATAAAAAAGTTTTTTAATTTAATAAAAAAAAACAAAACACAGTTTTCATTACTTTTATTACAGTCTCATCCTGCGACGCCATCGATCTCCTGTAAAAAAATGAAAAAAAAAAAAAAGTATACCACCTGACCGACGCAGTCCATAGTAACGAGTGTCCCACGACGATCCAGCTCTGCTACATCAGAATCCCGGCACAGCACAGCTGATTACCTGCTTCCCCGGCGGTGACGTCATTGGACTGGTTTACGGCTGGGATTACCCTGCAGTCACTGCAGTTATCGCGAAAAACTGCATGTGACCGCCAGGGAGAAGATAATGGCGGCCATCAAGCAGTCCAGGACGTGACCGCCGGAGATCTTCTGCCAGGTAAGTGCCGCTGACTCCTGACAGACCCGACCGACGGACACTCACAGTGACAGTGACAAATCCGATTCCGGTATTCGATAAGACGAAAATATCGAAACGAATTATCGAAAGGCCGATAGAGCTAATATCGGCCCATAGCCGATATTTGCATTATCGTATCGCTCAACACTATCTTCTGCTTATTGTTCTTCTGTCTCTTGTTCTGTATCTTGTAGTTTGTCTTAACCTTCTTTGTCCTGTTGGTGATCTTCTTCTGGGTAATCTTTTATTTTTTCTTTGTGATGGTGTTCAGGCTGGTTGGCTTCATGCTCGTCGTCCTTGTTGTCGTCATCTTCTTCTGGGTGGTCTTTAAGATCGTCAAATTTCCGAGAAACAGCTGACGTTACTGGAACCCTGACGGGTATCAGATGGAGCAAGAGACAATGGAAGTAACGAGGACCAGCTGACTGTGCTGGAACCCGGACGGGTAGCAGAAGGAAAAGAGGCAATGTCACAACCGAGTACCAGCTGACGTTACTGTGACACGGTTACTAAGCAGGATGTACCTGTGCTCCAAAGCACTACCAAGGACCAGCAGATGTTTGTGGAACTCGGATACGGAGATGTAGGCACCTAGGCCAAAGGCACTGGGGAGAACCAGTTTACGGTACTGGACCCCGGACGGGTAGCAGAAGGAAAAGAGGCAATGTCACAACCGAGTACCAGCTGACGTTACTGTGACACGGTTACTAAGCAGGAGGTACCTGTGCTCCAAAGCACTACCAAGGACCAGCAGACGTTGGTGGAACTCGGATACGGAGATGGAGGCATCTAGGCCAAAGGCACTGGGGAGAACCAGTTGACGGTACTGGACCCGGACAGGTAGCAGAAGGAAAAGAGGCAATGTCACAACCGAGTACCAGCTGACGTTACTGTGACACGGTTACTAAGCAGGAGGTACCTGTGCTCCAAAGCACTACCAAGGACCAGCAGACGTTGGTGGAACTCGGATACGGAGATGGAGGCACCTAGGCCAAAGGCACTGGGGAGAACCAGTTGACGGTACTGGACCCCGGACGGGTAGAAGAACGCACCCATGAAAATGTAAGTTGACAGGACGCAAGCCGTCCGCAGTTACCGAATCACACAGTCCTACAGTGGGTGCTTGTCCTATTGTCACAATGGAAACCGCCTTTATTTACATATCCCACAGCACACATAGGAATCACCTAAACTGCAGGCACCATAGAGTCGGCTAACCCGAATGCAACACGACAGCACAACTTATTGGAGGATAATTGACGTTCACACTGCCAGGAAACAGCTGTCGTGCTGTAACCAGGCTGGCCAGGAGTCAGTACCCCTGCCAATTACTTACGAGCAACAAATGGCGGTGTTGTAGCCCAGGGAGTAGAGTTCAGGTGGTAGAAAGATGAACATAACAGGAGACATGGAAAACGTTGCCAAACAGTTATTTAATCTGAAAACTGGACAGGCAAATTCAGGTGAGATCCATGCCTTGTTCATTTTCAGAAAAGTAAGCCGGTTTACATTCTCTGAGGATAGTCGCATGCGACGGTCTGTTACTACACCACCTGCAGCACTAAAGACACGCTCAGATAATACACTGGCAGCAGGGCAAGCCAGCACCTCCAATGCATACTGGCTAAGCTCTGGCCATGTATCCAACTTAGAGACCCAAAATTTGAAAGGGGAAGAGGCATCTGGGAGTACACTTAGAGGGAAAGCCAAGTAGTCTGTCACCATCTTACGGAAACGTTTCTTCCTGGTGACTGGAGCCGTCTCGGATGGTGTAGACCTTGCTGGCGCTGTCACAAAACTTTGCCACATTTGTAACATACAGCTCTTGCCCTGTGCAGAGGCGCTGCTTCTGCTCCCTCTTGTTGTAGAGGTGTCTACACTGCCTCGACGCACAGAGCTGCTTTGTAAAGCAGTAGCAGCAGCAGCAGCTCTCTCGGCTGGAATGTACAACAGTATGGATTGCACCAGTGTGTCTTGGTACCTGCATTTTACGGTCCCGGTTCACCGGTGTGATGAGGGTTTGTAAGTTGTCCCGGTAGCGAGGGTCTAGGAGGGTGTACACCCAATAATCTGACGTGGTGAGAATGTGGGCGATGCGGCGGTTGTTTCTCAGGCACTGAAGCATGAAATCAACCATGTGCTGCAGACTCCCAACTAACCAACAAAGGCTGTCCTCTGGAAGAGGCATCATCTCTGCCTCCTCTGCATCACCCCACCCTCGCTCTACATACTGACTAGAGCGTTGTGTACCTCCCTCTGTAGGGATTTCTTCCTCCTCCATTGACTCCTCCTCCTCCTCATCCTCCTCACAAAGTGAGCCCTGCCCAGCCCTTTGTGAGGAACAACGTTGTGCTGACTGTCCTGAAGGTAATTGAATTTGTGACTCCTCATCCTCCACCTCTTCCAAAACCTCTTCCTTTAGTGCTTTCAGTGATATCTGAAGCAGGCAGATAAGGGGGACAGTCATGCTGACTAGTGCATCATCTGCACTCGCCATCCGCGTTGAGACATCAAACGCACGCAAAACGTCCAGATGTCCTTCATAGAGGCCCACTCAGTAGTGGTGAAGTGTGAACAGCGCAAATTGCGAGTTGATTGCGCCTGTTGCAGCTGATACTCCATTACTGCTGGCTGCTGCTCACACAACCGCTCCAACATATGTAACGTGGAATTCCACCTGATAGGTACGTCACATATGATGCGATGTTCAGGAAGGCGAAATCTGACTTGCAGAGCTGCAATGCGGATCTGGCCATGCTGGAACGTCGCAAGTGAGCGCACTCTAGGCGGACCTTGTGCAGCAGTGCATCAAGATCCGGATAGTCCCTCAAAAAACTCTGCTGACCAAGTTGAGCACATGTGCCAGACATGGTATGTGAGTGAGGTTGCCAAGGCCCAGAGCTGCCACCAGATTTCGGCCATTGTCACACACTACCAAGCCTGGCTGGAGATTAGCTGACAAAAACCACACGTCGCTCTCCTGCTTGATGGCATCCCAGAGCTCCTGCGCTGTGTGGCTTCGATTCCCCATGGAAATTAATTTCAGGACGGCCTGTTGACGTTTGGACACGGCTGTGCTCATATCGGTCGCAACAGGTAAGCGTTCACGGGGTCCATGTGGAGGTATACCGTGACGGCTCGTGCAGCGATGATTCTGAGGAACTGGAGTAGGAGGAGGAATCAATGTGTACAGACTGGATTCCTGCAATCCTTGGAGTTGGCAGAACACGTACAGCGCCACTGGCAAGATCTGTACCTGGCTCCACAACATTGACCCAATGGGCAGTGAGGGAAAGGTATCGTCCCTGGCCATGGGTACTGGTCCACGCATCGGTGGTCAGGTGGACCCTGCTACTGACGGCGTTTAGTAGCGCATGTTTAATGTTTCCCTCGACATGTTTTTGCAGAGCAGGGACAGCTTGCCTGCTGAAATAAAATCGGCTTGGTACATTATATTGTGGGACTGCCAATGCCATAAAGTTCCTGAAACTGTCAGTCTCCACCAGCCTGAATGACAGCATTTCAAGGGACAGGAGTTTTGCAATGCCAGCATTCAGAGCCTGTGCTCGTGGATGGTTTGCCGAGTATGGCCGTCTTTTATCCCATGCCTGTGGTACCGATGGCTGTTTTTTGTTCTGGGAGTGTGACGATGACTGTGAACTTGCTGCTGTAGGTGGAATAACAGTTTGTCTATGGACAACAGTGACCGAGGTTCTTCCATGGAGATCCTGTGAGGAAGCCGAACCAGGTGTGTGTGAGCTGGAGGTAGAGGCTCGAACACGACCTGAAGATGTAGGTGCTGCTGTAGGTTGGCCTACATCTCCAGTGTGTCTTTGTAACTCAGCTACGTTCTTTGTCCGTACATGTTTCCACATATTTGTGGTATTCAGGTTACTGATATTTTTACCTCTTTTAACTTTTTGCTTACACAGCTTGCATTGAACATAGCAAATATCATCTACAAGTCTGTCAAAAAAGGACCACGCAGTGCAAGTCATGGGAGCGCCAATTTTGACATTTCTAAGAGAACTGCTCCCAACAGGTGCCAAACTGGAGGCTACAGGCAAGCGAGTCTGCAGCCTACCTCTCCCTCCTCTTTGTACCGTTGGGACAATCTCTTCCTCAGAGCTGCTCCCACCACCTTCCTGTTGCTGACGCCATGTTGGGTCTCGGACTTCATCATCTCCATTACCCTCTTCCAACACCTGCTGCTGTTGGATGGTCTGGGCAGCACCATGCTCCACAAAACCTGGCACCTGAGTCTCATCATCATCATAAGATGCGTTCTGCGGTGTGCTGTCCATCGGCACTGGCTCACCCGCCTCTTCAGATTGAGAGAGACACAGCTGTTGCGCATCACTGCATACTCCCTCTTCTTCAAATTGCAGAATGCTGCTTGCCTGTGCCCGTGTTTGCGAGCCAACAGATTCTGAGAACAGAAGCAGAGACTCAGCTGGCTCCTGTACAGAACTCTCTGACTGCCTGGGCAATTTGACAGACGGTGAACAGACAGATGGTTGCTCAACAGTGTTGTGTTCCTGAGAGGAGGTGGAAGGAATTGAAGTCGATGCATTGGCTGCCATCCAACCAACAACGGCTTCAATTTTTTCTTCCCGCAGCAGGGGGGCACGCTGAGCTCCTACCAAAGTGCGCATAAAGGAACGCTCATGGGTAAAACTGGTGGATGCTGTGTCACTGAGGGCGGCAGCAGTCACAGAATCCCCACGTCCTCTCCCTGCTGAAACTCCACGGCCACGACCACGTGCCTTACTCACTGACTTCTTCATCTTGGTAGATTGATAAAGAAAGTCAGAAAAGTTATAAGGCCTAAGTGTGGTTATTACGCAGAGACTGAAGTGAACACTGAAACACAACTGTTCACAATCTGTGAAAGGCTACTCCTTTGTCTACTTCTATAGTGTTTGCAACCAATGTATTGGATACGGATGGAAGCGCGTCACACTAATAGATTATATTTTAAATGGAATGGAGCAGAACCAATTGGAGATAAATGAAAAGGATGAGGCACTGAGACACGCTGAGCAGAGTACAAGCAGCAGTGCTTGAACAAGTAATTGGAGCGTGATGTGCACTCAAAAAATAAAAAACACAGACTGAAGTGAACACTGAAACACAACTGTTCACAATCTGTGAAAGGCTACTTCTTTGTCTACTTCTATAGTGTTTGCAACCAATGTATTGGATACGGATGGAAGCGCGTCACACTAATAGATTATATTTTAAATGGAATGGAGCAGAACCAATTGGAGATAAATGAAAAGGATGAGGCACTGAGACACGCTCAGCAGAGTACAAGCAGCAGTGCTTGAACAAGTAACTGGAGCGTGATGTGCACTCAAAAAATAAAAAACACAGACTGAAGTGAACACTGAAACACAACTGTTCACAATCTGTGAAAGGCTACTCCTTTGTCTACTTCTATAGTGTTTGCAACTAATGTATTGGATACGGATGGAAGCGCGTCACACTAATAGTTAAATTGCATGGAGCTGCAAGAATTACACTGAAGAAAAAAAAAAGAGTCTGTGAGTGACACGTGCAGATGCCTACAGACAGCGTTGCATGCAGAGCAAACTGCAGCGTCACCTGCACTCACACACACCTTGCAGAGCTGTTTAAAACAACACTGCAGGCAAAAGGAAGCTTTACACAGCGGTTGGTGCTAGCCTGCCTACAGCACAGTACACTAAATCGCAATCTCTAACTGTCCCTCAGAGTCAGCACAGCAGCGTTCTGTCCCTTACTGAATTCACAGCACAGTGACGCTAAAATGGCGGCGGCGCCTTTTATAGTGCATTCTGACATCATTTCAGCATCCAATCACAGCCATGCCATTAGTTAACATGACCGCAGCAGTACAGGATGTGCCCACACTTCTTAGGATTCCTCATTGGCTGACTAAAATCACATTGCCTCTCAAAGAATTATGGGAACTTCCGATTCCGGTATACGATATATGGAAAATATCGAAACTAAGTATCGAAAGGCCGATAGAGCTAATATCGGCCGATACCCGATACTTGCGGTATCGTATCGCTCAACACTAGTGGCTATGCATCAGTGCACTCAATGTCATATTCTTCTTGGACTGGGGAATTCAGGATTTGACTTGATAACCCAGGCATGGTATGTGAAAAGAGCCCCATGGAGTAATCTGAAGTGTGGCCTGCCGCATCCTTCACTTTTGGTGGGGGTGAAGGACACAAGGAAAGGTGTTGTTCCTGACCAGGAGCCTGCACTGACGACTCAGTGCTTGAATCTTTTGAAACTTCAGAAGAGGAGGTGATAGAGCTGGAGGCTGTTTAGGCAATGTAAGCCAAAACCTGTTCCTGATGCTCCGGCTTTAAAAGCGGTTTACCTAGTACCAGAAAAAGGAGCCTTCCAGGCCTTCTGGAGCCAGATGATGATGCAGGCTCAACACCTCCTGCCTTAGGTGCTATTGTGCTTTTGGCACTACCAGCAGATGCACCACCACTACCACCATCATTCCCAGCTGGCCCCCCCGCCCACATCCGTGGCCTCTTCCACCATACTTACTCATGTTTGTTAAAATGTACCAATTAAACCAGCAGATATATGGTACTGTATGAGGAGCGTACAGCTGTATATGGCGTAGGGGAAAATTTAAATCTCCGTACATATATTTCCGAAGTCACACACAGACGCTCACTCTGTATGGATTTGACCATAATACAAAGAGCAGATATGCAGTACTGTATCAGAAGCGGACAGCTGTATACGGTGTAGGGTAAAATTGCATTCTCCATATATATATCTCCCAACTTTTTTCAACTCCTGATTGTGTTTTGTGAACTGCTTTTGCTCTTCCTTGTATGCACCGAATCTCCCCAGCTTTTCCCAACTCCTGATTGTGTTTTGTGAACTGCTTTTGCTCTGCCTGGTATGCACCGAATCTCCCCAGCTTTTCCCAACTCCTGATTGTGTTTTGTGAACTGCTTTTGGTCTCTTGGTGTGCATTGCTTACCCTGCCTCTTGCATCCATGATGTACTCCATTCCTCCTGTGTCTTCCATGCCTATCTCTGAGTGTGCAGTCCATCCCCACCTTTTTCTCACCTTTGGCTAACTCTGAACATGTGGTGTGGCTAATCACGCCCACACCCCCTCTCACAGCTGATCCCTCTCAGTCCCAGATATATTCAGGGCCATGCGTCTGCACAGACGCAGTATGCACAGGCTTATTTCAAATCCCATATTTCAAATTACAGATTTCTAATTACAACACTCTGAATTAGGCTAGAATTCGACTGGAATTTGACTGTAAGGTAATGGACTATAAAACCACAACAATGTTTCGACTTCTTCTCACTTTCACCCCATACTTCTCTATTTTGCCCGATCTCCATTAATCCCCCCACCTAATAAGGAACTAGTCATTTCTCCCTCCATCCTCCCCAGCCACCCCTCCTTCTCCTCAGAACTGTTCCTCCACATACAAGCCTCTTTGTCCATACACACATCGCCACACCATGGCTTATCCTGCTCCCACCTTCTAACACTCTGTCTGCTACTCCTCATTGCTGGCGAAGTATCCTCAAATCCTGGTCCTCCTCAACACATTCCCACACTCATTTCTAACACCCTGCCACGATCCTCTACACGTTTCTGCAACCATGATAACCTCATACCCATTCATCCAGCCCCCTCTCCTCCAGTCCCCCTACCTGGGGCACTATGGAACGCACATTCAGTCTGCAATAAACTGTCATTTATCCATGACGTCTTTATCACCAACAAACTCTCTTTCCTTGCTATCACTGAAACCTGGCTCACCCCCTCTGACTCAGCCTATCCAGCTGCACTCTCTTAAGGCGGATTCCATCTTTCTCAAACCCCTCGCCCCACCAAAAAACGTGGTGGAGGATTTGGCTTGCACCTCTCCAATTCCTGCTCATTTACCCCACTTCCTCTCCCACCCTCCGCTACTCTTCCCTCGTTTGAGGTGCACTCCGTCTGCATCTACTCCCCCTCCAACCTCCAGCTAGCTGTCATCTACCGCCCCCCAGAACTAGCCATCTCCACCTTTCTCGATCACTTCACCACCTGGCTGCTTCATTTCCTCTCTGCTGACATCCCCACTATCATCATGGGTGACTTTAACATCCCCATTGACACTTCCACCTCTGCTGCCTCCAAACTTTTATCGCTCACTGCCTCCTTTGGCCTCACTCAATGGTCCTCTGAGGCCACTCACAAAGATTGTCACACACTGGACCTTATCTTCACCCGCCTCTGCTCCCTTACTAATCTCACTAACTCACCCCTGCCCCTGTCTGACCACAACCTACTGATATTTTCTTCCCTCTCCTCTCCTAGTACACAACCCCCGCTCCACAAACTCGCTCATCCTCGCAGAAATCTCAAACACATCAATTTACAATCGCTCTTTGAGTTCCTCCTCCCTCTTACAGACATAGCCTCACTTCATGACACAGATGCTGCTGCCATCTTTTACAACACCACAATAACAGCAGCATTTGATTCGGCCGCACCTCTCGCACATAGAAAAACTCGCACAATCAACAGGCAGCCCTGGCTGACCAGCCTCACCAAAGAACTGAGACGGGCTTCCAGGGTTGCTGAGCAGAGATGGAAGAAATCCCGCTCTGTCAAGCACTTAACCGCATACAAGCAGTCCCTCACCAGCTTCAGGTCCACACTCACTGCCGCAAAGCAAACTTACTTCCCATCTCTCATATCCTCCCTCTTTCACAACCCTAAGCAGCTCTTCAACACTTTCAATTCTCTACTCCGTCCCCCAGCACCTCCCCCTTCTCATCTCATTACTGCTGAAGATTTTGCCTCCTTTTTCAGAAGATTGATACGATCAGGGAAAGCTTTGGCCCACAGCCCCCAATGCCCCTCTTAGCTGCTCAGCACTGTTCCTCCAAAACCAACTTCTCCACCATGACAGAAGATCAGCTCTCCACCCTCTTTTCATGATCACACCTCACCACTTGCACACTTGACCCACTCCCATCCCACCTCATCCCTAACCTCACCACAGTCTTCATCCCTACTCTAACACACCTCTTCAACCTCTCACTTACAAATGGTGTGTTCCCCTCATCCTTCAAACATACCTCGATCGCACCCATCCTCAAAAAGGCCTCCCTTGACCAATCCTCTGCGTCTAGCTATCGCCCAATATCTCTACTTCCTTATGCCTCAAAACTACTGGAACAGCATGTCCATCTTGAACTATCCTCCCACATCTCCTCTTGCTCCCTCTTTGACCGCTTACAATCAGGCTTCCGACTGCATCACTCAACTGAAACTGTCCTAACTAAAGTCACCAACGACCTACTAACCGCCAAGAGCAAGCGACACTTCTCTGTCCTCCTTCTCCTGGACCTGTCTTCTGCCTTCGATACTGTGGACCGCTCCCTCCTGCTCCAGATTCTCTCATCTGTGGGCATCAAAGGATTGGCCCTATCCTGGATCTCATCATATCTAACAGATCGAACATTCAGTGTCTCCCTCTCCCCACACCACCTCCTCACCTCACCCCCTCTCTGTCGGTGTTCCTCAAGGCTCAGTTCTAGGACCCCTACTCTTCTCCATCTACACCTTCGGCCTGGGACAGCTCATAGAATCCCATGGTTTGCAGTATCATCTCTATGCCGATGACACGCAGATCTACCTATCTGGACCTGAACTCACCTCCTTACTGACAAAAATCCCACACTGCCTGTCCGCTATTTCAGCTTTCTTTTCTGCTCGCTTTCTAAAACTGAACATGGACAAAACAGAATTCATCATCTTCCCCCCATCTCACTCTACCCCTCCACCAGACCTATCCCTCAATGTCAATGGCTGCTCACTTTCCCCGGTCCCGCATGCTCGGTGCCTCGGGGTGATCCTCGACTCTGCCCTTTCTTTCAAGCCCCATATCCAAACCCTAGCCTCCTCCTGCCTTCTTAAACTCAAAAATATTTCCCGGATCTGTGCATTCCTTGACCACAACACCACAAAAACACTAGTGCATGCCCTTATCATCTCCAGCCTTGACTACTGCAACCTCCTAATCTCTGGCCTCCCCTCTAGCACTCTGGCACCACTCCAATCCATCCTACATTCTGCTGCCCAACTAATCCACCTGTCTCCCCGTTATTCCCCAGCCTCTCCCTATGCCAAGCCCTGCATTGGCTTCCTATCGTCCAGAGGCACCAGTTCAAAACCCTAACTATGACATACAAAGCCATCCTCAACCTGTCTCCTCCATACATCTGTGACATGGTCTCCCGTTACTTACCCACACGCTGTTAGGGTCTGCGGAACGCACCAAATATAAGATGTGGAGAGGTGCGTTCGCAACCCGGGGTCCACCGTGCAGGCGGAGCCTGCTGCTAGTAAAATGGAGCAAGAAGCGAACTCTGTTATCCCGCAGAGTCGCCAAAATAAACGCCGTAACGCGCTGTGGCAATAAGTGCGAACTCTGTTAATCCACAGAGCCGCTAGAAGGAGTGCCGCAGCGCTATATGGCGATGTGTGCGAACTCACTTAACACAACTGAGTCGCAAAATAAACACGCTAGGGCGCTGTCTAGCATTGAAAGCGAACCCTGTTACGTCACAGAGCCGCTGAGACAAACTTCTGTTTCCTGTCAGGCACCCAGGTACACAGTGAACAGCTAAGCGAACATAGAACGTGATCATGCGCTAATGTCCTCGCGGGAGTCACCCGCAATCTATGGCGTCTGAACGCCAGGCCCTGAATACGGCAATCAAACTCCTCACCGGTTATGCCGGCCATCTAGGGCATCTAGGACACCGACCCTGACCAGCTAGCATACCAAACTCCTCACCGATTAAGTCGGTATTCTAGGGGCTTATTTCAGCCGGGCCCTAACCACACACACGCATGACCACACTGGCGCTAAGCATATAATGATTGATATTAGCGCATGGCGGCCCAGCCATGCCACCCTTTTATAGCAACAGCTACAGGACCTGACAGAAACAAGGACCAATGAGAAACTGTTCCAAATACATGTAGTTTCATGACCTTCCTGGCGGACCAATAGGAGCTGCTGCAGTACCTGAACATGTGACCCCAGATCTCCAATGAGAGATCTTACCCTGGGCATGCTCAGAAGGGGAAACGCAGGACTTCGTCCCAAAGACGTCTGCTCCAGTACTGGCTATAATAGCAGATCCAGGAGAGGCAGCAGCAAGTCTCTGCACAGTACTGGAATGGGCAAGACGCTGGGACCGACGTCTCTGCTGAGCAGGCTTCACTGCGGCCGGAGATGAATGGGGGACCGCAACGGGACCGGTTCGAGACTCCCCTTGTGCAGCAGCGGGAACTCAAACCCTAACACACGCAACCTTAGAACCTCTCAAGATCTCCATCTCTACTCTCCCCTTATCTCTTCTTCCCACAATCGCATACAAGACTTCTCCCGTGCCTCCCCTATACTCTGGAATTCTCTACCCCAACACATCAAACTCTCGCCTACCATGGAAACCTTCAAAAAGAACCTGAAGACCTACCTCTTCCGACTAGCCTACAACCAGCAGTGATCCTCAGTAGTGTAGAGCATTCCGATACCACAAATATCGGGTATCGGACGATATTTGCTGTATTGGAATTCCGATTCTGAGATCCGATATTTTTTGCATACCGGAATCAGAATTTTCCTGTAAAGTATATGGGGAGTTCCTGTGTCACAGAAGGAAGTACGTGACACAGGAACTTCCCGAAAGTGTCACTGTCAGTGTCGGTCGGGTCTGTCAGGTGTCAGCAGCACTTACCTGGCAGAAGATCCCCCGCGGTCACATCATGGATGGCCGCCATTACCCTCTCCCTGGTGGTCATGTGCAGCTTCTCGCGATAACTGCACGTGACTGCCGGGTACTGGGTAAACTCGGCCAGCTTTACTCTCGCGACAGCTGGCTGTGAGAAGTCCAGATGACGTCACCGCCGGGGAATCTCCACCGGAAAGCAGCTCTGCTGCGTTGGGATGTCAGGCTGAGCCTGGCATTCAGATGTAGCATAGCTGGACTCATCGTGGGACACTCGTGATTTTGGACTACGTCGGACAGGGAGTATTTGTGTTGGTTTGTTATTTTTGTTTTTTACAGGAGATCGAAGGTGTCGCAGGATGAGCGTGCAATAAAAATAATGAAAACTGTGTTGTGTCTAATTTCATTAAAAGACTTTATTGTGGCTGTGTATTTTTAAAAAATTTACAAACTTTATGATTAATAATGGATCGGTGTCTTATTGACGCCTCTCCATTATTAACCCGGGCTTATTGTCACCGTTCAATCAAAGGTGACAATAACCCCTCATTACCCCACTTGCCACCGCTACAGGGCAAGTGGGAAGAGCGGGTAAAGTGCCACAATTGGCGCATCTTTGGATGCGCCAATTGTGGGGCTGCTGCAGCCTGGTATTTTTAGGCTGTTGAGGGCCAAAATCCATGGGCCTTGACAGTCTTTTAATACCAGGCCACAGCAGTCTGCATTTTACTTGGCTGGTTAACAAAAATAGGGGGACCCCCACGCCATTTTTTTTCGAGGGGATCCCTATTTTTGTTAACCAACCAAGATAAGCAGACTGCTGTGGCCTGGTATTATCAGGCTTGCAAGGTTCATGAATCTTGAATCCTTAACAGCATTAAATACCAGGCCTCAGTAGTCTGCATCATCTGGCTGGTTAAGAAAAATACTGTAGGTGGACCCAACGCCATTTTTTTTCGAGGGGATCCCCTATTTTTGTTAATCAGTTCAGATCAGCCGGGATTCCCTCTGACGTCACTGATGCTGTGCGGTGTTCCCGGCTGACCTGAAGTGAAAGTGGGAAGCAATCAATTAGGCTTCCCACACTAATCATTTCCTCGCTTGTCAGCCAGGAGAGGAGATGATTCATTCGGGGGTTTACTACGAGGCTGGCAGCATTAGCTGCGGTCCCTGCAGTAAACATTATCCCTTTCAGAAGGATTAAATCGGGGGACCTGACTGAACACCGGATAGGTAAGAATAATGTTGCTTTATTATTTTATTTTTATTACAGGTGAACAAGGGCTTCGAATGGATTTATCTGGAAAATTAAATATGGTCAAAAACTGTTTCATTATTTCATTAAAATGATTTTTAATTAAAGTGTATGTGTTTTATTTTTATTTCATACAATAAGATTAATAATTGATAGTTGTCAAATTGACAGCTCTCAATTATTAATCTGGCTTAAAGTCACCTTTCAATAGCAAGGTGGCTTTAACCCATTATTAACCCATACGCCACCGCCACAGGGCAATGGGAATAGACGAGCTAAGTGCCAGAAAGGGTGAATCTAATTATAGATTTGCCTTCTCTGGGGAGTGTGGGGGCAGATGTTAGTAGCCTGGGGGATAAAAATAATGGTCCCTCTCTGGGCTACTATTATCTGCCCCCACTCACTTGCTTTGTCTGTCTGGTTAATAAAATAGTGCGGGAGCCCACGCATTTTAAATTCAACAAATTTACACCTTTAAATGACCCCTACATGTGTGAAATTTTGCACACATACACTCATGTAATTGTTAGTGAAAACCATATATCAAACTACATGAAATGACATGGTTAACTGTATGTAAACTATGTGTCATTTCATGTCGGGTGGTTCTGTAATTTCACAAAAGCCGGCAATTGAAATAGCGGCTATTATACTATGTAGAAGTGTATGTATTATAAATATATTGACAACTCTCAATTATTAACCTGGCTTACAGTCACCTTTCAATAGCAAGGAGGCTTTAACCCATTATTAACCCATTCGCCACCGCTACAGGGCAATGGGAATAGACCGTGTTGTGAATGGACTTGAAATGAGTTCTGAGCGGAGTCTCCCTCTGGTGGTTACAGGCGGTACTGGACTGTCCAGTGAAGATTGTGAGGATTGGGAATCAGGTGTTACTGACTGGTCTTATTTAAGGGAGTCGCCTTCCCATCAGGGTTGCCGGTGATCAATTGTTCTGGTCTCAATCCTTGATTCCTGTTTCCTTAGTAGCCTGCTGTGTCGTGTCTGCATCTCCTGCTAACAGATAAGACATTTTCTTCTTTTTGTTTTTGTGCTTTATTTTTGCATTTTGTCCTGCACTTCTGTGGGGGCCTTCAGGGTCCCCTCCAGGGGCTTTTGCCCTCTCAGTTTAGTTCAGCCACTGATGTTTTGTACATTTGCTTTTTCCAGTTTTTTCAGTAGCTGCTGTTTTGATTTTGTTACACCAGAGAACTAATTTAGATGGTAGAGGTCGTGTGATCTCAGGTGTTTTTGAAATTAGTAGAGTTGGTGCTTTTCAGGGTTTTTTGGGATTGCAGTAAGTGCCCTTCCTATCCTTTTCTATTTAGATAGTTTGGGCCCCAACGTTTGCTCATACTATTTTCTGTCTGTGTCAGTATTTCTTCTTGTCTAACCGCCATTACATGTTTGGGGGCTTTCTATGTTCTTTGGGGATCTGCTCCGGGGCAGATAGCTTTCCTCTTTCTATCTTTAGGTATAGTTAGTTTCTCAGGCTGTGACGAGGCGTCTAGGACCAACGTAGGAACGCTCCACGGCTGCCTCTAGTTGTGGTGGTTAGTCAGGGTACTGCAATCTCATAGATTCCAACTGCTCTGGTGTGTTGCCTTTTTTACCTGCACTCCTTAGCTACCAAATCATAACAGTATCACCGGCCTAAACTGAAAATTATATGGTACTCACAGGAGGGAAAAAATATTGTGAAAGAAAAAAAAAAAAGGTGGTCAGAGTTGTCAGAGATATTTTTCTGTTTGTTGCATTTTTTTTTTTCCCTCTGTATCTCTGAGGTTCAGAGTATTGCTACCTATCTTGCTAGGTTGCCTGTTGTGGAACCTAGGATTCCCATGCCAGATTTGTTTTTGGGGGATCGAGCCAAGTTTCTGAATTTCAAAAATAATTGTAAATTGTTTTTTGCCTTAAAATCTAAGTCCTCAGGGAACGCAGCGCAGCAGGTTCAAATTGTCATCTCTCTCCTGCGCGGCTATCCTCAGGATTGGGCTTTTTCCCTGACACCTGGGGATCCTGTTTTGAGTGATGTTGATGCATTTTTTCAGGCCTTGGGGTTATTGTACGATGAGCCTAATGTCACTGATCAAGCTGAAAAAGCCTTGTTGGCATTAAATCAGGGGCTTGATGATGCTGAGTTATACTGTCAGAGATTCCGCAGGTGGGCAGTCCTGACCAAATGGAATGACGACGCTTTGGCAGCCCTTTTTCGGAAGGGTCTGTCAGATAATGTAAAGGATGTTATGGTGGGATTCCCTGTCCCCTCTGGTCTCAATGATTCTATGTCATTAGCGATTCAAATTGATAGACGTTTGCGTGAGCGGAGAAGTATGCGTGGAATAGTGTTGCCTTGTGAACCTGCTTCTGAACCCATGCAGTGTGATAGAGTGGTTTCTGGGGCACAGCGTCATGAGTTTCGAAAGCGCAATGGGTTATGTTTCTACTGTGGTGATGCCTCTCATGCTATTTCAGTCTGCCCTAAGCGGGGAAGACGTTTTGCACGCTCAGTTGTCTTGGGTAGTGTTCAGACTAAGTTTTTATTAACTGTTACTCTGATATGCTCTCTGTCCTCATTTTCTGCTCAGGCTTTCGTTGATTCTGGAGCAGCTATTAACCTGATGGATTTTGATTTTGCTAAACGTTGCGGGTTTCCCTTGATACCCCTACAGAAGTCTATTCCCCTACTGGGGATCGATTCTACCCCTTTGGCTGAGAATAAACCTCAGTTCTCTACTCAGGTGATAATGAGGGTTGAACCTGATCATCAGGAGAGCTGCAAATTTTTGGTTCTGTATAATCTGCATGACATTATCGTGCTGGGTTTCCCTTGGTTACAGTCTCATAATCCTTTTTGTGGATTGGAAATCTGTGTCTGTAACCAGTTGGGGCTGCCAATGTGTTAATACCAACACTCCTGTTTTTTCTGCCTCCCCCAGGCTCAGGATGTTCCTGACTTTTTGATTGATTTTTCTGATGTGTTTAGCGAAAGTAAATCTTCATCCTTGCCTCCCCATAGGAGCTATGACTGCGCTATTGAATTAGTGCCTGGTAGTAAATTTCCTAAAGGTCGCCTTTTTAACTTGTCTGTACCTGAACATGACGCTATGTGGTCTTATATCAAGGAGTCATTGGAGAAGGGTCATATCAGACCATCCTCTTCACCGTTAGGTGCCGTTTTTTCTTTGTGGCCAAAAAGGATGGTTCATTAAGGCCGTGTATTGATTATCGTCTTTTGAACAATATTACTGTGAAATATCAATATCCGTTACCCTTGATTTCTGACCTGTTTTCCAGGGTGAAAAACGCTACTTGGCTTACCAATCTTGACCTCAGGGGGGCATATAACCTTATTCGCATTAAGCACGGGGATGAGTGGAAGACGGCATTTAACACCCCTGAGGGGCATTTTGAGTACCTTGTGATGCCCTTTGGGCTCACTAATGCTCCTTCTGTCTTCCAGTCCTTCATGAATGACATTTTCAGGGATTTTGTGGATAAATTTCTGATTGTTTATTTGGATGATATCTTGATTTTTTCTAATGACTGGGACTCTCATGTGAAAAATGTTCAAACTGTATTCCAGATTTTAAAAGAGAATGCTCTGTATGTGAAGGGATCAAAGTGTCTTTTTGGCGTACAGAGGATCTCATTTTTGGGATTAATTTTGTCCCCATCTGTTATTGAAATGAACCCGGTCAAGGTTCAGGCCATCTGTGATTGGGTCCAACCTACTTCATTAAAGGCTCTTCAAAGATTTTTGGGTTTTGCCAATTTTTATCGTAAATTTATTGGTAATTTCTCGGTTATAGTTAAACCATTAACTGATTTGACCAAAAAGGGTTCTGATGTGGTGAATTGGCCTCCTGAGGCAGTCTCTGCATTTCAGCAACTTAAGCAGAGATTCACTTCTGCTCCTGTTCTACGGCAGCCTGATGTTTCTCTGCCATTTCAGGTGGAGGTTGATGCCTCTGAAATTGGGGCAGGTGCCGTTTTGTCCCAAAGAGATCCAGAGACCTCTAAAAGTAAAACTTGTGCCTTTTTCTCTCGAAAATTTTCTCCTACTGAACGTAATTATGACGTGGGTAATCGGGAGTTATTGGCCATGAAGTGGGCTTTTGAAGAGTGGAGACATTGGCTGGAGGGAGCCAAACATCAGGTGGTGGTCTTTACGGACCATGAGAATCTGGTTTATCTGGAATCTGCCAAGCGACTTAATCCTAGACAGGCCAGGTGGGCCTTGTTTTTCACACGTTTTAATTTTGTGGTTTCCTTTCTTCCTGGCACTAAGAATGTTAAGGCGGATGCCCTCTCGAGGAGTTTCCTTGCGGACTCTCCTGAGGTATCTGATCCTTCTGTTATTTTGAAAGAAGGTGTAGTTCTTTCCGCCATCTCGCCCAATTTGAGACTGGCTCTGGAGGGGTGTCAGGAGGATGGGCACCGAGCGCTGCCCTGTTGGGAAATTGTTTGTCCCGGACCAGTGGAAAAAGAGTGTGATGTCTGAGATTCATTGTTCCGCGTTGGCCGGTCATCCCGGAATTTTTGGTACCAGAGACTTGGTTAGTCGGTCCTTTTGGTGGCCTACCTTGTCTCGTGATGTCAGGGAATTTGTGCAGTCCTGCGGGACTTGCTCTCGCTCCAAGCCTTGCTCTCGCTCTAGTGGTTTGTTGATGCCATTGCCTGTGCCCAAGAGACCATGGACCCATATCTCTATGGATTTAATTTCCGATCTCCCTGTTTCTCAGAGAATGACCATCATCTGGGTGATTTGTGATAGGTTTTCCAAGATGATACATCTTGTGCCATTACCTAAGTTGCCTTCCTCCTCTGAATTGGTGCCGTTGTTCCTTCAGCACGTGGTTCGTTTACACGGCATTCCTGAGAACATTGTGTCTGACAGAGGAGTCCAGTTTGTTTCCAGATTTTGGAGGACCTTTTGTTCTAAGCTTGGTGTTCAGTTGTCTTTCTCCTCGGCGTTTCATCCTCAGACCAATGGTCAAACTGAGAGAACAAACCAGACATTGGAGACTTATCTAAGATGCTTTGTGTCTGCTGATCAGGATGACTGGGTCTCTTTTTTGCCTTTGGCTGAGTTTGCTCTTAATAATAGGGCTAGCTCTGCCACTTTGATGTCTCCATTTTTCTGTAATTCTGGGTTTCACCCTCGATTTTCTTCAGGACAGACGGAGGCTTCTGCCTGTCCAGGTGTTGACTCTGTTGTGGAGCGTATGCAACAGATTTGGGACCAGGTAGTGGAGAGGTTGTCCCTCTCTCAGGAGAAGGCCCAGCGGTTTGCTAACCGGCATAGGACTGATGGTCCTCGGTTTAAAGTGGGGGACTTGGTCTGGTTGTCCTCAAAAAATATTCCTATGAGAGTGGCATCTCCTAAATTTAAGCCTAGGTTCATTGGACCTTATAAGATCATGGAGATTCTTAATCCTGTTTCTTTTCGTTTGCTTCTTCCAGGGACATTTAAGATCCATAACGTGTTCACACAGTCCTTGTTGAAGAGGTTTGTTGAGCCAGTGGTTCCTACTGCTTTGCCTCCTGACCCTGTTTTGGTTGAGGGCAATATGGAGTTTGTGGTTGAGAAAATATTGAATTCTCGTTTTTCTAGACGGAAACTCCAGTATTTGGTTAAGTGGAGAGGTTATGGTCAGGAAGACAATTCTTGGGTGTTTGCTTCGGACATCCATGCTAGGAGACTCATCCGTGAGTATCATAGAACTCATCCTGACCGACCTGGTTGCTCAAGTGAGGGTTCGGTGACCCCTCCTCAAGGGGGGGTACTGTTGTGATTGGACTTGAAATGAGTTCTGAGCGGAGGCTCCCTCTGGTGGTTACAGGCGGTACTGGACTGTCCAGTGAAGATTGTGAGGATTGGGAATCAGGTGTTACTGACTGGTCTTATTTAAGGGAGTCGCCTTCCCATCAGGGTTGCCGGTGATCAATTGTTCTGGTCTCAATCCTTGATTCCTGTTTCCTTAGTAGCCTGCTGTGTCGTGTCTGCATCTCCTGCTAACAGATAAGACATTTTCTTCTTTTTGTTTTTGTGCTTTATTTTTGCATTTTGTCCTGCACTTCTGTGGGGGCCTTCAGGGTCCCCTCCGGGGGCTTTTGCCCTCTCAGTTTAGTTCAGCCACTGATGTTTTGTACATTTGCTTTTCCAGTTTTTTCAGTGGCTGCTGTTTTGATTTTGTTACACCAAAGAACTAATTTAGGTGGTAGAGGTCGTGTGATCTCAGGTGTTTTTGAAATTAGTAGAGTTGGTGCTTTTCAGGGTTTTTTGGGATTGCAGTAAGTGCCCTTCCTATCCTTTTCTATTTAGATAGTTTGGGCCCCAACGTTTGCTCATACTATTTTCTGTCTGTGTCAGTATTTCTTCTTGTCTAACCGCCATTACATGTTTGGGGGCTTTCTATGTTCTTTGGGGATCTGCTCCGGGGCAGATAGATTTCCTCTTTCTATCTTTAGGTATAGTTAGTTTCTCAGGCTGTGACGAGGCGTCTAGGACCAACGTAGGAACGCTCACGGCTGCCTCTAGTTGTGGTGGTTAGTCAGGGTACTGCAATCTCATAGATTCCAACTGCTCTGGTGTATTGCCATTTTTACCTGCACTCCTCAGCTACCAAATCATAGCAGACCGGCAAAGTGCCAGAAAGGGCAAATCTAATTATAGATTTGCCTTTTCTGGGGTGGCTGAAGGCAGATGTTAGTAGCCGGGGGGGGCACAAAATAAATGCACCCTCCCTTGGCTATTATTATCTGCCCCCAATCGCTGGCTTTGTCTGTCTGGTTTAGAAAATACAGCGGGAGCCCAAGCAATTTTTTTCAACGAATTTACACATTTAATTAACCCCTACATGTATGAAATTTTGCACACAGACACTCATGTAATTGTTAGTGAAAACCATATATAAAACTACATGAAATGACATGGTTAACTGTATGTAAACCATGTGTTCATTTCATGTCGGGTGGTTCTGTAATTTCACAAAAGCCGGCAATTGAATTAGCGGCTATTTTACTATGTAGAAGTGTATGAACTATAAATATATGTATATATATATATATATCTCAATGACATGTATATATATATATATATATATATATATATATATATATTCTATGTGTGTATATCTAGTGTTTACAAGGAAAGAAAGGGTTCATTTTAATTACGATATTTCTGTCCCATTGACTTGCATTAGGTTTCCGATATCGGAATCGGCGATACCCGATACTTTTTGGGTATTGGTCAGATCCAATCCGATCCAATACTTCTTGATATCGGGAAGTATCGCTCAACACTAATCCTCAGTCTACTGAACCGCCGCACGACCAGTCCTACCCTCTCCTAGTGTATCCTCACCCATCCCTGTAGATTGTGAGCCTTCGCGGGCAGGGTCCTCTCTCCTTCTGTGCTTATGTGTGTCCTGTATTGCTCATATTTATTGTACTTGTCTATATTCTCCCCCCCCTCACATTTAAAGCGCCATGGAATAAATGGCGCTAAAAAAATGAATAATAATAATATATTTCCGGAATCTCACACAGACGCTCACTCAGTATGGATTTGACCGTAATACAAAGAGCAGATATAGAGTAATGTATCAGAAGCGGACAGCTGTATACAGTTTTGGGGAAAATTTTAATCTCCGCATATATTTCCGGAGTCACACACAGACGATCACTCAGTATGGATTTGACCGTAATACAAAGAGCAGGTATGCGGTACTGTTTCGGAAGCGTACAGCTGTATACGGTGTCGGGGAAAATTGCAATCTCCGTATATATTTCCGGAGTCACAGACAGACGCTCACTCAGTATGGATCTCACCGTAATACAAAGGGCAGATATACGGTACTGTATCAGAAGCGGACAGCTGTATATGGTGTAGGGAAAAATTGCAATCTCCGTATATATTTACGGAGTCACACACAGATAGTCAGCATGTATTTGTCCGTGATACCAGCCGGTACACGGTAGTGTGTGAGTAGCGTACAGCTCTATACGGTGAGGGAAAAAATGAACGCTCGGTAACTGTGCAGAAAAAAAAGATCAAAGTATTAGTGCTGCGTAAAAAGCAGTCTGCACAGCAGTGTACACACAGCAATACAGCTATCAGGCAGCCTAATAAGCAGCGCTGCTGCACACAAGAAAATCCTTCCCTGTCACTGCACACTTTCTGTACAGCACAACTGCTACCAGCACAAGCACAGAAGAATTTCTCTTTCCTGCCCTAACTCTCTCCCTACTGATAAACTGCGTCAGCAACCTCTCCCTACTATTAATATCGGCAGAAGTAAAATGAAGGTCGGCTGTGAGGGCTTTTATAGACACTATGACGCTTACCCAAAGCAAGCCAATCACTGCAATGCCCTTCTCTAAGATGGTGGTGGACGCTGCCCATGTCATCTCATTGCTCACAGTGTACGTCCTTGCTCATCGGCTGAAAAAAGGCGCCTGCAAGCATTATGAGAAACCGACTTGGGCGCTCGGGTTGACGACCGCATGGCCGACTGCACGCTATGGTCCGGTTTCGGACAACGAAACCCGACTTTGGTGAAAGTCGGCGACTTTTCAATCTGACCGACTTGTTTCGCTCAACTCTAGTGGTGAGCATCTTAAAATCACAAGTGCCTCTAAGAATTTTATAATGTTGACCCTTCAAAATGGAAACATTCATTTTTCACATTAAAAATGTTGGTTTAGCCCCAAACTTTTCATTTTCACAAGGCTAACAAGAGAAAATTGGCCATACAATTTTCTGTTCAATGTCTTCAGAGTACACCAATACCCCATAAGTTTGACCACAGGTCAGGGCTTTGAAGGGAAGGATCATTAATTTGTATGAAATAGACAGCGGACGTCATGTAGCAATTGCAGATCCCCTGATGTGCCAAAACAATGGAAACTCCCCACAAGTGACCTATTTTTGGAAACTGTACCCTTCAAGGAATTTATCTAAAGGTGTGGTTAGCATTTTTACCCTACAGGTGCTTCACAGAATTTTAAAACATTGGACTGTGAAAATTAAAAATGAATTTTTTTCCCAAAAAATTAGTATCAGCCTCAAATTTTTCATTTTCACAAAGGTATCAGGAGAAAATGTGCAATTTCTCATTAGCAAAGGGTTACCTCATATGTGGTCAAAAACTCTTGTATGGATACACAGCAGGGGTTGAAGGAGTAGGAGTGTTATTTGAATTTTGGAGTGCAAAATTGTTTGGAAGAGTTTGTGGATGCCATGACATTTTTAGAGGATATCCAAGATTTAAAAACAGCAGAAACCTCCACAAGTAACCCCATTTTGGGCTTGCATCAATAGAACATCTCTAGAATCCACCCCTTTCTCACCATGGAAACAACAAAAACCCTCACTGTTGCTCTGATCCACTTCCGCCTTGACTACTGTAATTGTCTATTAACTGGCCTCCCCATCACTCAGCTTTCCCCTCTCCAGTGTATCCTTAATGTAGCAGCTAGGGTCATCTATCTTACTAATCTGTACTCAGACGCGTCCGCTCTTGGCCAGTCATTGCAATGGCTGCACATTCATTATACGATCCAATTTAAACTGCTTGTTCTCACCACAAAGGTCTCCACAGTGTGGCACCCCCGTACATCTCCTCCCTCATTTCTGTTTATCGGCCTACCTACTGGTTATGCTCCGCAAGCGACTTTTGACTAACATCTGCACTAATCCATACCTACCACGCCAAGACTTCTCCCGAGCTGTGCCAATACTCTGGAATGCTCTACCCCAAGAAATTAGGACTAGCCATAACTTATACTGTTTTATACACTCCCTAAAAACACATCTGTTTAGAATGACATATCACGTTCCATAATCAAAGTCATCTAATATACATAGCAAATTCACTACCTCTCTGAACATAACACTCAATGAAACTCCACCACACCAAAAAGCACCACAAATACAGGCTGGTGACTAGCTCATGCAGCCTTTATGTATTCAATATACCCTTAAGATGGCTGGACCATCATTGCAAATACACACCTGTACTTTTTGTCCCCCCCACCTCATTGTAGATTGTAAGCTGTTATGAACAGGATCGTCATTATTTTGCTTTAATTATTGCATTTTCTTTACCGTTGTTACTTATTACTTGTATATGAACTGTTGAATTGTAATGCACTGCAGAATATGTTGGTGCTATGTAAATAAAGATTTTTATTATTAGTGAGCATTTTAAACTCATGGTTATTTCACAGAATTGTATAACGCTGTGAAAATGAAAAGTTACATTTTGTAAATTAAAATGATGTTTTATCCCCATGTTTTTAATTTTCAAAAGGGCTATAAGGAGAAAATGGACTACAATTTTTTTTTAAGCAATGTCTCCTGACTACAGCAGTTCCTATATGAGGCCAAAAACTTCTTTTTAGGCAAAGTGAAAAGCTCAGAAAGGAAGGAGTTCCATAATATACAGCAGATTTGCCTGAAATAGTTTGAGAGTGCCATGTCACTTTGGCAGAGCCCTTGAGGTGTCAGGACAGCAGGACCAACTCACAAGTAACCTCATTTTACAAATTGCATCAATTAATGAAATCATATATAGGTGCAGTGATCATATTGACTCCACATGTGTATCAAAGAATATTGTACCATTGAGCGGTGAAGAGAAACATACATTTTTACCACTCTAATGTTGTTTAAGCTCCAGATTTTACATTTTACAATGGGAAATAGGTAGAAATGACAGCATAATATAAATACCACAATTTCTTATGAAAGTGGCAATATCTCTTATGTGGCTGTACAGTACTGTTTGGCCACACAATGAGACTAGGGAGGGAAGGAGTGTTATTTGACTCTTGGAGAGCAAATTTTCAAAGAATAGTTTTTGGACTCCGTATACAGAGCCCCTAAGTTCCAGAAGAGCAGAAACCTGCCTCAATTGTCTCCAATTTGGAAATTACTCAACTATGGGTATTTATCTACAGATGTTGTGACAATGGATTTTGCTGAATGAAAGTGGAAATCTGCTGCTGTAGTTAATCATACTGTGGGGCTTTGGAGGAGGTATCATTTGGATTTGGGAGCACAGACTTTTGCTGTATTTCTTTTATGGGGAAGCCATTTCACTTTTCCGGAGCCTTTGCGCTATCAGTAACATGCCCTTAAAATTCTGTTAACAGATGACGAACCTAAGTAGTAAGTTTCTTTGTTGATTGAGTAGAAGCTATTAACGGTGGCATTTTGGGGAACATAAGATTTTGGATCAGGTTAGATTTATCCTGTGCTCTATGCAGAGCACTGACATCGGGGTTTCCATCTAAATTTACAAAATCTGCAATCTTTTGGAGGCAAAATAAAAAATCAACAGCAGGTCAAGAGTTGGTTTTATTTATTTTTTATGCCGCTCTTCGTGCAGTATAAGTGATAAGGCGGCATTATTCTTTGGGTGGGTGTGATTACAGAAATTCCAGATTAAAACTCTTTTTATGTTTGGCTGCTATCACACATTAAATAAATATATTTTTTAAAAAAATCTAGCTTTTCATTGCCATATCTTGAGAGCTATAAGTTGATGAGTTCATGCTTTTATTATTACCATTTTTGGGCACATAACATTTTCTGATCGTTTTCTATTCAAGTTTTTAGGAGGCAGAATGAACAAAAACCAGCAATTCAGGAATTTTTTTTTTTAAAATGCTGTTCAATGTGTGAAAGAAGTTATAAAGCAGTTTTATTCTTCGGGTCAATACGATTACAACAATTCTACATTTACCGTATTTTTCGGACTATAAGACGCACCGGACTATAAGACGCACCCCAAATTTTCAGAAGGAAAATAGGGAAAAAAAAATAATGTGTCAAATGGGGGTCCGTCTTACAGTCTGAAGTGCTCTGTGTTGCAGGGGTGCTCTGTGGGGTGGCTGTGCTGTGGGGTGGCTGTGCTGTGTGGGGTGGCTGTGCTGTGTGGGGTGGCTGTGCTCTGTGGGGTGGCTGTGAAATATATGGTACTCACATCCCATAGCGGTGGTCCCAATGCAGCCTCCTGTGCTCTGTGGTGTCTGACCAGCAGCGGGGCTCTGTGCTGCGTGGGGGGCTCCGCCGGCATTTCCCTCTTACCCGGATATCCCCCTGCAGCTCCGCTGCTGCGGCCTCCTGATAGATGGCCGCCAGGGGCCTCCGGTGGCGGTCCCGACGAAGTCTTCCGTGCGGTGGTGCCGGGGCAGCAGCCGGCTCTATGCTGCGGGGGCGCTCCGCCGGCATTTCGGTCTTAGCCGGAAAGCCCCCCGCAGCTCCGCTCCCTCCTGCAACTCGGTGGCGTCCTCAAACATGGCCGCCAGGGGCCTCCAGTAAGATGGCCGCCGAATCTCATTCAAGTCTCGGCAACAAGATCTCTTCCCGAGATCTCGTCTCCCGAGATCTCAGGACAAGATCTCGGGAGAAGAGATCTCGTTGCCGAGACTTGAATGAGATTCGGCGGCCATCTTACCGGAGGCCCCTGGCGGCCATGTTTGAGGACGCCACCGAGTTGCAGGAAGGAGCGGAGCTGCGGGGGGCTTTCCGGCTAAGACCGAAATGCCAGCGGAGACCCCCCGCAGCACAGAGTCGGGTGCTGCCCTGGAATCACCGCACGGAAGACTTCGTCGGGACCACCACCGGAGGCCATCTATCAGGAGGCCGCAGCAGCGGAGCTGCGGGGGGCTGTCCGGCTAAAATGGAAATGCCGCTGGAACCCCCCACGCAGCACAGAGCCCCGCTGCTGGCCAGACACCACAGGAAGGCTGCCGCCGCCACCGGGACTGCTGCCACCACCGGATTTTTAGGTATGTTGGGACCATAAGACGCACCCTCATTTTCCCCCAAATTTTGGGGGAAAAAAAGTGCGTCTTATGGTCCGAAAAATACGGTATGTATATTTTTACTTTTTGCCACTTCTACACGATAGAAACAATTTCTTAATAAAAATATTTTTTTACATCGCTGTATTTATATTCATCTCTTTGATCACATATTATTCCATTTTTTATCCAATGCTCTGATGAGAAAGTAGTTGTTTGCCATGCTTTTTTTTCTTTCTACAGCGTTCACTGTAGAGGTTAACTATTTTGGCAGTTTTATAGATTGAGTTGTTCCGAACGTGGCGATACCAAAAATCTGTACTTGATTTTTTTATTTTGTTTTTAAATAAATATGTGCATTTATTGGTGTAATATTTTTTGTGTTTTTTTTTTCAATTTTCTTAACTTGTTTTTACCTTTTTGCTTAGTCCCTTTTTAACTTTTATTACTTTAATCACTGGTCTCATGAATTGCAATACAGATGTACTTTAATGCATGGAACCTGTAAGATTACATAGTCAGATAACGTTTTTGACTCTGTCTATCGCTGGGTTTCACAGACCAACATACCTGGTACACCAGGAGGTCATTGTTTGACCTCCAGGTGCCATGACAGCAATGAGCTACTCATGATTTTGTGAGCCCACTCCCTCTCACAATATTTTAAATACTGCAATCACTAATGACCATGGCATCTGGAGGGTTAATCAGTCAGGAGCAATGCAGTAGCTGCGCCGAGCACCTGGCTATAATTGTGCAGGGAAGTGCTGATATTTCATCACTTCCCAATGATTGCATGCTTTGACTGGTCAGTCAGATGGACTGACTGATCGCAGCAATCAGAATGCTGGGACTGCTGAAATGGGTCCCCACCTCTCTGGGCATGCTGATCAGCAGTCAGTGATCACTGTAAGGCCGGCGTCACACTGGCGACAGAATCGGACGACTGCAATACGATGAAATATCGCATTGCAGTCTGCCGTATGTTAATCTATGGAGCAGCTCCAAGTATCCGATTTTTTGTGGTCCGTTTTAATCGTCCGTGTGCAATCGCAGCATGCTGCGATTGTCACCGATTGTGGGTCGACTATCGCCAATGCAAGTCTATGGGAGCGATGAAAAATCGGATTACAAACGGACCGCACGTGTGACTTGCGATTAAATCGCACCACTATCCCAGGTGTCAGGAAATTGCATCAGGATAATTGCCAGGAAGGGCTGACATGCTAATTAGGCTACGAAAATTCAAACCCAAACAGGAAACCGCCTCCACGGAGTCCAGAACCATGGCCAGTCACATCAATGTGGAGATGTTGATCGTTCTGGTCCAGGAGAGGCCAGAACTTTGGGACCAGCGGGATCCAAATTATTCGAACCGGTCGCGGAAGGACGCGGCTTGGAGGAGAATATGTGGACAGATGTTCCCGGATTTTAGCGACAGGTCTAGGGAGGAGCAAGAACGCATTAGTAAGTAACGACTTGAAACCGCTTACAATACTGTTTGATTACTCAGTATGTACCAACAACAATGTGTTATAATGTCCCTGTACCCTTATATGTGAACCCGAAATGTGTTGAATAAATCAGTTATTCCTGTTGAACCCCCAATGCTATGTGAGAAATCCAAGCACATGTAATATTTAGCTCCTGTATAATTGTCAAAACAGCCGCCAAAAAAAAAAAAATATCAATGCAAGTTCAAAAAGTGTAACTTAAAAACTCCACAGACTAAAATCATGTAGAGGTAACGTTTCGAGCCTGCAATGGGTGTTTCTCAAACCTTAAGGAACATAACTCAAAAGGAACAGAGGAGGCCACTGTGGGATATGATAATTTCCAAACGCTCCATCCCATATATACGGGAATCACACAGGGCTTGGAACAACTGAAGGTCCTGTTTTATGATGAATGTTCAGGTGTAGTGTTGCGCGATAGTGCTCGATATCTAAAAATATCGTATCGAAATTGTATCGCCGATAGCACTAAATATCGTCGATATCCGATTTCGATACTGGAAGTCCCATGTAAGTCTATGGGAACAAAATATTGCAACAAAAAAAACCCTTTCTTTCGTTGTAAACACAAAATATACACACATAGAATACATATATATATATATATATATATATATATACATGTCATTGTGACATATATATATACATATATTTATAGTTTATACACTTCTACATAGTAAAATAGACTCTGATTCAATTGCCGGGTAAAGCCGTGACATACCCCATAGAAGTCGACGGGCTCGGTGCCGAGTACCCCAAAAACCTCTGGCTCTGTGCGACTCAACTTGGGCGTCACAAACAGGATTCTGTAGCTCGCTATAAGCGAGTCCTGTGTGCCTGAATTGAACTGGTTTTGTGCTTGAGAATTGCTAAAATCATCAGAGAATGTATTTGCCATTTTTCCGCCATATCTGCGTCACGACGAGGCACTGGTGAAGAAGAAGGGCGTGCTCTTCATGGGTGTACACACTCACTCAGTGACGCGAAAACGATGGCTCTAAATGGTACTGCAATGTAAGATCGTGGCCCACAGCTCTTCAGTTCCGCCTCCTCATCCTCCTCAGTGGGCGGAAACTAACACGAAGGTCCCACCTCCCTACAAAAGAGGGGCCCTCTCCAGATGCTAATGACACATGTGACTTGGCAGAGATGGCTAATGGACACGAGCAGAAGTGTGAAGGGATGGAGCAGTCAGAGCTCTCCCCCCACGGAAGCGACCCGATCGCCACGGAACCACCGTTGGGCACCCGGCCTGGAAACCCTCCTACGCTGCAAGAAGCGGAGGATACCCTAAGAGGCCTGGCCCGGCACCGGGAGGAGGTCGCCAGGATGGAAGCCAGCTGGCGTGCCCTAAAAATAAACTTGGAGCGGCGCCAATCCCTCTTACCTGAAGTGTCTGTACCGGAAGGTGAGGCACCCGTTCTAGTAGAGGAGCCCTTGCAATGTGATCCGGTTGACGTTGTCGCAGTGGAGGCACCCATTTGTGCAAAAAACGCTGCACCGGCAGCACCCCAGATCCCGCTGTCTGCCCCCGTCGCTGAGACAGAAGAAGCGACACCCGTCCTCATGGAGGAGGCCGCGCAGGCACCAGAGCACTACCTGCCTGTACCGGAGCCCCGACTGTCATCTGTTCCAGAGCCGGCTGCTTCCTCCGCAGGTGAGCGCCGCCAGGAATGGGGGGCGCCAGGAGAGCTGCCGCAAACCGGACACAGTAAGCTGGCATTTGATGGTGGAGACATGGAGCAGCTGGTGGAGGAGAATTACAACCGGCGTCAGGAAGAAGAGTGGAGACGTTGGGAGCGGGAAGCAGAGTGACAAAGGGAGCAGCGAGAATCCCAAAAACTTCGCCAACGTCACCTGGAGAAGGACCGGGCAGATAAGGACCGGATGAGAAAGGATAAAGGAACCCTGTGTGAGCCGCGGCGTAAGGGTGCAGTACGGAGCTTTAAATTGAAAGGTGGTTGGGGCTTCATCCAGGAGCCTGGACTTTATTTAGAAGTTTTTGTGAACCGGCGGGACGTGGAGGCTCACCTCCCAGAAGGACACCCGGGGAGGGACCTGTTGCCAGGAGACTTGGTGACTTACACCCGACACTGGGGTTACAATGGATGGTACGCCCTAAATGTTACCAGGTGCGACCCCTACTCCCCAGAGTGTCAGGAACCTGTGAGACCCACGGAGCCTTCAGCCTCCCACATCCAGGCCTCTGCAAAAGTGCCCACCCCACGCCGTAAATCTCCCCAGCCTCCCTCAGTGGTCTCCTCAGCAGCCCCAGCTATGGACATGATAAGTATAGCTGGTCCGTACCCGGCGCCTGTTAGGCCCCCTGGGGTTCGTTCAGTCCGGGACATAGGGCTCCAGACCCGGAGGGAGATGAAAGAGGTGGCCACACAGACCCAGATAGCGGGTCACGACGTCACTGTACAGGCCACACGACGTCATCAGGTCCTGGTGGTCCTTGGTGCCTCGAATGTTTGGCAAGCATCAGAAGAGTACCAGGTGGTACCTGGAACACCCCTGCCAAAGAATTATAAATAACCCGGACAGGGTCCCTGTATGTAAATAGTTAAATTGTTTATGTACCCGTACGGGTGAATGTTCATAAAAAAGTTTTTTAATTTAATTAAAAAAAAAAAAACACAGTTTTCATTACTTTTATTACAGTCTCATCCTGCGACGCCATCGATCTCCTGTAAAAAAATGAAAAAAAAAAAAAAAAAAAAGTATACCACCTGACCGACGCAGTCCATAGTAACGAGTGTCCCACGACGATCCAGCTCTGCTACATTAGAATGACAGGCAGAGCCTGTCATCCCGGCGCAGCACAGCTGATTACCTGCTTCCCCGGCGGTGACGTCATCGGACTGACTGCTTTACGGCCGGGATTACCCAGCAGTCACTGCAGTTATCGCGAAAAAACTGCATGTGACAGCCAGGGAGAAGATAATGGCGGCCATCAAGCAGTCCAGGACGTGACCGCCGGAGATCTTCTGCTAGGTAAGTGCCGCTGACTCCTGACAGACCCGACCGACGGACACTCACAGTGACAGTGACAAATCCGATTCCGGTATTCGATAAGACGAAAATATCGAAACGAATTATCGAAAGGCCGATAGAGCTAATATCGGCCGATAGCCGATAGTTGCATTATCGTATCGCTCAACACTATTCAGGTGCCATCTGTGTTGGTGTGATATTAAGGTCCTACTGCAATGTTTGCCAAATTAAAGTTTTACATTTTGCTGGAGACAATAAATGCGTAGGTGAACTACTTAATATGTGTCCCTTTTGTTCGTTCCATTGCTGTGTGCAAAATAAATGGAAATGATTGTCAGACATATGTCATACAGCTTTCTATGTATGAACCCTTGTAATATTCAATTCTTATTTGAGCTACATACAATTTGTATTGGTGTTCTATACCCCTATAACAGGTGAAAAAAGTAATATATTGCTGGTGTACGGTTTTTATTTTTAAAATACATTACAAGGGCAGATAATTTAAAAATGTTATTGTATCTGTTAATTTTTCAGCCTCAGATGTTACAAGACGTTGGCGCAGCTGTAGAGACTGCTACAGGAGAGAGAGACAGGTGAGGGGGCGCAGTGGGGCAGCAGCAAGCACTAAGCGCAAATATGTATATTTTGATCGACTTAATTTTCTTGCTCCAGCTCTGGATTTGCGACCGTAAGTTCATGTCTGTACAAAGTTTATATGATTTTTCATGAATAAATTGTTATAACTTTTTCTTATTCTCTAGCACCGAGTCAAACCTTACAGACAGAGAGCCAGCTTCTGACTCGGAGCCAGTTATCGACCCTGTGGGGGATGTTGAGGAGGCTGGGCCATCTTCAGCACCAAGTGCAGCAGCAGCAGCATCACCACCACCACCACCACCACCAGCAGTGGAGTCTGAGAGATTCTCTCTACAGTCGCAAGACCCTCCCCTGAGCAGCAGCCCTGGTAGGTCCCTGGATGTCGCTTCGCCTACAGCAGATGTTGCACGGCGACCCAGGCGTAGAAGAGAAGGAGTTGGTTCTGTCACAAGGAGGCAGGTGGACCGAGGAGTGCTGGACTATTTGTCCACTGTAGCTAATGATGATGGTGAGGAGAGATTTTGCCGCAGTCTGGCCCGTTACCTCCGGGCTATTCCAAGACAGCACATACTGCGGATCAGAAGTGCACTGCATATTGTGTTGGATGCTGGAACACCTCCTAATGATCCAACCAACCTACTCAATTATCTTGATAGATGGGTGGTTGGTCCAGAAAATGTATTTAGATTGTTGGGTCCAAATCCCTCACAATCTGCATCAGCCTCTGATCCTCCTCCTCATCATCATCCTCCTCCTCCACCTCCTTCTTGTGTCCAACAGAACCCAACTCCTCCTCCTCATCCTACTGCAGCTTCTTCTCTATATGGAGCTAACCAGATACAAGCCATGGCACAGAGTGCACAGTCACAATATGCCCACTCGACCATACCCAATGTTCAATGCTGGCCACAACATGGGTATGGTCGACATGGGCATTTTGGGGGCTATAGTGTAAGTGGCCAGTCATATTATGACTACCCACAACAGTTCACAAACTTACCATACCCAAACCCACATCCAGAGCAAGCCAGAAGCATGCAGCAAACTGCTCAGTCAGCCACCACTCATGGTGACACAGTGGCTGGAGAACAGTCTAGCCAGCCCTCACAAGCTGGACTTCCACCTTCACCACCACACACCTACCAGCAGTTATAGGTGTTAAATGTATTTATAATGTTTATGTTTTAAGTTATCAAATTTACCTTTGTTTTACTGCTGAGAAGTTATCAGCAAATATGTTTCAAAAACCTAGGGACACATTAGTCCTTTACCATTATGTTTAAAGCCACTAAAATTAAGAGCAGACATAAAAAAATATTGAAGTGGCATTGATTGTATGTGATTATTTCAAAAGGTGATGGGCTGCGTAACTTACACACAACATGACAAGAAAAACATCACAACATATACAATAAAGTGAGAAGAAATATCTTTATGACTGAGTAACATAGCCACACTACATGTGTAATAATGCCTCCTCTTGCCAGGCAGTAGCACCCTCAGGGGACACAAAATATTGAGTGAAGACATCACGTACTTTTATGCCTGAAGGTGGACGATGGGGATGGATGGGTGGTGACATAGGCAAAGACACATTCACAGAGGTTAATTCACCCACATGTTGAGAGGAGCATTCATGGATTCTACAAAAATTAAGTAGGACCACACATGCTTTAAGGACCACATTAACATTATCTTCACTCAGTTGAATTGCAGATTGAAGTACCCGCCATTTAGCACAAAGAATTCCAAATGTGCACTCCACCAGACGCCGAGCACGTGACAGCCGACAATTAAATATTCTACGGCGATGGGTGAGATAGCGACGGGGATATGGCCTCATTACATTACGGCTTAATTGAAAGGCCTCATCCGCTACTATAACATAAGGCACATGTTCTGGAATAGACTCAGTAAGTTGACTTGCTGAAGGTAGGTCCAGTTGGTTATTGCGTATCCGCCTACCCATTATGGAAGTATTGAAGACTCTTGAGTCTCCAGTCCTTCCATAGGCCCCAATGTCTACAATTATAAACATGTAGTTTGTGTCGACCAAGGCCAACAAAACAACAGAAAAATATTGTTTGTAATTGAAGAATTGGGAGCCTGAGTTAGGAGGTTTACGAACACGTATGTGCTTGCCGTCCAGGGCTCCTATACAGTGTGGAAACTGGCAATTTTGTGCAAAACCCTGTGCTATCCTCAACCAGTCACTCATTTTGGGTTCAGGCATGACTTCTTCATGTAGTCTGTTCCAAATTTCCACACAATGTAATGTATGTAGTACAGTTCATATAGCGTCTTGTGCTTGGGTGCGATGAAAACACAGGAGTCACAGGTTTGATATAGAAAAGTTCTGTATTACTTCATACAAGTTGGCAGAAATAGTCACACAGTTTGCAGAAACAGAAACAGGAGACACAGCAGGCCAGAGTAATCCAAGCTCAGCAATCACTCTCCAATACAGATTCAGGATCTTCTTCTCTGTTACCGTAAGTCCATGCAAACGTGGGTCTTTCAAAGAGCAGGGTTCAGAGTCCACAAGTGCTTCAGAGTTCCTCAGTAGGAATAGCTGGAGTACAAGGTCCAAGGCTTACAGGAGTCAAGTCACAGGTTCACTGCAGGCTAGATTCTGAAGCACTGATTGCTCAGCTGTGGCTGCTTAAGAAGCAAAGGAGAGAATCAGGGCGGGAACATGCAAGCTGGAAACTCCATTTTGACTGAGGGCAAGATAGCTGCAGCAAGACAGAAAGTAAAATGGCTGACGAACAAACTGAGTTTCAGGAATATATACATAGAACCTTACATTACTCCCCCCTTAAGGACAACCTCCGGATGACCTCAGACCAGGCTTGTGTGGGTACCTCTGATGAAACTGACGGAGCAAGCGAGGAGCATTAACGTTATTGACCGGTTCCCATGAGTTGTCCTCCACTGGGTAGCCCTGCCATTTAATCAGATATTGTAACTGATTTCTATACAACCTGGAATCTAAAATCCTTTCCACCACAAATTCTTCCTGACCATTGACTAGCACTGGGTCAGGGCAAGGAGAGGAACGTCCAGGAAACGTATTGGGTGTCGCAGCCTTTAGTAGGGATACATGAAAGACAGGGTGGATTCTCATAGTTCTGGGCAGTTGAAGACGACAAGCAACGGCACTTATAATTTTACTGATTTTATAGGGTCCAATGTACTTATGTCCCAACTTAGACGATGGAATCCTTAACTTAAGATTTCTGGTTGACAGCCAGACCAAGTCTCCTACCTTGAAAGCTGGTGCAGGTTTACGAAATTTATCTGCTGCTTTCTTGTACCTTTCTTGAGCCGATTTCAGATTTTCCTTTAGAAGATCCATATTCTTCTGTAAAGACGTGATTCTTTCAGCCACTGCTGGTAAAGGCGTTTCTATGGGAAATCGTGGTAGAATGTTAGGATGATAACCTAGATTAGAGTAAAAAGGAGACTGTTTAGTGGAGGCACTCTGAGAGTTGTTATACGAGAACTCAGCTAATGGAAGTAGATCCACCCAATCATCCTGTAGGTGGCAGATAAAGCAGCGGAGATACTGCTCCAGGGTTTGATTGGTTCGTTCGGTCTGTCCATTAGTCTGGGGATGAAAAGCAGAAGAAAGGTTTACTTTAATGTCCAATGCTGCACAGAAATTTTGCCAAAACCTAGAAGTGAATTGCACCCCTCGATCCGAAATAACCTCATCCGGTACTCCATGTAAGCGAAACACATCTTTAATCATCAAATCTGATGTCTGTTTTGCAGTGGGTAAGCCGACACAAGGATAAAATGAGCTGCCTTTGTTAGACGGTCAACCACCACTAGAATGGTGTTCTTCCTCTGAGAGGTTGGTAACTCCACAATGAAGTCCATAGAAATGGATCCCCACGGGCGGGACGGGGGGGGAAGAGGCTGTAACAGACCAGTTGGTGAGGAGCGAGGTGTTTTGCATCTTGCACAGACCTCACATGAAGTGACATAATTCAAAACATCCTTCCTGCAAGTGGGCCACCAAAAGAAACGAGAAAGAAATTCCTGTGTCTTTAGAATTCCTCTATGCCCAGCTATCTTGGAATCGTGAATGAGTTGCAATACTCTTAATCTGACTGTTTCAGGAATATACAGACGTTGTCCCTGAATCCACACACCATTCTTAAAGACAAGACTTACGTCCCTTGGGGGTTGTGCCAAAAAGGAATCCGCATGGTATGCTTCCTTGATGTCCTTAAGTAGGTCTTGATTATGAATTACTCCTAGGAATCTAGAGTCAGGAAGAATAGTCTTAGGAGGAGTAATTGGACGTGTCTCTGCTGAGTAAATCCTAGAGAGTGCATCAGCCTTTCCATTGCGCGATCCTGGTCTATAAGAGATGATAAAATTAAATTGGTTTAAGAAAAGATTCCAGCGAGCCTGGCGAGGAGTCAGGCACTTAGCCGACCTGATAAACTCAAGGTTACGATGGTCTGTCAGGACGACTATTTGCTGTGCAGCTCCCTGAAGAAGGTGTCTCCATTCTTTGAAGGCGGCAATAATGGCCAACAACTCTCTATTGCCCACATCGTAGTTCCTCTCAGCCAAAACAACTGCTGGGAAAAGAAGGCACAGGGATGCAAGACATTCTTCTCACCTGTTCTCTGAGAGAGTATAGCTCCAACGGCACAGTCTGAAGCATCCACCTCTATTATGAAGGCAAGCTCGGGGTTGGGATGTACTAGGATAGGTGCAGTGGTAAATTTATCTTTTAGACGGGAAAATGCTTCCTGGGCTTGGGGAGTCCAGGAAAACCTAGACTCTTTCCGGGTAAGTTGAGTGATAGGTGACACTACCTCAGAGAAATTTCTAATGAAACGTCTATAGAAGTTGGCAAACCCGATGAAGCGCTGTACCTCCTTCACATTTCTAGGACTTGGCCAATCCTTGATGGCTTGGGTTTTGCTTCCATCCATACTAATTCCTTGTGTAGACAGTACATACCCCAGAAATTGAATTTCGGTCCTATGGAATTCACACTTTTCAAGTTTGATGTAAAGATGATTTTGTCTTAGACGTTCCAAGACCATTCTCACATGTCCATGATGTTCCTCTGTGGAGTTAGAAAAAATTAGAATATCATCCAAATAAATTACCACGAATGTATCTAGGAGATCCCTGAAGATGTCATTCACCAAGTGTTGGAAAGTGGCTGGGGCGGTACTCAGACCAAAAGGCATAACTAGATATTCAAAGTGTCCATAGCGTGACCTGAATGCAGTCTTCCATTCATCCCCAGGTCTAATACGGACTAAGTTATAGGCCCCACGAAGATCTAGTTTAGAAAAAATTTTGGCATGTCACACTCTCTCCAATAACTCAGGGATTAAAGGCAATGGATAACGGTTTCTAATAGTAACCTTATTGAGTTCCCTATAGTCTACGCATGGTCTCAGAGATCCATCTTTCTTCTTTACAAAGAAGATGGGTGCACCTGCAGGAGATGAAGAGGGGCGTATGAAGCCCTTGGCTAGATTTTCATCTATGTAATCCTTTAAAGCCTTTAGCTCGGGCCCCGCCAGGGGGTAGATCTTACCAAAAGGTATCTCTGCTCCAGGCAATAATTCAATTGGACAATCATACGGACGGTGAGGAGGAAGCTGGTCAGCGTTCTTCTTGTCACATAAATCCACATAGTCCTGGTATACAGCTGGTAGTTCAGGGACTGACATGATTCCTTTAGGAACAGAGCAAGCTGAAACTTTTGGACTCATCTATTTCTCTGGAAAGTGTAATTCCTTGGTCTCCCAGTTAATGGTAGGATTCTGAGCCTGCAGCCATGGTAGCCCTAGAATAATGGGAAAGTGGGGAGAAGAGATAAGCATAAAGGACAGTTTCTCTTGATGATCTTTACCCATAAGAACCCTCAAAGGCTCTGTTTCCTGATCCACTGGTCCAGAGGTCAGCAGGGAGCCATCCACAGTTTCCATCTGTACTGGAGTAGCCTTCTTCACTGAACGTATTCCCTGTTTCAGAGCAAAGGAGACATCCATAAAATTTCCACTTGCCCCTGAGTCGATCATAGCAGAGCTAGACACCCAAGCTGAGTCAACCCAGAGTTTGATGGAAAGAAAGCAATGAGAATTGTTTTTCTTACAACTCAGCTGGGACACCGCTGAGGAAACTTGAAAAATGGCAGCGTTTACACAGTCAACGTCCTCAGAGGTAACGGAGTTTAAGTCCGAGAAATCAAGATCTGTTGCTGCAGATCTCTCTGGAGCCTGAGGCTCGGAACTGACAGATCCCCTCTCGCAACACTCACAATGAATGAGTGCTGCAGTAGTCTTACGAGAACGGCTGGGGCAGTTTATAATGAAGTGCCCTGACTTACCACAATAGAAACATAGATTCTCCTTAAAACGATGTTCCTTGCGTGCATCACTAACCTGTCGTTGTAAAGAGTCTACCTGCATGGGTTCAGGTTCAGGTTCCCGTGTAATCCTACTCAAAGGTTCCTTAGCTGGAGAGGAAGGTAGGAAAAGGTTAGTACGATTGCTTTCGAACCATCTCTCTTGCCTGCGTTCAGTCAGACAGGTATCAATACGGATGCAGTAGTTAATAAAGTCACCTAACGCAGTGGGAGGGTCGGCACGAGCAAGTTCATCCTTAATCAGTGGAGATAACCCCTTTCGAAAAATAGATTTTTTGGCGGAACTGTCCCAGGTAGTATCAAGGGCCCATCTCCTGAAATCCAAGGCATATTCAGCTACCGAGTGCTTACCTTGGCGCAAAGCTAACATGGCTGCTTCAGCTGTTGCACCTCGATTGGGGTCATCAAACACCTGCCCCATGGCTGAAATAAAATCATCAAGGTGATTCAAACAATCATCCTCAGTCTCAATCAGAGGGTTTGCCCACATTAAAGCCTTGTTGATAAGCAACATAATTATAGTAAGCACCTTAGATCGTTCAGTGGGAAATTGTGAAGCATGTGCAGAAAAAAAAAGATTGCATTGATTAATAAATCCCCTGAATTTCTCACGTTCACCGCCAAAACGAAAAGGGGCAACTTGGGAATCCCAGCACTCAGGGCTACGGCAGGAGCCTGGACTCGCCCCTCTAGAACCTCAATCCTGGCTCGCAAATCCTGGGTAGTCTGTCCAACCACTTGCAAATTGTGATTATTGAGGTCCTGTAGATTTGTAAAACGGGTCTTTATATTCTGCAAATCTGCAAGGATATTATCAGTCACTCCGCAAAGTTCCTTTATGCGGGCCTCCATTTTCCAGATCTTTTAAGACAGGATTACTGGAAGAAGAGGAGAGAAAAAAAAAACAATAGTTGTTCACCTGTGGCAACACTGCAGAGAGAAAAAAAATTAAGGGAACTGCTCACCTGGAATGGTTGTGAGAAGTCACAACCACTATCATCACAGAAAGTTTCAACCAGACATCTGGAATGGTTGTGAGAAGTCACAACCACTGTCATCACAGAAAGTACAACCAGACGTCTGATATCCACAGTACAGCAGACACAGCCTTCCAGACCCAGCAGACACTAACGTTTTGGCTTCAGAATCTTGTAATGTATGTAGTACAGTTCATATAGCGTCTTGTGCTTGGGTGCGATGAAAACACAGGAGTCACAGGTTTGATATAGAAAAGTCCTGTATTACTTCATACAAGTTGGCAGAAATAGTCACACAGTTTGCAGACACAGAAACAGGAGACACAGCAGGCCAGAGTAATCCAAGCTCAGCAATCACTCTCCAATACAGATTCAGGATCTTCTTCTCTGTTACAGTAAGTCCATGCAAACGTGGGTCTTTCAAAGAGCAGGGTTCAGAGTCCATAAGTGCTTCAGAGTTCCTCAGTAGGAATAGCTGGAGTACAAGGTCCAAGGCTTACAGGAGTCAAGTCACAGGTTCACTGCAGGCTAGATTCTGAAGCACTGATTGCTCAGCTGTGGCTGCTTAAGAAGCAAAGGAGAGAATCAGGGCGGGAACATGCAAGCTGGAAACTCCATTTTGACTGAGGGCAAGATAGCTGCAGCAAGACAGAAAGTAAAATGGCTGACGAACAAACTGAGTTTCAGGAATATATACATAGAACCTTACACACAAGTTGACCGCACAATGCCTGAAATTGTTGATCTGCCTATTAGGAACTCTAAGTGCAGAGCAGCGTAGGACATGCCAGTAGAAAGGAACCTGTAACACACATAGAACATGGACAAATCAGTTTTAAAAAAATAACAGCATTCACAACACTTACAATGCTTGAGTTTGTTACAGCACACATGGTGGAAATTAGATAACAAGCCATGGCTTCTGTAGAATAGACCATAGTCAATAATTGACATAGCTAAGGTTGAGAAATACATTACAGACATTATAAGTTTACAAGAAGTGTGCTCCAACACTTGCTAAGTGAGTATGTGGAGGAAAACATCATCAACATATCATTGACACACATACCTTATTGTTAGGAGATGACGTTCCTCGGCAGAAATAGCTTTTCTCATCCTGGTGTCATGAAATGTAATCCCAGGGCGCACAATTTCAAGCAGCGTATCAAAGGTAGCTATGCTCATTCGACAATATAGGAAAAACTTGTCTCCATGGCTACGCAGTGACAAATATAGCCGGTGAAAATGGCCTTTAGTTAGCCTTCTTGTCAAAAGTGGATGTACCCACATCCTTCTGCGTCTTCTGGGATCTGATATGACAGGATATGGCTCCCCAAAGCGTCTGGATATAACCCAATGAAACAGCACACGCTCAGTGGGAGAAAATCTGAGTGTGTCGCTCATGTTTGTATAAAGCAGCTAGCAAGCACTAAGCACAAGGAACAAAATGACACCAGTGCAAAGGTGGGAGGGTCACAGCTGTAGCACAGCACTTAAATAGAGGTCTGCCTGATGATTTAAATTAGTATTAGGCCTCAAAACCGTTATTGGTCCTTTTTGGTAAGCTGCGACAAAAAAACGGTGGTCGGATGAAAATCGGAAGTTACAAGGTACACACACATGCGACTAAATCACATCTTTGAAGGAAAATCGGATGCCAGAAGGATGTGTGATGTTTGTATTTTGATCCGACAATCGACCGACTAAAACGGACCGATTTTTTGTAGTTGTGTGTGACGCCGGCCTAAGCATGGATGTGTTAGGGTGTGTTTTAACAAAATGACAGTTTTAATCCATGAAGGACATAGCAAGTCATGATGCAAGAACTGACACCTGCTCATGACTTGCTATTTCAGTCATTGGTCATTAAGGAGTTAAAATAATGGGGTACATAAGCAAAGCATAAAAAAGAAAAGAATGTGACACTTACCACTGACGAAAATAAATCATAGACAATGTATTTCATGTACGTTTCCAAGCATGTCATAGGATAAAGCAGAGAGTCGGCAACAAATTTTACACATCTAGCAATGCTTTGTCTTTGTCATGACATCTGACATTAGAATAAGTGTCATATCCTATAACCACATACATAAAAAAGTGTCCATGACTTATTTTCATTAGGTGTGAGTGCCAAATCTTGGTGTTAGGATTCTATAAATAAATACTTAGTAATAGTTAATGCCACCAAAGATAATTGAGGAGACTATGCGAGCAGAGGATGACAGACACAAGGCCTGTGTAATAGAACAGTATTTGGTCAATCTGTAATTCAATACTGTGTTGCTTTGGAGGTGATATTAGGCTCACTTTTCTCTTTGGTCCCTTGTGTCTCTGCACCAGTGTTATGTATGCCCCTGTTCTAAAGTGATTTATGTGGTGTGTGGAATGCCAGCAATAATTTTCTCTATCTTATATGGATATGTGAAGGTGTATTGCTATGCCTGAGAGCCTACAAAAAAGACATTATAGTAGCCAGCCACGAGGTTATGAAGTTGTTATACCACTGTTGATACATCTTTGGATAAAATTATGTTTCTGATTTTACCAATAATGTTTAGGCAGAAAACAGAAAACTTAAGAAAGGCACAGACAGCTAGTTGTTCAGCAATAATTACACCAAAATTGCATATCTGTACTAAATTTTGTAAAGTTATGTTTTGCAAGGGTAGAGGTGTTAGAGTTGCAGATAGAGTTGCAGTGTGCAATATTGCTGCCCTGACTTTCAACCAATTGTACGGTACTTTTGTTATATCCTTGCTCAGTTTTATCTTACTGACAATGAACTATTATTTTTATCATTCAGTTTTGCAGGAATTTATAGTTGAAGATCATCATTGACTCTTGGCTTAAAAGTCAGATATAATTTGGTATAATCTGCAAAGCAGTGGTATGCTACGCCATGGCCCCAGATTATTAGAAGCAAATTGACAAATATTAGAATATTTTATTTCTCTAAAAATGTCCTTCCTATTCACTGTTCGGGACCATAACAGTACCCGAACCCGTACCCAATTCACTTGCGGCAAACAACGCTTCTGATCGGCGGAAAATACATCACCGCCGGTCAGACATCATCTGTTCCAACGCTGTCAAAAGACAGCATGAGTGCGAAGCTATAATCAAAGGTATAAAGTTTCCCTCTGGTCACTGGTGTCAGCTGATGGGACTACTGCTCCCAACAGTTGACGTCTGCTGCCGCTAATAACTGTGAGAGCACTAGCAGCTGATGGGAGTGTTCATCAGCCTGTGACTGTAAATAAATATATATTTTTTTAAAAAATGGTGTGGGTTCCCCTGTATTTTTGATAACTAGCCAGGCAAAACTCAAAGCTGGGGACTGGAACCCTCAGCTGTAAGTTTCAGCAAGGCTGGCTATTAAGAATAGAGGGGTCCCCATGCCATATTTTTATGTAAATAAATAATTTTAAAAAATGGCATGAGTTCCCCCAATTTTTGACAACCAGTCAAGCTAAAGCAGAAAGCTGGGGGCTGGCATTCTCAGGCTGGTAAGGGGCAATGAATATTGGCCATCCCCAGCCAAGAAATATCAGCCTGCATTCACCTAGAAAAGGTACATCTATAAGATTAACCAATTCTGGCACTTTGCCTGGATCTTCCCACTTGCCCTGTAGCGGTGGCAAGTGAGGTTCATATTTGTGGGGTTGATGTTACCATTGTATTGTCAGGTGATATCAAGCCCTCAAATTACTAATGGAAAGGCTTCTATAAGACACCTTTCCATTACTAATCTTATAGTTATATGTTAAATAAAGACACATCCAGAATAAACTATTTTATTTGAAATAAAACAAAACACTTACTTTTTTCTATAAAAATAACAAACACAGTTATACTCACGTATCGCCTAATTCTACTGAATCCCTCCTCTTCTGTAATAAAACATAACACAATAATGTCCCTCACCTGTCTGTCATTCTGTCACATGCCATAATCGATGTCTGGGTGATAAACAGTTTTCAACCTGGATGGTGCCAAGATGCAATCATCCAGGCTGAGAACTACTTGTTAATTAGCTGCTGCGAGTGCAGCGTCAGTGACCGGCGGTGAAGTCTTCGAGGTTACTGCTGGTCACTATGGCTGTGTTCTCAGCCAGGCTGAACAGCGGTGACCTCAGTGAGATCCCTGCCAGCACCGTGAGAAAGTATCACAGAGCAGTAGTCCCATCAGCCTACATCAGTGACCGATGTTAAAATGTATACCTTCGATCACAGCTGCACACTCACGCTGTCTTTCAACAGTGTGGGAACCGCAGCTGTCTGGCCAGAGGTGATGATTTTACCTCTGATTAAAAGTGTTTTTTGCCGAGCTGTCATGCATATGACAGCGTGACAAACACCCGGTGTTCGGGGGGCTGAACCTGAACAGTAACACAGACTTCCTGGTGAAGTTCTTGCCTGAACAGTAGGTGTGCAGTACAGACACCAAAATGTACAGTTCAGGTTCACTCATCGCTAAATATTTTGTCTAATCCACTGTTAAATTCCATTTTGCTAACAGGTTTCAGAAGATTTGTGAGGATAGACCTCCCTTATGTAATAGATGGAAAGCACACATACTGTAAGTACAGTTAAAATATATTTTGATAAGAATATGTATTCAGTGAAATGATAAAATATTGTTTTATTTTAGTCAGGTAATCTTTGCATAACCTTGCTTTGCAAGGTCTAAGCTCTCGTATTATAAAATAGCTAATTTAAATTTGACTTTGCTTCTGATTAGTGCCATTGGGGAATATAATGAAATAGTTGAAGGAGTTTCAGGTGCAGATCGTGAAGGAGCAGATGTAGTTTTATTCATAAATCTAATAGTATTACATGTATCACATCTGTCTGCAACTTTCAATGAGACGCAAAGAACTTAATGCAATGGAAGTTACCGTATTTTTTGGACCATAAGACGCACTTTTTTCCCAAAAATTTTGGGGGAAAAAGGGGGTGCGTCTTATGGTCCCAACATACCGGAAGTTCAGTGGCGGCGGCGCTCCCAATGCAGCTTGGCTGCGATGCGGTGGTGATGTCCGGGCAGCAGCAGGCCTCTGGGCTGCGTGGGGGGCTCCGCCGGCATCTCGTCCCAGCCGGAAAGCCCCCCCGCAGCTGCGGTGCCGGTGCCTCCGGTGGCGGTCCCGATCCAAGGTGCGGTGGTGGTGTTCGGGCAGCAAGCGGGCCTCTGGGCTGCGTGGGGGGCTCCGCCGGCATCTCGTCCCAGCCGGAAAGCCCCCCCGCAGCTGCGACGCGGTGCCGGCATGAGGAATGGCCGCCTGGGGCCTCCGGCAAGAAGGCCGCCGCATACTCTCGTTCAAATCTCGGCAACGAGATCTCTTCCCTCAGGACAATATCTCATTGCAGCTGCAGCTGCGGGGGGGCTTTCCGGCTGGGACGAGATGCCGGCGGAGCCCCCCACGCAGCCCAGAGGCCCGCTTGCTGCCCGAACACCACCACCGCACCTTGGATCGGGACCGCCACCGGAGGCACCGGCACCGCAGCTGCGGGGGGGCTTTCCGGCTGGGACGAGATGCCGGCGGAGCCCCCCATGCAGCCCAGAGGCCCGCTGCTGCCCGGACACCACCACCGCATCGCAGCCAAGCTGCATTGGGAGCGCCGCCGCCACCACCGGAATTGTGAGTATATGGCCACCCTGGCCACAACACATAACACAGCCACCCCACATAACACAGCCACCCCACAGAACACAGCCACCCCACATAACACAGCCACCCCACAGTGCCCAACCACCCCACACAGTGGTAAACTAAATTCGGACTGTAAGACGGACCCCCATTTGACACATTATTTTTTTTTCCAATTTTCCTTCTGAAAATTTGGGGTGCGTCTTATGGTCCGGTGCGTCTTATAGTCCGAAAAATACGGTAATATGTTCAAGATTTTGCCAGCCTTAGACATAAGGAGGATGGCTAACACATGCAGGTTTATGTTGCTTAAAAGCTACAACATGCCAGCCATTCAGCTTGGATGTGTAATGAAACTTGGCCAAATCGCTTAATATTGTTGAAATGTACTTACTGCTGTGACATTCACACAGACATGTCTTGCATTTCGACAGTAATGGAATCAGGTGTAATTCCTTTACATAATTCATTGTTTGCATTGCACTGTAGGTAAATCACATTTTTTTCCTTAGTTCCTATATTATTGAAATAATTCTCAATTGAATTTAAACAGCTTTCAATATTTCAAGTCAAATGAGGGACTGAAACATAATACTGTCACGTAGCCTTTACAATTTTATATGAGCTGCTTTGGAGTTAAGGAAATAGAAACAGCTTTTATTGTGACCTTCATCTCCTTCATTTTATTAGTTCTGAATGTTGCTGTGATATATATCTTATGTTAGACAAGACATGCACACTAATTTCTCAAGACCGAAAAGGCTAGAGGGCGAGGCTAGTTATATTGTCCTAAATTCAAGATATGTTGAATTTATAATAATTCATATTTAGGCAGTGATATTATTATGGGCATAGTAGTTAGACATTATATGCTTCTAGTTCAATATACTGTACTTACACCTTGGTTTCATTAAACATACAGTGTTAGGATTGGCAGAAAGCACCAAATACAAAATAATAATAAGGTGCAATCGCAACCCGGGGTCCACCGTGTAGTGATGGAGAAACCGTAGCTAGCACAATGGCGGAGCAAGGCTGCGAGCCTAAACTATAAACGCACGGAGCAATACCCTGTTCGACTTCACAGGCGTACAGCAAGTGAGACGATAGTGGGGTCCTTATCGCTTAACCACCCAGGAAGTCTATGCTGGTGTTTGTGCTCGCTCACAGGACGGGAAACAGATACCGAGCCAAGTGGGAGTTCCCACCCTACACTGCCTGACAAAAAACTAAATCACACACGGGCACACAGAGTGGTAACGTATCCACTCACACACAAACACAAATGATAATAGCGCTCCGGCATGCGCTCCTGAGGACATTTTATACACAAGGCTTATGTCCAGCCAGACAGGACCTTGCCTGTGGACCAATCAGCTGACATCCGAGTACCAATGAGAAGGCACCACATCACGGACATACTCAGTAAGGTGAAATCTGGACTTAGGCTGCAGAGCAGAATGTTGCACGTGTAAACCAGTAGTCACCGTAGGTTTTGCTGGAAATGCAGCAATAATTACACATGCAGCATGAGCCTGGGCAAGGCGCTGGGAGCAGAGTCTGTGCTGAGCAGTCATCACAGCGGCCGAGTCAGAAATGGAGACTACTGCACCAGACAAGGCTGGGGATCTATCCCATGCAGCGGAAGAATCCTGATGCCTAACATACAGTTCTTTGAAAAAGTATTCATTCCTTATGAACTTTTTCACATTTGTTTAATGTTGAACCCATAAACTTGCGTTTTTTAGTTGGATTTTATGTGATATACCGACACAAAGTAGAAAAAATTTGTGAAGTAAAAAAAAAAATAATACATGTTTTTCTAATTATTTAAAACATATAAAATGTTGAAAATTATGATGTGCATTTGTATTCAGTTCCCCGGAGGCAATACTTTGTAGAACCAATTTTGTTGCAATATCTTGTTGGGCATTACTCTATCAGCTTTGGACATCTAGAGGCTGACTTTTTTTTCCGATTCTTCTTTTGCAACCTAGCTCTCGCTGAGTAAGACTGGATGAAAAGATCAGCGAAAATAAATTTTCAAGTCTTGCCATAGATTTTCAATTGGATTTAAGTCTCGACTTTCACTGGATCCCACTTGCGGTCATCTGGTTTGAGATGCTTTGCTGGTATGACTGCTGGACATGATTGCTTATCCTTCACTTGATATGGAAATCTGTGCTAAAATTCAGTCTGCACAAGTGATTTGAATAAGACAGACATGCATTTAGATCAAGAGTTAATATTAAAAAAAAGGATAGAAAAATATAAGAAACAAACAGATATGTTAATAGAGATAATTTGGAATATTTGAGAGAGCTCTGACCAAAAGCATGTAATATTTAAGTCGAAATTCTGGCTCGCAGCCATGGAGTGTTTACCTATGGACAGACTAAAGTTTGCTGCACATCAAATAATTAAATAATGCATAAGGAAATACAATTACTAATTTTTAAGTATTGTCACATCTCAAAATACATCAAGACGTCTGGTTTCTGCCGATACATCATATGTAGAAAACGGCCTCTCATAGAACATTCTAAGAAAAATTTGCAGATCCAGCTTTAGTTTCATTCATATGAAACATGATTTAAAAAGCAAATTATAGCTGTATTGTATTTTTTTCTTTATCCAATATATAGTTAGATTCTTTACAGTCATATTGTGCTGGTAAATAGAGTTATATGTGCATTTATATATTATTGGTAAAGCAAATGCGAAGAAATTTTTTAACTACAAAACTGCTAAAAGCAGAATCACAATAGTCACATTTGCAATAGCCTTTTTAAAAAATAAACTTCACAAATCAGTAAACAGGATAAACATATTTGATGTCACAATAATTGTAACAAACCATATAATACATTGAACAATATGATTATGGTTATTAGAAAGTCATTCAAAATGGTGTGATTTTTTTTCCTCCATCATATGAATAAAATGTTTAACAAAAATTTATCTCTTACGTGCTTGGCAAAATGGCACTTAACAAAATTACAGCTTGTCTCAGAAAAACAACATGATCTCACACAGTGAATCTTACAGGGAATTCAAGTATGAATGCTACAACTATTTAATTATGAAACAATAATGTTTTCTAGTACATAGTATTGAACAAATGCATCACAAAAATATTTTGACCTATGCGACATGCATATGTTATATATACTCATGTGCATGTTTGTGCTACATACATGAATGTGTAATTTGCATATATGATGTAATAATATATTAGCATGTACACATTTTTACATTGACTAACAAATATATATATATATATATATATATATAATATATATATATATATATATATATATATATATGTATTCTGTATATATACAGTGGGCACGAAAAGTATTCAGGCCCCTTTAAATTTTTCACTCTTTGTTTCATTGCAGCCATTTGATAAATTCAAAAAAAGTTCATTTTTTTTCTCACTCTGCACCTCATCTTGACTGAAAGAAACAGAAATGTAGAAATTTTTGCAAATTTATTAAAAAATCAAAACTGAAATATCACATGGTCAAAAATATTCATACCCTTTGCTCAGTATCGAGTAGAAGCATCCTTTTAGACTAGTACAGCCATGAGTCTTCTTGGGAATGATGCAACACGTGTTTCCACACCTGGATTTTTTGGGATCCTCTGGCATTCTTCCTTGCAGATCCTCTCCAGTTCCGTCAGGTTGGATGGTGAACGTTGATGGACAACTATTTTCAGGTCTCTCCAGATATGCTCAATTGGGTTTAGGCCAGGGCTCTGGCTGGGCCAGTCAAGAATGTTCAAAGAGTTGTCCTGAAGCCACTCCTTTGTTATTTTAGCTGTGTGCTTAGGGTCAATGTCTTGTTGGAAGGTCAAACTTCGACCAAGTCTGAGGTACAGAGCACTCTAGAAGAGGTTTATATCTAGGATATCTCTATATTTGGCCAAATTCATGTTTCCTTCAATTGCAACTAGTAATCCTGTATCTGCAGCTGAAAAACACCCGCATAGCATGATGCTGCCACCACAATATTTCACTGTTGGGATTTTATTGAGCAGGTGATGAGCACTGCCTTTTATTCTCCACACAAACCACTTAGAATTATCACCGAAAAGTTCTATCTTTGTCTCATCAGACCCGAAAATCTTATTTCTCATAGTCTGGGAGTCCTTCATGTGTTTTAGCAAACTCTATGCAGGCTTTCATATGTCTTGCAATGAGGATAGATTTCCGTCGGGCCACTCTGCCATAAAGGCCCGACTGGTGGTGGACAGCAGTGATAGTTGACTTTGTGTAACTTTCTCCCATCTCCCTACTGCATCTGTGGAGCTCAGCCACAGTGATCTTGGGGTTCTTCTTTACATCTGTCACCAAGGCTCTTCTCCCAAAATTGCTCAGTTTGGCTGGACGGCCAGGTCTAGGAAGACTTCTGGTGGTCCCAAACTTCTTCCATTTAAGGAGGCAACTGCGCTCTTAGGAACCTTGAGTATTGCAGAAATTCTTTTGTAACCTTGCCAAATCTGTGCCTTGCCAGTTCCTTTGACCTCATGAATCTCATTTGGTCTAACATGCACTGTGAGCTGTGAGGTCTTATATAGACAGGTGTGTGCCTTTACAAATCAAGTCCTATCAGTTAAATTAAACACAGCTGGACTCCAATGAATGAGTAGAACCAATTCAAGGAGGATCACAAGGAAATGAACAGCATGTGACTTAAATACGAGTGTGTGAGCAAAGGGTCTGAATACTTATGACCATGTGATATTTCAGTTTATCTTTTTTAATAATTTGCAAAAATTTCTACATTTCTATTTCTTTTCAGTCAAGATGGGGTGCAGAGTGTACAATAATGAGAAAAAAATGAACTTTTTTTGAATTTACCAAATGGCTGCAATGAAAAAGAGTGAAAAATTTAAAGGGGTCTGAATACTTTCCTTACCCACTGTATATATGTTCTAAATACTGTATGTCCCAACAGACATGCCAATATATATATAAATAAAGTACAGTAGTGCAAAATAATTGCAATCTTCAGTAGATAAAAAATGTCAAATATATGTTATCATAAACAAGTAAAGTGCACCAGTGCACACATACTGTATATATATGTATATATATATATATATATATATATATATATATATATATTATAAGACCCGTGATGCTTTGCACGGCACACTGTAACCTGGAAACAGGCAGAGCAGGGAGAGGTGCTGGTGAAAGAAATAGAATTGTAGCTATGTATTAGGCAGGGATTCAATCACATTTATTTCTTTTAACTACAACAACAGCCCTTCTTAGGGCTAATTATAGCCAATATTAATGCTGCTTTCAGCAGCACTAAGGAAGAGATTGCGATAAAAGGATTGTGTAGGACAGGTAGGTTTAATTGCACTTCCTTGCTTTCTGCTGCATCTCATACCAGAAGTAGTGTTGAGCATTCCGATACTGCAAATATCGGGTATCGGCCGATATTCGTTGTATCGGAATTCCGATTCCGAGTACCGATATTTTCGTCATATCGGATACCGGAATCGTAATTGTCGTGTCACTGTCGCTGTCCGTCGGTCGGGTCTGTCAGGAGTCAGCTGCACTTACCTGGCAGAAGATCTCCGGCGGTCACGACCTGGACTGCTTGATGGCCGCCATCATCTTCTCCCTGGCGGTCACATGCAGTTTCTCGCGATAACTGCAGTGACTGCCGGGCAATCGCGGCCGTAAAGCAGTCAGTCTGATGACGTCACCGCCGGGGAAGCAGGTAATCAGCTGTGCTGCGTCGGGATGTTAGGCCCTGCCTGGCATTCCGATGTAGCAGAGCTGGATCGTCGTGGGACACTCGTTACTATGGACTGCGTCGGACAGGTGGTATACTGTTGGTTTGTTTTTTTCCTTTTTTTACAGGAGATCGATGGCGTCGCAGGAATGAGCGTATAATAAAATTAATGAAAACTGTGTTGTCTCTTTTATTTCATTAAAATACTTTTTTCTTGCTGTGTCTTTTTTTAAACATTTAAAAACCTTGGGATTAATAATGGATCGGTGTCTTATTGACACCTCTCCATTATTAACTGGGCTTATTGTCACCGTGCAATCAACGGTGACATTAACCCCTTATTACCCCGCTTGCCACCGCTACAGGGCAAGTGGGAAGAGCCGGGTAAAGTGCCACAATTGGCCATCTTTTGATGCGCCAAATGTGGGGCTGCTGCAGCCTGGTATTATCAGGCTGTTGAGGGCCAAAATCCATTGACCTTGACAGTCTTTTAATACCAGGCCGCAGCAGTCTGCATTTTACTTGGCTGGTTAACAAAAATAGGGGGGATCCCCACGCCATTTTTTTTTCGAGGGGATCCCCTATTTTTGTTAACCAGCCAAGCTAAGCAGACTGCTGCGGCCTGGTATTATCAGTCTTGCAAGGTCCATGGATATTGGATCCTTACCAGCCTGAAAACCAGGCCTCAGCAGTCTGCTTCATCTGGCTGGTTAACAAAAATAGGGGGGACCCCACGCCAATTTTTTTCGAGGGGATCCCCTATTTTTGTTAACCAGCCAAGATATGCAGACTGCTGTGGCCTGGTATTATCAGGCTGGCAAGGTTCATGGATCTTGGCTCCTTACCAGCCTGAAAATCCAGGCCTCAGCAGTCTGCTTCATCAGGCTGGTTAACAAAAATAGGGGGGACCCCACGCCATTTTTTTTTCGAAGGGAACCCCTATTTTTGTTAATCAGTTCCCTCTGACGTCACTGATGGTGTCCCTGGCTGACCTGAAATGAAAGTGGAAAGCAATCAATTAACCTTTCCTCTTCCTCTCCTGTCAGCCAGCAGAGGAGCTCATTCATTCGGGGGTTTACTGTGAGGCTGCAGCATAAGCTGCGGTCCCTGCAGTAAACATTAACCCTTTCTGAAGGATTACACCGTGGGACCTGACTGTGCATGGGATAGGTAAGAATAATTTTGCTTTTTTATTTTTATTACAGGAAATGGTTTTTGCAGTAAAATAAAAGATGGTCAAAAACATGTGTCTTTATTTCATTAAAATTATTTTTAATTAAAGTGTGTGTGTTTTATTTTTATTTCATGCAATAGGATTAATAATTGATAGTTGTCTAATTGACAGCTCTCAATTATTAACCTGGCTTAAGGTCACCTTTCAATAGCAAGGTGGCTTTAACCCCTTATTAACCCATTCGCCACCGCTACAGGGCAATGGGAATAGACGGGCAAAGTGCCAGAAAGGGCGAATCTAATTATAGATTTGTCTTTTCTGGGGTGTCTGGGGCAGATGTTAGTAGCCAGGGGGGGGCCAAAAATAATGGTCCCTCTCTGGGCTATTATTATCTGCCCCCACTCACTGGCTTTGTCTGTCTGGTTGCGAAAATAGGGCGGGAGCCCTTGCATTTTTTTTCAACAATTTTACACCTCATATATATATATACATGTCATTGAATTTGTGACACATATATATTTATATCTATATTTATATTTATAGTTCATACACTTCTACATAGTATAATAGCTGCTAATTCAATTGCCGGCTTTTGTGAAAATGCAGAACCCGACATGAAATGACACATGGTTTACATAGAGTTAACCATGTCATTTCAAGTTGTTTGATCTATTGTTTTCACTAACAATTACATGAGTGTATGTGTGCAAAATTTCACACCTGTAGGGGTTAATTAAAGGTGTAAATTCGTAGCAAAAAAGTCAGGTTTTTTTTACAACGAATTTAACCTTTAATTAACCCCTACAGGTGTGAAATTTTGCACACATACACTCATGTAATTGTTTGTGCAAATCAGATATCAAACTACATGAAAAGACATGGTTAACTCTATGTAAACCAAGTGTCATTTTATGTCGGGTGCTTCAGTATTTTCACAAAAGCCGGCATTACCCGGCAATTGAATCAGAGGCTATTTTATTATGTAGAAGTGTATAAACTATAAATATATGTATATATATATGTCACAATGACATGTATATATATATATATATATATATATATATATGTATTCTATGTGTGTATATTTAGTGTTTACAAGGAAAGAAAGGGGTTTTTTTAGTTACGATATTTCTGTCCCATAGACTTGCATTGGATTTCCGGTATCGGAATCGGGTATCGCCGATACTTTTGGGGTATCGGCGATACCGATTCCGATCCGATACTTCTTGATATCGGAAAGTATCGCTCAACCCTAACCAGAAGCCTTTCTCAGAGTTAATAATATTATTTTTGCTCTTAATACTGCAAATTGTTTTGAGCAGGGAAATATTATACATCTGTCATGATTCCTCTGATCAGAGTGTCTGGGACTCTGTAATAGACAGCTCTGTCATCCTATCCTGTGCTGGGACGTGCTGAGCTGTCAGTGCTTTGATTGACAGCTTGATTGACAGCTTGGTTGACCTATCTGACTGAAAAGTGCAGAGATTCCCACAGGTGCTCCATGTTCTTGGTAATTGCTAAGCTATTTAGGTGAGAAGTCTGGCCCAGATCATTGACAGTCAAAAGCTTGTTCCAAGCTTCTGCTCGCTGGTGTGTTCGCCTGTACTGTGCTGTAAGTTCTAATAGCCTTCTGCTGCTGATCTTTGGACCCATTTGTTATCGCCCCTTTGTATCTGATATTTTGTTTCTGACCTTTGGACTGTGTTCAGACTCCCCATTTGTTATTGCTCTTTTGTATTAGATATTTCATTGTTGACCTTTGGAACCTGTTCAGACTACCCATTTGTTATTGCCTCTTTTGCTTATCCACTATTTCTCTGGTATTCCGAACCTGGCATGTGACCTGACTTGCTACTTTGTATTTTCCCTTGGTTTACTGTGTGATCTTTTGATATTGACCCTGGAACGTCTGACTGCGCTGATTCACGGCCTAGCCGTGAGTTGTGACTAGTGTCACAATGACATTTTTACTGTGGCAGTTGTGCATCAAAAAGCATTTAACCAGAGTTTGCTGGATCTCAATCACAATAGTATATTGCTCCTGCAGTGTAGCCAGTCCATATAAGGATTGCAAATTTTCCAGCTATAGTAATACTGCAAATTTTTTTCAGCAGTCAAATATTATACGGCATTTATACTGCTCCAGTTTTGCATAAAAAAAGCCATACTTGTTTGGTCATAAATTGCATTGCTATATTGACACTGCAGCATAAGAAGTACATTTGAGATGGACCAATTTTCCTGCGATAGTAATAGGCAAGGTACGTGGTAAGGGACAGGGAAGTGGATGTGATGCTGATGGTGAGTGCAGAGGCTGAGGTCGTGGGCAAGGTGAATCTGTGCCTGTTGCAGAAGCACAACAAACACACACACATCATGTTGATTTAACTTAGTGTCCCACTTTGTGGGGGGCATGGAATACCACTCTTATAGCCAGACCACTGAGAAAAGGTTGTTGCATGATAGGAGATTATGCTTCCAGTCATTTTGCCAGCACCACCCTGTCTTCCACACAGTACAGTCTCAGTAGCTGTGATTCTGGACCTCATAATCCTCACCATAATCCTCATTCCTCCCACCATGTAAGAGACAAGTGATCCCACACTTGGACAACCTAAAGAGCTGTTCCATTTATAGTTTCTGGCATCTCACGCTTCCCGTTTCAAGGGGACATGAGGAGATCGTATGTGGCGATGCTCAAATATTTGAGCAGCCACGCCCATATGAAGGCAATGGTATGAAAATGCATTCACTGTTGCAACATGTGGATGATGAAACACAATTGTCAAAAAGTGATATTGTTGCTTCAGCAAGTCTGGCACGCTGTCTCTGTATACAGGAGGACCGGGGTCTATGCTGACCCTAAGCTGGGGTCCTGACTAATCCCTCTACCTGGAGGTACTGTTGATGGTACAGAGGTCCAGGCCGCCAGCGTAACCCTATCTCCTGTGAATCCCTAACCACTGTAATCTAGTACTGAGAAGGACCCTGATTACCACCACAGGGAACAGGAAGGTAACTGCCTTGACACACAGTATAAGACAAACGAGACAGTACAAGGGGTAAAATAAAAGACCACCTTGCATACAAAACTACCACTACAGAGGGAACACCAACGGGTAAGGAGATAAATAATAAAGCGAGGAGAGGAGAAAACCACAACAGGTACTCTTAGCTTTAGACTTCTCAATACGATCCGCTCTGCTGGTCTGCATGAATGCTTTCACCGACACTTCCCTAGCAGACAGGCAGGTATTTGAAGGAATCCAATTACAACAACATTAATTGCAGCTGAGCGAGGCTGGTCTTGTCCAGCACAGAGAGAGGAAGAATTAACTCTCTCACTGCCGAAAAACACCCAGCACCAGAAACTCAGCTGTGAGAAGTCAAGGTGTGCAATCGCGACGATCTTCGCAGGACACACCCGTGACAAAGTCAGGAGAAGGAGCAGGGAGCGGAAGTGGAAGACAAGATGGTTGACGATTAAGTAATTGACCCAACCTGGTTAGATGAAATGTAGAGCAAGGACAGCAGCACACAGGGGGAGTGTGATGCAGCTCCACAACAGTCAGGAAGAAGCAGTGTGGTGGCCAGAGACACAAGGCAGGCTACTGATCCCCAGAGCATCAACATGGGTGAAGTTGCCAAGCCAAAAGTTAGGTGTTCCCAAGTCTGACGCTTTTTTAAAGACAAAAAAGTCCATTTGCAATATCTACCATGCCAGCATCTGCAGGTGCATCACAACTACCAGCCTAACCACCACCAGTGTGTTCAGGCACATGCAAGCAAAGCACCTGACAACTTGGGCCGAGTGCCAGGGTCCAGAATCAGGGTTTGCAGGTGACACCACCGCCTCTTCCCCTGTTCTACATGCACGCTAATTCCCTGTCCATGATGTAGGCAAAAATGTCTTCAACTGTGCACCTGTCATTGTACGCTTGAAACCACAGTCAGCAACCCCATCCACGTCTTTGTCCCAAATTGCTATATTTCCAGACCCTCTATACTCAGTCCCCAGCAGTTATTAGTTCTGCTGGTGTGCTGTCCCTGCCTTACACAAGCACGTGTCCAATAACATCAGTCATACCCTGACTAACGCAGTTACTAGAAAGCTCCACTTAACCATGAATACGTGGGCAAGTGTTTGTGGCCAGGGAAGCTACATTTTTCTGATGGCACACTTGGTGAACATTGTGGAAGCCAGGACCCAGTCGACCTTGGGACAAAAAACGTTCTGCAGACACTGAGGATTGTGGGCTCTGGTTCCATAAGGAATGCCCCCGCCTTCTACAGCAGTTCCTGCACCTCCTCTGAAATGTCAACATCAGTCACAAGCTGAGAGCACTACAGCATTGACTCGGCAAAGCGGTTCCAGGCTAAGATGAAGCTAATCTGCTTAGTTGACAAACCGCACACAGCTGTGGAATTTTTGAAAGGTCTAACAGCCTAGATTCATCTGTGCCTTTCGCCCTGAATATACAACAAGCATGGTCATGTGTGACAATGGCCATAACCTGGTGGCAGCGCTGAAGCTTGGCAACCTAGCACATGTACCATGCCTGGCCCACTTGCTCAACTTAGTGTTTAGGCAGTTTGTTAAAACCTACCTTTGTCTGCCTGAGCTACTTGTGAATGTATGCAGGGTGTGTGCCCTTTTCCTCAAGTCAGCCCTGGCAGTGCTGCAGCAGCATTTGCAAGTTCCAGCTCACCGACTGGTGTGCGATGTTACCACGTGTTAAAACTCAACATTACATATATTGGCAAGGCTTTGTGAGCAGCAGAGGGCAGTAGTTGAATACCAGCTATACCATGACCATCGGTATTCCAGTCAACTTCTGCACATAAGAGCTGATGAGTGTGTAAGGATGTCTGACATCTGTGCGGTTCTACAAAACTTTGACAACTAGACCAAGATGGTGAGTGGCGATGACACCATAATCAGCATCACCATCCCGATTCTCTGTTTACTGAAACATTCACTGCTCACTATTAAATAGGAGCCTTTGCAGGCAGAGCAAGTTGAGATGGAGCAAGAAACTTTATGGGTAATGCTACACAACCCAGCCTCATCTCATCTTCTCAGTGCATAATGGATAATAATGAGGAGTAGGAGTAGAAGCTGGTTGCCTACGCCACAGATGGTGCTACTCACACTACTTTAAGCCCATCTGTTCAGCATGAGGAGGAGTGGAAGATGAGAGGGAGGGGGACAACATGGAAAGTTGTCCTCTTGGTGGGAACAGGGAAGCCTTGGCTGTTGGCAATCATGCACGCATGGTTGAGTTTATGCCTTTCCCGTGACCCTCACCTTGTACACATTTTGGCCAACACTAATTACTGGTTGGTCACCTTTCTAGAACCATGCTACAAGGAGAACTTTCCATCTCTCCTTCCAGTGGTGGAGGGGTCTAATAAAATGTTGCAGCACCAGAAGGCCCTAATTGAAGTATTAATAAAAAAAATTCCCATTTGACAACACTGGCTGCAGAGTTCACAGTTCCTTGGCAACCAATTAGTGGAGACACACACCAGATACATCAGAGGCAGGGGAACACTCTCAAAGGTCTGGGACAGTTTTTTTTAGACCCTCCCATCGCCCAGGTCTTAATGTGCATGATACTCTGAAAAGGAGGGAAAAGATTTATAAGATGCTGAAGGAGTACCTTGCTGACTGTACCAGTGTCCTCCATGATTCCTCTGTGCCTAACAACTATTGGGCATCCAAACTAGTGCTGCCTGGGGTACTATAACTAGAGATAAGTGAAACTTTCAAGGTTCCGTTCGTTTAGACAGTCATCAAATATGCTCGCCGAACGGTTTATCAAAATTACCCAAATGCCATTAGAGTCAATAGGAGGCCAAATCAAATGAATACATAACTTAAGGGTTGACAAATAGCTTCCCAAACAGTTTAAATTAGGGGCAGACACCATGAAAGAAGTGGCATCAATTTACCCACAGCAGAAATTTTGAAATGGCACAGCTGTAGTCAGCCATGAGTCATGCATGAGGTATCAGGTTCTGGCCCAGTGTTTCCAGCTTGGAACTGAAGTTCCAATGAGGACCTGGAGGTTAAGGGAGCAATGTAAGTGTAGGACAAGACAGTGTTTATTCAGTTGAGTTTTCATTGATATTAACATCTAACCCACGTACACCTCTAACACCAAGCCTATTCCCAATTCCACCACAACCTTTCTTTTTCCCACTCATGTTGTATGTAGCCTTCCCCTCTTGTAACCTGCTGTTTCACAACCTTAAGACCACAGCTGTCAGTCAACTGTCACTAAATGAAAAATCACTATTCATTTTATTACATACTGTACCTGAACAACACTGTTACACCTAAGGATTTTTAAGTGAATTTCTGGCCTTCTGATTTGATACAGTAAAGATGTATATTTTTGTACCGTGTTAGCCAGTAGATAGAAAAATATTTAGAGTTGAGAGTCCTCAGTGGTTGATACCTTTTAATGGCTAACTGAAAAGATGGTAACAAATTGCAAGCTTTCGAGACTACTCAGGTCTCTTCATCAGGCATAGACTAATACAACATCTGAAGAATCACATATTTATACACAAAATAGCACAGAAAAAATGCAATAGGTAGGACAAGTGACGTGAAGCAGAATAGTCATTATGGCAGAGGGATGAGCATAAATATTGGAACAGTTCATAGATAAGGAGTGTGAAAGTTTTATTACCCTCTGATTGGGGTCTGGTAATGTTTTGTGATGTTTTCACAGGGTATTTGGAGTAAATTCCTTAATTGATGTAGTAGGCCATAAATCCATGTGATAGGTTCATTCCAGCATTAAGAGTGTCAAAGGTCACCATCAATTTGTATTCGTAAATTCTTCTTTGTCTCAGAGATGTGAAATTGCCTCTGAGTACAAGTATTTTCATATCTAGCAAGCTATGATCAGGGGAGCAAAAATGTTTTGCCACAGGTAGATCCATTCTTTTTTCTCTTATTGGGTGGCGATGAGAATTCATCCTTGTTCTCAGTTTTTGCCCGGTCTCCCCCACATACAGACCCCCAGTTGGACATTTAGTACATATAATTAGGTACACCACATTAGATGTGATGCAGCTGAAAGTACCTGGTATCTTGTAGTCCCGATGGGAGTTGGGGATCTTTATCTTGTCCGTGGTCATTATAAATGGACAAGTTTTGCATTTCTTCTTGTTGCAAGGAGAGGTTCCTGCCGCTGTTGGGGAGGACAGGGAACTTCTGACAATGATGCTTCTTAGATTTGGGGCTGCCTAAAACACAGTAGAGGGGGATCTGGAAATATGGATTGTAATCGGGCATCTTTTTGTAGTAAAGGTTGTAGTTTCCGTGCAGCTCCCCTTAGCACCTCCAGATTTGGATTGTAGGTGACCACTAGAGGCACCTGGTTATTTTCTTCTTTAGCTTTGTAATGTAGCAGGTGATTCCTTGATATTCTGGTGGCTCTTGTAATTTGGTTTTCAATTGTTCTTGGATGGTAGCCCTGATTTAAAAAGGTCTTTCTAAGGCGACCAAGGTGTTCATCTCTATCCATGGGGTTGGAACATATACGGTTGTATCTGATGGCTTGGCTGTAGACAATAGAGTTTTTCATGTGTTTTGGATGGAAACTGTCCCATTTAAGGTATGTTGGACGGTCGATTGGCTTCTGATACAGGGATGTCTCTATTTCATTGTTCTTTAGCTTAATGATGGTGTCCAAAAAGTTAATTTCAGTGCTGGAGTAGTTGAGTGTTAAGTTGATGGTGGGATGAAATTGATTGAACTGTTCATGGAACGTCTTTAGCTGTTGCTCAGACTCCGTCCAGATGATTAAGATATCATCAATGTAGCGGTAATAGGCCCGAGGCCTGATGGGACATGAGGACAGAAAGTCGCTTTCAAGCTTGGCCATGAAAAGATTTGCATACTGAGGAGCCATTTTACTTCCCATAGCTGTGCCAGTCTGCTGTAAATAGATCTTGTTGTCAAATTCAAAGTAATTGTGGGTGAGGATGAATTTTGTGAGTTTCACCACAGAATCAGCATCATTCCCGGTGTTTTTCATGAAGTCTTTGCAGGCATTTAATCCATCCTGGTGTGGGATATTAGAGTACAAGGATTCCACATCCATGGTGGCCAGGATGGTTCCTTCTGGTAGAGGACCTATTGCTGCTAGTTTATTCAGTAGGTCAGTTGTGTCCTGAATGAAGCTGGGTGTATCCTTTACCAGGGGTTTAAGAATGCCCTCTACCCATCCAGATACCTGCCTAGTAAGGGTGTCCACACATGAAATAATCGGCCTCCCTGGATTTCCGGCTTTGTGGATTTTGGGAAGCATGTAGAACTTCCCTGTTCTTGGACTCTCTGGTATCAGGTCATCGGCTCTTATGGATTTGTCAGACAGACAAGATACCAACTTGCTTAGTTCCTTGTAATAGTCCTGTGTAGGGTCCAAATCCAGTTTTCTGTAGTAGCGTGTGTCCGTAAGTTGTCTGTTTGCTTCCTTCATATAGTCTGATGTGTTCATCATGACTATTGCACCTCCCTTGTCAGCAGGTTTAATGATGATTTCTTTGTTGGTTTTCAGAGACAGTATAGCCTTTCTCTCCTGGGCACTGATGTTGGATGCTTGTCTCCTGTTCGTGTCTATGATGGTGGATTTTATCAAATATCTGAATGAGTCTATATATTTATCCAAATGAGGGTTGCGTCCAGGAGGAGGTGTCCAGTCTGACCTCTTCTTGGTTGTTGGGATACCTTTTCCTTCAGTCCGAGTGTTTTCTGAATCTTCTGTATCATTGAAGTATTCCCTCAGGCGCAGTCTCCTGAAAAAATGTTCCATATCACTGCAGAGTTCAGTTTTATCCAGGGCCTTAGTGGGACAAAATGAGAGTCCTCTAAAAAGCACGGCCAATTCCACCTTGTTGGGTTTGTAATCCGAGAGATTGATGACACAGTTAGATGCTTTTGTGTCTGGAATGGAGTGGTTGTCAGAGTTGTCAGGTTTTGGCTTTGTTTTGGATCTGTTTGTATAGAGTCCGGAATTGAGACGCAATCTGTGTAGTTTCTTTTCTTTGTTATGAATCAGAAAGGTCCGTAGTTTGTTATAGTATTGTTGTAATTTTTGTTCTGTGGTTTCTGTAAGTGTTTTTCTTAGGCTTTCAAATTGCCCTTGGACTTTACTCCTTATGCTGTAGCAGACATGCAAAAGATGGTTCCTAAGTCTCTCAGACGTCCTGTGACAAAGGATTTTTGCATAATGGGTATTGTAGGTGTGAAGAATTGGGTGTGAAGAATTGGCCTTCTGATTTGTCACTGAAGCACAGTTTTATCACAAATGATTTGGATTAGCAAATTGAGCCTCCTCGCTGCACCCCAATATTAGGTCTAACGATTTTTAAGTGGAAATCTGGCCTTCTGATTTGTCACGGAAGCACAGTTTTATCACAACTATTTGGTTTCAATATAGACAAAAAAAAGCAACCAATATTAAATTTGTTGTGTAACCTCAATGAAATGAAACCTATAACATGATACACAACATGTATAGTATAATATAATTCAAATTTTATTATTAAATTGTTTCACAAATGATCACATGATTAAACGAAAATGAAAAAAAACAACCAAACAAAATACAAACAAAAACATAAAATAAATATTGCAAAGGAGGTGGGTCAAAATTTACAAAAGTGAACCTTCAGAATATGTTATCATCCAACAGGTAAGTAAAGATGAGTAAAAAAGTATATGTCCAACTTAATGAAACCTGTGGTGGTACAGTCCAAAATCACATGAGCTGATTAACAATAATACTCAAAAGTGAAGCAGCTTTTACTGGTAATCACAATAGCATAATTAGAGATGAGGGAATATTTCAATATTTGTTTCTGCTCATGATCACCGAATTTGCAATATTCGCTGATTAAATCGCCGAATATAGCCGAACATACACTGCACAAAAGCCGGTGTTTCCCATGCTGTGTGACAGCGTAGGAAACACTGGAATAGGTCTTCTGATCGGTGGTGAAATCATCCCTGCCAGCCAGAGAGCTGTGGTTGCCACGCTGTCAGAAGACAGCGTGAGCACTCAGCTGTGATTGGAGGTATAAAGTTTACCTACAATCACTGATGTCAGCTGATGGGACTACAACTCCCATCAACTGACACTTGCTGCCGCTAATAACAGTGAGAGCAGGAGCGGTGGATGGGAGTATTCATCAGCCGCTCCTACGCTGTAAATAAATAATTAAAAAAAAAATAGCAGAGTGGACCCGAACCCCATTCACTTGAATGGGGTTCCGAAAAAAGAGTGTTTGACACTCTGTCATATGCATGACCGTGCGGCAAACACCACTTCTGATCGGCGGTGAAACCATCCCCACCAGTAAGAGAGCCACGGTTCCCACGCTGTTAAAAGACAGCATGAGAACTCAGCTGTGATCAGAGGTATACAGTTTACCTCCTGTCACTGGTGTCAGCTCATGTGACAACCGCTCTCATCATCCTACATCTGCTGCCACTAATAACAGTGAGAGCAGGAGCGAATGATGGAAATAATCATCAGCAGCACCTGCTTTCTAAATAAATAATTTTAAAAAAATTAATAAAATTAATGTTTTTTGCGCAGATTTCTTTTGCATAAATAGTTAAGTCCTAACTGAGAAAATGGTTGTCACTCGTTTGCACAATCTGGGTGAGGTTGTCTCACTCCCAAGGAGATTGTGCAAAATGCTTTCTTAATAAATCACTAACAGTTAATGCGATCAGATTACACTGGTAAACGTGTGCAGTATTGTGTTCACTGACGAATGTCCCTCTATCCAAGGATCTTTATAGTTGCTGGGCACCACAATGAACAATAAAGCAGTAGTAATGGTTGTAGATTACCTGGTTTTCTCAGACTTCAGGAATCCGTATATAAAGTGCTGTGGTGTTCAGGTGCTCTATGTATCGAGAACAAAAAGACCAATGCATGTGAGAATTAATGAATACCTACGCAACATCAAGAAAGAATGTGATGACCACCACCATTCAAAGCATTTCTCTAAAATACATGGGGCTCATTAAGTGGAATAGATGTACAGTAACTGGGATCCAAATTGTAAAACAACACTGGCGAAAGGGTGATTTCATTAAGCAAATGTCTAAAGAAGAAAGCAGGTGGATCTTCGAATTGGATACACTGAAACCGAGGGGATTGAATAATGAAATAGAGCTATTTACATTCGAATAAATAAAAAAAAAAAAATGCACCTGAACACCATAGCACTTTATATACGAATTCCTAAAGTGAGCTGTGAGCTGATATTAATAGCCTGGGAAGCTCCATGTGTACTCCCCCCCTTCTCAGGCTATAAACATCGGCCCCCAGCCATCGGCTTTCCCTCTGCTGGTTATGAAAATTACGCGGGAGCCCACGCCATTTTTTTAAAAAAATAATCTTTTATTAATTAAATACATGTACAGTAATTTTCACACACACTGTACTAATTGTATTTGTCACTGACATCTGTATATCTACCTATTCTATATGTATTTACAGTGTGTAATCTCTTCTATCCTGTAGGCTCCTGCTGTAATTTTACACTACCGCGACTGCTGAATTGCCGGCTTTTCTTCTATTTATATAATATATAAAAAAATATATATTCATATGTCACTGACATCTATATATCTATGCATTCTATGTGTATATATCTATTATGTCTATTCTATTCTAACCTGTCACGCTGTGATTTTACTGAACGCAGCACATAAATTGTCGGCTTTTATTCTGTCTTTTACCAAATGTTACCGACTTTTTCCGATTTTAAGAAAAATGCTTGTGTTACCGATCACGAATCCAAATGTACCATATTCGTGCCGAGTTTATGTTTGTTGATTGTTTTCTGAACATATTCGCTCATCTCTAATCATAATCAAAAAGGAAATCTCTCAAAAAATAAATATAACTAAAAATCAAACAATCATATAATAATTATAAGGTGCTAAGTGCTTATCAGTGACCAATGTGTGAATATAAATAATTAGAGCAAGAGAAAATAGACTTGCTAAAAAGAGGAATATATATGTAAAGTGACACCCGCCTACCTATTGAACATTATCCATCAATTAATATAAGAGAGACCAATCACTGAATGAAAAAAATGATAAAAACGAGGAAAGGACTGTGAATAATACTGACCCAGGTCCCAATGGGTATTAAATAGTAATGATTGTTCTGCAAAATTTTTACAACTTATCGTTAAAAAGGATGGGATGACATTATGTGAAACTGATTGATATTCTAGAGGAACAACTCAAAACAACTTTATCTTCCGGTAAATTTAATGCTGAGATGGAGGATTGCTTCTTCCTATGGGGGAAAAAAACAAATTAAAACAAGAAAACTATAAAGTATTTACGGGACCAACAAGATTTTGCCCAGAGCAAAGTCTATAAATGAAAATTTTCCAATCATTAGAAGGGAGACAGAAAAAACTCCACTTCCTCTGCAATATCTATGGACAACGAATCGTATGAATCGTCAAATTCCCATTTTTCTCCTATCAAACCTGTTTTGGACATAGGGGATCAAATTGAAACCTAATCATTCCAAATACAGAAATAAAATGTACGGAGACGCTCAATCCCATTCTAACTTGAAGGTAATTAATCTATCTGACAAGATTTTAACATCATCTTAAATCAGGGTATTGATCAAGGGTCTATCCTTTTCCCCCACAACTGGTTTTGACTATTTTACTGCTTTAAAGGATCTTCATTTATTTGCTCGTATGTTAATTTTCAAAAAATATTCTGTAAGCATAATGACAATTTATTTTTAACAGCAGAAGAACGCGAACCATTGACTGTTTTACAGAGCTTATTGGATGAACAATGGGACCCAGAACAAGGTAAGCTACCTAGATTTCTTAAATCTACATCACAACAGTTTCCTTCTTTTTCTCTCTACCCTACCATTGAGTTATTTGTGAAATTGGTGAGTGAAAATTTAAAAAAATACCCCAAACACTCTTTGGATAAGTGAACAAGGGAAGAAACGATAACACTTGAGGAACTTAAACAGATGAAGAATATTGTGATCAAAGCTCAGACAGGGTGGCAGTGTTGTCCTCTGGTCTACAACCATATATGTAACTGCAGTTAAATGCCATTTTGAGGATCCAAATTCAAACAAAAGACTGACTTTCAAACCCTAAACCAGTTATCAAGCACAACTTCATTCTATTCTGACTAATGCAGTTGCAAGAGGTATCATTAACCAACAAGAGATGGACTTTTCAATAAAAATCCCAGGATTTCTACTTTCTACATACTCCCTAAGGTCCAGAAGAATCCAACAACCCAACCCGGGAGACCAATAGTGTTGGGCAATGACAATCTAAATGAGTCAATACGTAAATTTATTGACTACATTCTAAGACCTTTGGTTGAAACTTTACCTTCCTATTTAAAGGACACTTCGGAATTTCTCAAAAAAGTGAATGATGTACCAATTGAAGCTAACACCTTAATGGTCACCTGTGAGGTTGAATTACTTTATACCGCCATACGACATGAAGATGGGAGTAAGGCTGCCAGTTTCTACCTATCTATCTCCAACCACAGTGAAGATATGTGTTATGATTTGGTAGCTGAGGAGAGCAGGCAAAACGGCAATACACCAGAGAGGTTGGAATCTACTGGATTGCAGTACCCTGACTAACCACCACAACTAAAGGCAGCCATGGAGCATTCCTACGTTGGTCCTAGACGCCTCGTCACAGCCTGAGAGGTTAACTACACCTAAAGATAGAAAGAGGAAAGCTATCTGCCCTGGAGCAGATCCCCAAAGAACATAGGAAGCCCCCAAACATGTAATGGCGGTTAGACAAGAGGAAATACAGACACAGACAGAAAATAGTATGAGCAAACGTTGGGGCCCAATCTTCCTAGACAGAAAAGGATAGGAAGGACACTTACTGCAATCCAAAAAACCCTAAAAAATACCAACTCTACTAATTGCAAAAACACCTGAGATCACACGACCTCTACCACCTAAATTAGTTCTCTGGTGTAACAAAACTAAGCTGCAGTCACTGAAAAAACTGGAAAAGGCAAATGAACAAATAACAGTGGCTCCAGAAGAACTGAGAGGAGCCCAAGACCCCCGGGGGGAGACCTGGCTAACCTCACAGAAATGCAGAGAAATATGCAAATGGTAAGCACAAAAACAAAAAAACAGAAAATATCTTATCTGAGAGCAGGAGAAGAGGCAAGACTCAGCAAGCTTCCAAGTGAACCAGGAACCACAGTTGAGAAAAGAACAATTGATCACCGGCAACCATGATGGGAGGGAACCTCCCTTATATAAGACCAATCTGTAACTCCTGATTGCCAATCCTCATTGAATGGTTCAGTACTGTTTGTAACCACCAGAGGGAGCTTCTGCTCAGAATTCATTTCTAACACATTCACAACAATATGTTTGAACTTATTCTGGAATTGTTATGGTTTGTATTAACTCATAAATTTTTCCTCTTCAGATCCTCCTTCTACCTACAGCTCCAGAGCACAGATATTGGGGCAGCTTGTGCCCTCTCATATGCCAATATGTTCCTGAGGCTGTGGGAGAGGGAAGTTTTTCTACCAGATAAATTACCCCATATTGACAAAATACCGCTTTGGTGTCGATTCATTGATGATATTTTTTTCTATTGGCAGGGGATAAAAGAGGATGAAAGAGGATCTAGCATTGTTTATACAGGATTTGAATAAGAATCCACGTAACATTAAACTAACCTACAAATCAGGTATGAAAAAGGTGACTTTCTTGATATTCTTTTTTTTCCCTTTTCAAACATTTTATTGAATTTTGTAAAATAACAAGGGTTAAGAAATAAGGGAAAAGGGGAAGGGAAAGGATCGGAAAGGAAAAGGGATGGGAAACAAAGGGAATAAAAATAGAGAACTCAAGTCTATTTAACAATACCTTACAAATGCACGAGTAAACAAATAAAATGATCAAAGTCTATACCATACACATGTGTTTGAAATCACGTTAGCAGGAAGAAACCACATCGAAATATAGTTAGGTGTTGCAAAATTTGATATTCCAAATCTTCCATTGTTTGGAATATCTGTGTAAACTATCATTAACAATTACGAATCTCTTTTCTACGGAACTATGTTGATAAATCTTATCCAAAATTTCAGAAAACAATGGTGGATCAGGTTTTTTCCACCAACCTGCTATCATATTCTTAACTACCAAAAAATATGAATTATAACGAATTTGACAGAAGGATCAACAATTCCAAGTCCAGAAACAGCAAAGCTCTTTGGGGAGTAATCTTAACATTTTGATAAAAGGAATTAATATGAGATGACAACCTATTCCAAAGATCTTTAATCTTTGGGCAGCCCCAAAGCAGATGGAAGAGGTTGCCTTGTTGACCACAATTTCTCCAACAAAAAGGTGAATGCTCCTGATTGATATGAGATAGTCTAATATGAGTAAAGAACCACCTAGTCAAGATTTTGAAAAATGATTCATGAAGAGCCATTGAGATGTTAGACTGATAAGTAGCTCTAATGGCGCTGTCCCATCTTTCACCTTCCATGACCATATTTAGATCAGACTCCCACCTTCTCATATATGCGTTTTTAGAACTAACTACGTCACCATATACATTTTTTAAACTCCACAGATTTTTATTATTAACGTTGCACAGTAGTAATACCAAAATTTCCAGATCTGTATTTTTGACCTGTTTAAGTTTCCTAACACACTCCTTTAGAATTATAAAGGGCAATAATTGAGATGATGGCAAATTATATTTCAGACTTGACCTTACTAAAGGAGATAAATTCATACCCCTCATAGAGGCTCTCCACTCTTTTAATGTCCGAACTAAACCAATCTTCCGACAAAGGAATATTATATACCATGGCCAATAAATGTAAAGGGAATTTCCCAAATTGAACCCATCTGTTATACATTTTGGAAGGTTTAACAAAGGTAAGTATTATAGGTTTAAAAACTGGATGGGATGAAATCAATCTCGGATTATGAAATATAAAATTAAAGAAATGTTCTCTCGCTGTAGAATGATTACCCGCTATATTTTCTAGGTGAATCCAAGCGGGTCTGGTCTTATCATTAAACCAAAACCAACTCTGCTTGAACAGCACTGCCTGATAGTATGAAAATATATTAGGCAGGCCTGTACCCCCATTACATTTACTTTTGTACAATAGATCTCGCGAGACTCTAGCCCTTTTCCCTCTCCAAACAAAGGAATTAATCAGATTTTAAATTTTATTAATAAGTTTATGAGAGATAACCAAGGGCAAGGTCCTAAAAGGGTAGAGAATTTTCGGCAAAATAATGATTTTGACAGTCAGTATTTTCCCAAATAAAGAAAGATCTAGGCTAGAATGGTAAGACGTATCAAGAGAGACAGTCCAGAAAAGATCATTTAAGTATGTTTTAATGATATTTGATAGATCGTTTGTGATAGTAATCCCCAAGTACTTTATTCCTCTTTTTTCCCAAATGAACTCAACCTCTTTTCTAAGCTCCTTAATCTCCAGCATGTCCAGGTTGAAAGTGAAATATTTAGACTTGTTTTTGTTAACATGAAATAAGAGGCCTTTGTAAAGAGCTCCAATTCCTGGTTCAGTGCAACAATAGATTTTCTAGGGTTAGTTAGAGTCAAAAACAGGTCATCCGCAAATAAACCAATTTTATATTCACGGTGTGAAGTTCTAAAACCCTGGATCTCACTATTAAGCCCGGGTCTCACATAGCGATACACCAGCGATCCCGACAACGATCAGGATCGCTGGTGTATCGCTACATTATCGCTGCTGAACTGCCAAACAGGCAGCTCAGGCAGCGATCAGTACAAGCGACACTGCGGTAACATCGCTTAGTTACCCGCAGTGTACCTTGGATACCAGCGCCCTGATGCAGGGAGCTGGTAACCAAGGTACACATCGGGTTTCCAGGCGCTGCGCAGTGCCTGGAAACCCGCTGTGTACCTTGGTTACCAGCTCCCTGCTTCAGGGCGCTGGTATCCAAGTACACAGCGGGTTTCTAGGCACAGCCCGCGCCTGGAAACCCGCTGTGTACCTTGGTTACCAGCGGATCGCTGGTCTCCCGCCTGTCACATGCAGCGATGCGTGCCTGTCAGCGGGAGACCAGTGATCAAAAAAATGTCCAGGACATTCAGCAACGATCAGCAATACCCATCAGGGGCGCTGATCGTCGCTGAATGTCACACACAGCGATATCGCTGGGGCTCGCTGCTGCGTCACAAAACTAGTGAATCATCAGCGATCTCGCTAGCGAGATCGCTGTGTGAGACAGGGGCTTTAGATCTAACTCTCTCAGCCAGGGGTACAATAGCCAGGACAAATAAAAGAGGTGACAAAGGGCAATTCTGTGTTGTTTCGTTAGAAATGGCAAATTTTTCAGCCAGAAAATTATTAGCGTATATTCTCGCACTGGGTGCCGAATAGAGTGCAAAAATTGAAGATAGAAATTTATGGTTGAAATCAAATTTTTCAAGAGTTGATTTGAGATATGGCCAATTCAAACTATTGAAAGCTTTTTCAGCGTCCAGTGTCATTAAAGCCGCCTGGGAGCCAGATAACTCAATTTTATTCATCAGATTTATCACCCTTCTTGTTCCATCCGAGGCCTGACGCCTCTTTATGAATCCAATCTCATCATCTGAGAGCAAAGATGGTAGAATATTTTTTAAACGAATCTGCTAGAATTTTAGAGTATATTTTCACACTGCAGTTTATCAATGATATTGGCCTGTAATTCTGGATCCTCTTGTGGTCTCCCCCCCTTTCGGAATCATAATATTTGTCGCTTTCAGCATTTCTTTAGGGAACGAGCCCCGAGAGGTTGCAGCCACAAATACTGACACCAAATGAGGAGCGAGAAGACCTGAAAATGACTTAAAATATTCACCAGAAAAACCATTGAGTCCTGGAGCCTTCTGTGTCTTAAGTCTATGAATGGTTTCAATCACTTCTTTCTCATTGAAAGGACCATTAACAAATTCAAGATCATCTGAAGATATCTTAGGTAAATTAATACCAGAAAGATAATAATAAAATACTAAACAGTACTCGCGCTTTGAATCACACACACTCGCAATACTGATCGCAACACGTACCTGGAATATTCAGAAGGTTTGTAGACAGATGTTTGAATGATGAGTCAGTGATTTTTGTGTTATGGTGGGCACATATGTATTGAACCTCTAGGTGCAAGAAAAAAAGATAAAATCAGTCCACATAAATTGCAAGACTAAGATAAAACTAAGTAACTTCTCATAAAATAAGGAAGGACCCAGACCACACATGTGCGTCCTTAAAAATGTGCCTTTTTTGGAAAATCCCTTGGGGGATAGAAAATCCCAATGCCACAATATTTGAAGTGAATCTAAATGTGCAAAAAAATGCCTTTGAAATAATACGACATAAGGTGCATGAAATCAAAAAATTGTATATATCAATGATTAAGGTGCCGACTGTGCAATATTAAAGTGCATATTTCCTAGAGAAAAGCAGATTTGTATATATACCCATATCCTTATTTAACAACGTGAAGTGATAAACAAGAGAGAGTCCTGGTACTCCTGTGAGACCAATGGGAGTGTGACCGGTGATATTCAAAAAGATCCACTAGCGGTACCTTGTGAGTAGAGTATTGGTATAACTAGTATCCTGACCGGAAGAAATGATGATACTTAGCTTGGACGGGCTCCAAATTAATCCGATGTTTGTAAAAAAAGGAAGGAGAAGAGGGGTCCTGGAGAGCTGCCCCGGCCGGTGGCAAGCTCTCCTCCACACTAGCGCTGCTGCGCAGCTTTACTCCAGAGAGCGTCGGAAGGCCCTAGGTGCAGGTACCGCTCCTGCACTGGTTCTCCCTCCCAGACGTGCTGCCGTGCGATCGTTCTCTGGGGAGCGTGTACTGTGTCCGGACTCCGACACATGATGCGGTCACGTGATGTTAATTCAAGCTACGGTGTGCAGAGAGAGCCACAATACCATCCAACGCGTTTCGGAGAGCTAACGGCCTCCTTCATCAGGGATGGCTCTGTCTGCACTTGGCTCATATATTTATATGCTCAGTCTGTGTATCTTAATTGAAAGCAAATAGTTCTATGTCATTATTTAAACCTCTGGGTTTTAAAGTTTCCAGTTCAAAAATCCATCTTGTTTCTTCCCTGGACATCTGTTTAACAAAATCCCCTTTACGCCAGTCTTTATTGACTACTTTAATTCCGGTGACTTTTATATCTTTAAAAGATCCTTTATGTGCCAATTTAAAATGTCTGGATAGGGGATGTGTATCCACATTATTCCTTATATTGCGTAAATGTTCCCCAATTCGTCTGCATAAGGGACGTATTGTACGTCCAACATACATCTTTTTACATGGACATTCAATAACATAAATCACTCCAGTTGTTTTACAAGTTATGAAATCCATAATTTCAAATTTTATACCGCTTTGAGAAATAACAATTTGTTTTTAGTAAGTTGCAATGTCCAATATTTTTTTAAAAAAACCGTAGCAGCATCTTACACCTCTATACAACAGGAAGACTGCTCACCACCCAACCTCACCAATTTAAGACCTAAATCCAAATTTAACCCAATCAATGAATACTCAGAGGCGTTTGAATCCTTTCAAAAAAATGTAATTTATGATCTTAGAAAAATTGTGAGAAGAAATGCTCACACTTCCAACAAAATCTAACTAGTAAGGAACGTCATGCCATTCGGGAATTACAGAGAATGAAAGATATCGTGATTAGACCTGCAGATAAGGGAGGAAGTATTGTAATTTTGGACTACTCACAGTATGAGATGGAATCTCAACGCATCTTAAATGATGAAAAAACATATAAAAAATTGGATAATGACCCCACTGACCAATTCACGAAAGAACTTAAAAGTTTGATAATCAAAGGTCGCAACAAAGGATTATTAAGCAAAGAGGAATCAGAATACATTGAAACACCACACCCTAGGACATCGGTATTCTATCACTTACCAAAGATTCATAAAAACTTGGATAATCCACCAGGCCGTCCAATTATTTCGGGTATTGGTAATTTGACCTCTAATCTATCCCATTATGTTGACTGTCATCTACAGAAACTAGTTCCAAATTTACCTGCATATTTAAAAGACAGTAAGCACATTCTTCAAATTCTAAACCAATTTAAATGGGAAAGTGACTTGATTTTGGGGACATTGAATATATATTCGTTGTACACTGTTATTCAGCACGATAAGGGCATTGAAGCATTAGATTACTTTTTAAATAAGTCAGAAAATGTCTCTTTAGATATGATTGATTTTATCAAAGAATGTTCATATTTTATATTAACGCACAATTATTTTAAACACGAAAAGAACTACTATACCCAGCGGTGGGGTACGGCCATGGGGACCAGGTTCGCGCCCAGTTACGCAAATCTTTATGTAGGGAGGTGGGAAGACACACACATCTACCAGGACGGTATACTGCGTACGGACCTGGCCCTATGGCTACGTTTTATTGATGACGTCTTTTTTTTTGGAAAGGGGGTTGGGATTCTTTAAATATGTTTTTAGAAGATTTAAATAAAAATGAGTTTTATCTTGAATTTAATGCCACCACTAGCATGGAAAGAATACATTTTTTAGATTTGGATATTTCCATTAAAGAAGGGATTATTGAAACATGCACTTATATGAAACCCACGGACTCTAATAGTTATATTGCTACCAACAGTTGTCACCTTCCAAAATGGCTGCTAAAGTTCCACGTAGCCAATTCTTAAGATTGCACCGTAATTGTTCCAATACAGCGGATTATGTGAAGGAAGCCGACACACTTATTAGTAAGTTTTTGAGCAAAGGCTACAAAGAAGAATTTCTATCCAGCATTAAAGAAAATGTTAAAAACACTTCCAGGGAGGAAATTCTATACAATACTAAACCCAAGAAAGACCCTTTATCTGAACCTTCAGATGTAATATCTGTCCCTCTAATAATACAATATAATTCTAATGTACATCTTTTTAAAAAAATTGTTTCCAAACATTGGGGACTTTTGAGAGATGATAAAGTCATCGGAGATAAAATTACGGAAAATCCCAGCTTTATTTTTAGAAAAGCTAAAAATCTTAATTATCTAGTTGCACCAACAGTACGTAATTTTGAAAAGCCTCTGAACAATAATACGTGTGTCGGCCCCTTCAAAACAACTATGAAAGGTTTTTATCCCTGCAAAAAATGTAAAATGTGCAGGACATTGCAACTTACTAAACAACAAATTGTTATTTCTCAAAGCGGTATAAAATTTGAAATTATGGATTTCATAACTTGTAAAACAACGAGTGATTTATGTTATTGAATGTCCATGTAAAAAGATGTATGTTGGACGTACAATACGTCCCTATGCAGACGAATTGGGGAACATTTACGCAATATAAGGAATAATGTGGATACACATCCCCTATCCAGACATTTTAAATTGGCACATAAAGGATCTTTTAAAGATATAAAAGTCACCGAATTAAAGTAGTCAATAAAGACTGGCGTAAAGGGGATTTTGTTAAACAGATGTCCAGGGAAGAAACAAGATGGATTTTTGAACTGGAAACTTTAAAACCCAGAGGTTTAAATAATGACATAGAACTATTTGCTTTCAATTAAGATACACAGACTGAGCATATAAATATATGAGCCAAGTGCAGACAGAGCCATCCCTGATGAAGGAGGCCGTTAGCTCTCCGAAACGCGTTGGATGGTATTGTGGCTCTCTCTGCACACCGTAGCTTGAATTAACACATCACGTGACCGCATCACGTGTCGGAGTCCGGACACAGTACACGCTCCCCAGAGAACGATCGCACGGCAGCACGTCTGGGAGGGAGAACCAGTGCAGGAGCGGTACCTGCACCTAGGGCCTTCCGACGCTCTCTGGAGTAAAGCTGCGCAGCAGCGCTAGTGTGGAGGAGAGCTTGCCACCGGCCGGGGCAGCTCTCCAGGACCCCTCTTCTCCTTCCTTTTTTTACAAACATCGGATTAATTTGGAGCCCGTCCCAAGCTAAGTATCATCATTTCTTCCGGTCAGGATACTAGTTATACCAATACTCTACTCACAAGGTACCGCTAGTGGATCTTTTTGAATATCACCGGTCACACTCCCATTGGTCTCACAGGAGTACCAGGACTCTCTCTTGTTTATCACTTCACGTTGTTAAATAAGGATATGGGTATATATACAAATCTGCTTTTCTCTAGGAAATATGCACTTTAATATTGCACAGTCGGCACCTTAATCATTGATATATACAATTTTTTGATTTCATGCACCTTATGTCGTATTATTTTAAAGGCATTTTTTTGCACATTTAGATTCACTTCAAATATTGTGGCATTGGGATTTTCTATCCCCCAAGGGATTTTCCAAAAAAGGCACATTTTTAAGGACGCACATGTGTGGTCTGGGTCCTTCCTTATTTTATGAGAAGTTACTTAGTTTTATCTTAGTCTTGCAATTTATGTGGACTGATTTTATCTTTTTTTCTTGCACCTAGAGGTTCAATACATATGTGCCCACCATAACACAAAAATCACTGACTCATCATTCAAACATCTGTCTACAAACCTTCTGAATATTCCAGGTACGTGTTGCGATCAGTATTGCGAGTGTGTGTGATTCAAAGCGCGAGTACTGTTTAGTATTTTATTATTATCCCTCTTTTTCTCCTTGTGGTAGGAGTTTTTGTACTTGCAGCAGGATCCAGCACTTATATACCTGCGCCGCTACATCTATTTTATCTTTTAATACCAGAAAGAAAAGCATTAATAGAGGCTGAGTCTACTTTAGGAGTACTAGAGTCATTCTTTAAATTATACAAATTCTGAAAAAACTCAGCAAAAAAGTTAACTATATCCTTGGGATGTATCAAGACTTTACCTGCAGATGTAATGATTTTATTGATTCTTCGATTAGGTCTCTCCCTTTTAAGCCTCGCCATCATAAACCTCGTTGGTTTATTGATAGATGTGTAATATTTAAATTTAGACACCCTAATCATAGAATCATATTCCAACATGATCTCAGACTTCATTTTCTGCCTGAGTTCTAAAATTTCCTCTTGAATAACAGAAGATGGGGTCTGCATTCTAATCTGTTGTTGTTATTTTTTATTGATTTGGGACTGAAGATAAATAATTTTTTCTTTGTTTTCTTCTTGTACCTGGAAGCAATTTGCATAAGCTAGCTCTAATGACTACTAGTGTTGAGCGATACGATACCGCAAGTATCGGGTATCGGCCGATATTAGCTCTATCTGCCTTTCGATACTTAGTTCCGATATTTTCGTCTTATCGGATACCGGAATCGGGATTGTCACTGTCACTATCAGTGTCCGTCGGTCGGGTCTGTCAGGAGTCAGCGGCACTTACCTGGCAGAAGATCTCCGGTGGTCACGGCCTGGACTGGTTGATGGCCGCCATCATCTTTCCCCCGGCGGTCACATGCAGTTTCTCGCGATAACTGCAGTGACTGCTGGTAATCCCGGCCGTAAAGCAGTCAGTCCGATGACGTCACCGCCGGGGAAGCAGGTAATCAGCTGTGCTGCGTCGCGATGACAGGCTCTGCCTGTCATTGCGATGTAGCAGAGCTGGATCGTCGTGGGACTGTCGTTACTATGGACTGCGTCGGACAGGTGGTATACTGTTGGTTTGTTTTTTTTTCTTTTTTTACAGGAGATCGATGGCGTCGCAGGAATGAGTGTATAATAAAATTAATGAAAACTGTGTTGTCTCTTTATTTAATTAAAAGACTTTTTTCTTGCTTTGTCTTTTTTTATACATTTAATAACTTTGGGATTAATAATGGATCGGTGTCTTATTGACACCTCTCCATTATTAACCGGGCTTATTGTCACCGTGCAATCAACGGTGACATTAACCCCTTATTACCCCACTTGCCACCGCTACAGGGCAGTGGGAAGAGCCGGGTAAAGTGCCACAATTGGCACATCTTTTGATGCGCCAAATGTGGGGCTGCTGTAGCCTGGTATTATCAGGCTGTTGAGGGCCAAAATCCATGGGCCTTGACAGTCTTTTAATACCAGGCCGCAGCAGTCTGCATTTTACTTGGCTGGTTAACAAAAATAGGGGGACTCCTACGCCGTTTTTTTTTCGAGGGATCCCCTATTTTTGTTAACCAGCCAAGCTAAGCAGACTGCTGTGGCCTGGTATTATCAGCTTGCAAGGTCCATGGATATTGGATCCTTACCAGCCTGAAAATCCAGGCCTCAGCGGTCTGCTTCATCTGGCTGGATAACAAAAATAGGGGGACCCCACGCCAATTTTTTGAGTGGATCCCTATTTTTGTTAATCAGCCAAGATATGCAGACTGCTGTGGCCTGGTATTATCAGGCTTGCAAGGTCCATGGATATTGGCTCCTTAACAGCCTGAAAATCCAGGCCTCAGCGGTCTGCTTCATCTGGCTGGTTAACAAAAATAGGGGGGACCCCACGCCAATTTTTTTCGAGGGGATCCCCTATTTTTGTTAATCAGCCAAGATATGCAGACTGCTGTGGCCTGGTATTATCAGGCTGGCAAGGTCCATGGATCTTGGCTCCTTAACAGCCTGAAAATCGAGGCCTCAGCGGTCTGCTTCATCAGGCTGGTTAACAAAAATAGGGGGGACCCGACGCCATTTTTTATTCGAAGGGAACCCCTATTTTTGTTAATCAGTTCCCTCTGATGTCACTGATTGTGTCCCTGGCTGACCTGAAGTGAAAGTGGAAAGCAATCAATTAAGCTTTCCACTTCCTCTCCTGTCAGCCAGGAGAGGAACTCATTCATTTGGGGGTTTACTGTGAGGCTGCAGCATTAGCTGCGGTCCCTGCAGTAAACATTAACCCTTTCTGAAGGATTACACCGTGGGACCTGACTGTGCATGGGATAGGTAAGAATAATTTTGCTTTTTTATTTTATTTTTATTACAGGAAATGGTTTTTGCAGTCAAATAAAAGATGGTCAAAAACATGTGTCTTTATTTCATTAAAATGATTTTTAATTAAAGTGTGTGTGTTTTATTTTTATTTCATGCAATAGGATTAATAATTGATAGTTGTCTAATTGACAGCTCTCAATTATTAACCTGGCTTAAGGTCACCTTTCAATTACAATGTGGCTTTAACCCCATATTAACCCATTCGCCACCGCTACAGGGCAATGGGAATAGACGGGCAAAGTGCCAGAAAGGGCGAATCTAATTATAGATTTGTCTTTTCTGGGGTGTCTGGGGCAGATGTTAGTAGCCAGGGGGGGCCAAAAATAATGGTCCCTCTCTGGGCTATTATTATCTGCCCCCATTCGCTGGCTTTGTATGTCTGGTTGCGAAAATAGGGCGGGAGCCCACGCATTTTTTTAAACAATTTTACACCTCATATATATATATATATATATATACATGTCATTGAATTTGTGACACATATATATATATATTTATATTTATAGTTCATACACTTCTACATAGTATAATAGCCGCTAAGTCAATTGACGGCTTTTGTGAAAATGCAGAACCCGACATGAAATGACACTTGGTGTACATAGGGTTAACCATGTCTTTTCATGTCCTTTGCTATCTGATTTGCACAAACAATTACATCAGTCTATGTGTGCAAAATTTCACACCTGTAGGGGTTAATTAAAGGTGTAAATTCGTAGAAAAAAAGTCCGTTTTTTTTACAACGAATTTACACCTTTAATTAACCCCTACAGGTGTGAAATTTTGCACACATAGACTGATGTAATTGTTTGTGCAAATCAGATTGCAAACGACATGAAAAGACATGGTTAACCCTATGTACACCAAGTGTCATTTCATGTCGGGTGCTTCTGTCTTTTCACAGAAGCCGGCTTTACCCGGCAATTGAATCAGAGGATATTTTACTATGTAGAAGTGTATAAACTATACATATATGTATATATATATATGTCACAATGACATGTATATATATATATATATATGTATTCTATGTGTGTATATTTAGTGTTTACAAGGAAATAAAGGTTTTTTTTAGTTGCGATATTTTGTTCCCATAGACTTACATGGGACTTCCGGTATCGGAATCGGATATCGCCGATATTTAGTGATATCGGCGATACCATTCCGATCCGATATTTTTAGATATCGAGCAGTATCGCTCAACACTAATGACTGCCTTATGTGCGTTCCATAGAGTAAAAGTATCTATGTCAGGGGTCGAAATCTGTGTGAAATAATTAGTAATTAGTTCCTCAACTTCCTGCCTATATTCTAGTATTTTAAGTAAAGTTGAATTATATTTCCAGAGGTAAGTATTTTCTGAAATTGGACCTAAGGAGAAATCTGCTAGGACAGGGCAACGATCTGATAGAGTTTTCTTAAGGAACTTAAAGCTCTTAAATTTACTTAACTTGAAAACATTCGTAAGAATTAGGTCAATTCGTGAAGTAGTGCCATGTACATCCGAATAGTGTGATTATTCGCAAGAGGAGGTGTTCAAGCACCTAAAAACATTAAAAAGTTTGTTTTGTTTTAGCCAATTCTTTAATACAGGAACTTTGTAGTGAACTGTAGATGATCAGTCAGTTATACTATCTGGGACAATATTAAAAGTCTCCCAGTAAGAAAACATCTCCTGTCTTAACCTCATTGACTCTTTTAAGCAGTTTGTTCAAAAAGGAAATGTGTTTTGTATTTGGAGCATATATATTCACCACAGTACAAGGAGCGTTATTTAGTACACAAATAAGAATGTGGAATCTACCCTGTGGGTCTGCTACTTCATTGACCAGTTGAAATGAGACAGCCCCACCATTCATGGTAATCACTTCTGCCCTCTTTGATGGAGATAGTGCTTTAAACACATGTGGAAAAGATTTATGTTTAAAAACTGGATGGCTGTCTCTCGCCCACTTTACCTCTTGTAGACAAATCAAGTCAGCACGTGTACGATTAATTTCTCTCAACAATTTCTCTCAATTTCTTGATATTCTTTTGAACATTGATGAAACCAGTCATATTTGGACGGATGTTTTCTGTAAACCGACATCTGCTAATAGTATTTTACATGCAACATCCTAGACAGAGCAGAATTATCTCTTCATGTTAAAGAAAGAGAAGAAATTCGAAGTGCACCTGAAGAAACAGAGGAATGGAAGAATGTGACCCAGAGAAGCAGGAGGATCGGGAGGCAGTCAGCACCAATACTGCTCAGGAACCAGTACCAGGCTCTTACACAGGAGAACGATGAAGAAATACATCAAGATAAGTGTTATGTTTCGGTAACTGAGGAGAAATAGCAAAAAATAGCAAAAGTGGTAATACACCAGAGAGGCTGGAACCTATTGGATTGCAGTAACCTGAACTAACCACACAACTAGTGGTAGCCGTGGAGCGTTCCTTTGGTGATCCTAGATGCCTCGTCACAGCCTGAGAGATAACTACACCTAAAGGCAGAAAGATGAAAGCTATCTGCCCCGCAGCAGATCCCCAAAGAAAATAGGAAGCCCCCAAACATGTAATGGCGGTTAGACAAGAAGAAAGCACCGACACAGGCAGAAAATAGAATGAGCAAACGCTGGGGCCCAATCTGTCTAGAAAGAAAAGTACAGGAAAGAATTCTGACTGCAATCCAACAAAGTCCTAACAAAAATACCAACACTTCTGTTTGCCAAAAAATCTGAGATCACACGATCTCATCCACCTAAATCAGATCTCTGGTGTAACAAAATGCTATTCAGCAAATAAAAAGTAACAAAAGAGCAAAGCAAAAGTGCAGACACAAACGGAGCACAATTGCAGCGCCAGACCCCCAAAAGGGGACAGGCTGCAGTCCACTGCAAGCAGCAAACCAGCAATGAAAATCCAACAGAGGAAAAAAAAAACAGCAAACACTTATCTGAAGGAGAGCAGGAAACTAGCAGTTCTTCAAGCAAGACCAGAAGGAACAATTGATAACCGGCAAGGCTGCTGGGAACTCAAGCCACATATATCCCACCATTCAGCGCCAGCTGAAGGCCATTCATTAATCAGTTCATTACCCTCAGCAACCGCTGGAGGGAGCCCCAGCTCAGAAGCCGCCTCCAGCATATTCACAACAGTACCCCCCTTGATGAGGGGTCACCGAACCCTCACCTGCGCAACCAGGCCGATCAGGATGGGCTCGATGATAGGCACGGATAAGTCTCCCAGCATGAATGTCCGAAGCAAACACCCAAGTATTGTCCTCCTGACCATAACCTCTCCACTTAACCAAAAACTGGAGTTTCCGTTTAGCAAAACGAGAATCAAATAACTTCTCAACCACATACTCCAAATTGCCCTCAACCAAAACAGGGTCGGGAGGTGCAGCCATAGGAACCACTGGTTCGACAAACCTCTTCAATAAGGACTGTGGAACAAGTTATGGATCTTAAATGTCCCTGGAAGAAGCAAACGGAAGGAAATCGGAATAATAATTTCCATGATCTTATAAGGTCCAATGAACCTTGGCTTAAATTTTGGAGATGCAAACTTCATAGGGATATTCCTTGAGAACAACCAAACCAAGTCCCCCACTTTAAAACGAGGACCATCAGTCCTATGCCGGTTGGCAAACCGCTGGGCCTTCTCCTGAGAGAGAGACAACCTCTCCACCACCTGGTCCCAAATCTGCTGCATACGCTGCACAATAGAGTCAACCCCCGGACAGACAGAAGCCTCCGCCTGTCCTGAAGAAAATCGAGGGTGAAACCCGGAATTCCAGAAAAATGGAGACATCAAGGTGGCAGAGCTAGCTCTATTATTAAGAGCAAACTCAGCCAAAGGCAAAAAAGAGACCCAGTCATCTTGATAAGCAGACACAAAACATCTCAAATAAGTCTCCAAGGTCAGGTTTGTTCTTTTGGTTTGTCCATTGGTCTGAGGGTGAAATGCAGAGGAGAAAGACAACTGAACACCAAGTTTAGAACAAAAGGTCCTCCAAAATCTGGAAACAAACTGGATTCCTCTGTCAGACACAATGTTCTCAGGAATGCCATGTAACCGAACCACATGCTGAAAGAACAAAGGCACAAACTCAGAGGAGGAAGGCAACTTAGGTAATGGCACAAGATGTATCATCTTGGAAAACCTTTCACAGATTACCCAGATAACGGTCATTCTCTGAGAGACAGGAAGGTCAGAAATAAAATCCATAGAAATATGGGTCCATGGCCTCTTGGGTACAGGTAATGGCATTAACAAACCACTAGAACGAGAGCAAGGCTTGGAAAGAGAGCAAGTCCCACAGGACTGCACAAAGTCCCTGACGTCACGAGACAAAGTAGGCCACCAAAAGCAGCACTCAGAAAGTCTCTGGTACCAAAAATCCCGGGATGACCAGCCAACGCGGAACAATGAATCTCAGACATCACTCTTTTTGGACTGGTCTGGAACAAACAACTTCCCAACAGGGCAGCGCTCAGGTTTATCCTCCTGACACCCTTCCAGAGCAAGTCTCAAATTGAGCGAAAAGGCGAAAGAACCACACCCTCTTTCAAAATAACAGCAGGATCAGATGACTCAGGAGAATCTGCAAAGAAACTCCTCGAGAGGGCATCCGCCTTGACATTCTTAGTGCCAGGAAGAAAAGAAACCACAAAATTAAAACGTGTGAAAAACAAGGCCCACCTGGCCTGTCTAGGATTAAGTCGCTTGGCTGATTCGAGATAAACCAGGTTCTTATTGTCCGTGAGGACCACCACCTGATGTTTGGCTCCTTCCAGCCAATGTCTCCACTCTTCAAAGGACCACTTCATGGCCAATAACTCCCGATTACCCACGTCATAATTACGTTCAGTTGGAGAAAATTTTTAAGAAAAAAAGGCACAAGGGTTACTCTTAGAGCTCTCTGGATCCCTTTGGGACAAAATGGCACCTGCCCCAATCTCAGAGGCATCGACCTCCACCTAAAACGTCAGAGAAACATCAGGCTGCCGTAGAACAGGAGCAGAAATTAATCTCTGCTTAAGTTCCTGAAATGAAGAAACTGCCTCAGGAGGCCAATTCACCACATCTTAGCCCTTTTTGGTCAAATCAGTCAATGGTTTAACAATACCAGAGAAATTACCAATAAATTTACGATAAAAATTGGCAAAACCCAAAAATCTCTGAAGAGACTTCAATGAAGTAGGTTGAACCCAATCACAGATGGCCTGAACCTTGACCGGCTCCATTTCAATAACAGATGGAGACAAAATGAATCCCAGAAATGAGATCTTCTGTACGCCAAAAAGACACTTTGATCCCTTCACATACAGTGCATTCTCTCTCAAAATCTGGAACACAGTCTGAACATGTTTCACATGAGAGTCCCAGTCATTGGATAAAATCAAGATATCATCCAAATAAACAATCAGAAATGTATCCACAAAATCCCTGAAAATATCATTCATGAAGGATTGGAAGACGGAAGGGGCATTAGTAAGCCCAAAAGGCATCACTAGGTACTCAAAATGCCCCTCTGGGGTATTAAACGCTGTCTTCCATTCATCCCCGTGCCTAATGCGAATAAGGTTATACGCCCCCTTGAAGTCAAGCTTGGCAAACCAACTAGCACTTTTCACTCTGGAAAATAGGTCGGAAATCAAAGGTAACGGATATTGATATTTAACAGTGATCTTATTCAGGAGGCGATAATCAATACACGACCTCAATGAACCATCCTTTTTGGCCACAAAGAAAAAACCGGCGCCCAAGTGTGAAGAGGATGGTCTGATATGACCCTTCTCCAATGACTCCTTGATATAAGATCGCATAGCATCGTGTTTAGGTAAAGATAAATTAAAAAGGCGACCTTTAGGAAATTTACCACCAGGCACTAATTCAATAGCGCAATCATAGCTCCTGTGAGGGGGTAAGGATGCAGATTTACTTTCACTAAACACATCAGAAAAATCAGTCAAAAAATCAGGAAATCCTGAGACTGGGGAGAGGCAGAAAAAAACAGTAGTGTCAGTATTAACACATTGGCAGCCCCAACTGGTCACAGACACAGATTTCCAATCCAAAACAGGATTATGAGACTGTAACCAAGGGAAACCTAGTACAATAATGTCATGCAGATTATGCAGTACCCGGAAATTTGCAACTCTCCTGATGATCTGGTTCAATCCTCATTATCAGCTGAGTAGAAAACTGGGGTTTATTCTCCGCCAAAGGGGTAGAATCAATGCCCAGTAGGGGAATAGACTTCCGCAGGGTATCATGGGAAACCCACAATGTTTGGCAAAGTCAAAATCCATCAGGTTAATAGCTGCTCCTGAATCAACAAAAGCCTGAGCAGAAAATGTGGACAGGGAGCAAATCAGGGTAACAGTCAACAGAAATTTAGTCTGAACACTACCCAAGACAACTGAGCGTGCAAAACGTCTTCCCCGCTTAGGGCAGACAGAAATAGCATGGGAAGCATCACCACAGTAGAAACATAACCCATTGTGCTTTCGAAACTCATGATGCTGAGCCCCAGAAGTCACTCCATCACACTGCATGGGCTCAGGAGCTGGCTCACAAGGCAACACAATCTCACGCATACCTCTGCGCTCACGCAAACGTCTGTCAATTTGAATAGCCAAAGACATAGAATCATTGAGACCAGAGGGAACAGGGAATCCCACCATAACCTCCTTTACTTTTTCTGACAGACCCTTTCGAAAAAGGACTGCCAAAGCATCATCATTCCATTTGGTCAGGACTGCCCACTTTTGAAATCTTCAAGACCCTAAGTTAATGCCAACAAGATCTTATCAGCTTGATCAGTGACATTAGGTTCATCTTACAATAACCCCAGAGCCTGAAAAAATACATCAACATCATTCAAAACAGGATCCCCAGGTGTCAGGGAAAAAGCCCAATCCTGAGGTTCGCCGCGCAGCAGGGAGATGACAATTTGAACCTGCTGTGCTGCGTTCCCTGAGGACTTAGGCCTTAAGGCAAAAAACAACTTACAGTTATTTTTGAAATTTAGAAATTTAGATCGATCCCCCAAAAACAAATCTGGCATGGGGATCCTAGGTTCCACAACCGGCAACCCAGCAAGATAGGTAGCAATACTCTGAACCTCAGTGGCAAGCTGATCCACATGGCCAGACCACTGTGCAAACTCCATTGAGAGAAAAAAAAATTCTCCTCAGCACCCAGAGAAAAGAGGGGAAAAAATGACAAACAGAGTTTCCTTATTACTATTTTCACCTTCTGTGAGTACCATACAATTTTCAGTTTTTTGGGCCGGTTTTTTGTTTCGGTAACTGAGGAGAAATATCAAAAAATAGCAAAAGTGGTAATACACCAGAGAGGCTGGAACCTATTGGATTGCAGTAACCTGAACTAACCACACAACTAGTGGTAGCCGTGGAGCGTTCCTACGGTGATCCTAGACGCCTCGTCAAAGCCTGAGAGATAACTACGCCTAAAGGCAGAAAGATGGAAGCTATCTGCCCTGGACCAGATCCCCAAGGAAAATAGGAAGCCCCCAAACATGTAATGGCAGTTCGACAAGAAGAAAGCACGGACACAGACAGAAAATAGAATGAGCAAACGCTGGGGCCCAATCTGTCTAGAAAGAAAAGTACAGGAAAGAATTCTGACTGCAATCAACAAAACCCTAACAAAAATACCAACACTTCTGATTGCCAAAAAACCTGAGATCACACGATCTCATCCACCTAAATCAGATCACTGGTATAACAAAACGTTAATCAGCAAATAAAAAGTAACAAAAGAGCAAAGCAAAAGTGCAGACACAAACGGAGCACAATTGCAGCACCAGACCCCCAAAAGGGGACAGGCTGCAGTCCACTGCAAGCAGCAAACCAGCAATGAAAATCCAACAGAGGAAAAAAAAAAAAGCAAACACTTATCTGAAGGAGAGCAGGAAACTAGCAGTGCTTCAAGCAAGACCAGAAGGAACAATTGATAACCGGCAAGGCTGCTGGGAACTCAGGCCACTTATATCCTACCATTCAGCGCCAGCTGATGGCCATTCATTAATCAGTTCATTACCCTCAGCAACCACCGGAGGGAGCCCCAGCTCAGAAGCTGCCTCCAGCATATTCACAACAGATAAGACTTTGGCCACAAGCAATAACCTTGTACGCCCTCAGAGTCCTCCTGAATGGAGATAGAAAACTGTTGTGAAGAAGAAACGGAGAGTTGTTGTCATGAAGATTCCCTGTTGAGAGGAACAGAGGCCGCTATCTGCAGACCAGATTTAACCTCAAGGGAAATGTGCTGTCTTCCAGGTGCAAAAATTAAAGATGTGTCTGACAGGATATCAGGACTCTTCAGACCTACAGATGACTACCCATTCCTGCTAATACTTGTGGGGACAAATGACACCACAAGAAATGACCTGGAAACCATCTGCAGTGACTTTGAAAACTTAGGTAAGAAAGTGAAAGAACTGGGAGCGCAGGTGGTCTTCTCTTCCATCCTTCCAGTGGATGGCCATGGAACAAGGAGGTGGAAGAAGATTCTGAAGGTGAACAACTGGCTATGTCGATGGTGCCGTCAGCAAGGATTTGGATTTTTGGATCACGGAGTGAATTACCTATACAATGGACTACTTTCTAGAGATGGTGTGCACCTTACAAAGACTGGAAAACATGTATTTGGAAGTCGCCTTGCTACACTCATCAGGAGAGCTTTAAACTAGAACAATGTGGGAAGGGAAGCAAAACGCCAGCAAAAGCCATACACCTGACAAATACTATTGAGAATTCTGCTATTAGAAGTGAAGGGGAAGAACAAAGACAAAAAAATCTACATAATAAAAATATTGAAGAAAGAGAAACCAATCACAAACTAAAATGTTTCTATACAAATGCACAAAGCATGGGCAACAAACAAGGAGAATTGGAACTACTAATGCAGAAAAAGAAATATGATGTCATTGGAATCACTGAAACTTGGTGGGAAGGTACACATGATTGGAATACAAGGCTAGAAGGATACAACTTATATGCAGGAAACAGACTTGATAAACGAGGAGGAGGTGTCGCATTATATGTTAGAAAAGCGTATATCTGCACAGATATTGACGCTTCAGAGACTGGGAGTTCTGTGGAAACTGTTTGGGTAAGAATACAAAGACAGAACAATGGAAAGGACACCATTGTAGGCATTTACAACAGGCCACCTATGCAAGCTGAAGATATGGATGAACTCTTTAGCATCAAATGTTCAAGTTCTCCAAAAAATATGACATAGTGGTCATGGGAGATTTCAACTATCCAGACATTTGTTGGGAATCTCTCTCAGGCAAAACTAACAGGTCAAGGAAATTCTTATCCTCTCTTGCTGACAACTTTATCTTCCAAAAGGTAGGGAGAAAACAAGGGGATCTGCTACCTTGGATCTAATCCTTATAAACAGGTAGGAAATGGTTGAGGAGGTAAGAGTGGCTGGGACCCTAGGAGATAGTGACCATGCTATTTTAGAATTTTGGATAACTAGAGGAGGAAGACCTGTGAAGACTCACACTTCAAAGGTTAGATTTCAGAAAGGCAGATTTTAAGGGATTCAGAAAGAGAATTGGAAGGATCCAATGGCTGGATATACTTAAGGACAAAAATGTCCAGGAAGGATGGGAAATCTTGAAAAATGAAATTCTCAAAGCACAATTATTAACAATTCCAAAAAGAGGGAAGAATAGGAAGCATGGTGACCGGTCTGCAAAGCATGTCCTATGAGGAACGGTTGCAGGATTTGGGAATGTTTAGCTTGCAAAGAAGAAGACTGAGAGGAGACTTAATAGCTGTCTACAAATATCTCAAGGGCTGTCACATTGTAGAAGGATCATCTTTATTCTCATTTGCACAAGGAAAGACTAGAAGCAATGGGATGAAACTGAATGGGAGGAGACACAGATTAGATATTAGAAAAAACTTTTTGACAGTTAGGGTGATCAATGAGTGGAACAGGCTGCCACGAGAGGTGGTGAGTTCTCCTTCAATGGAAGTCTTCAAACAGAGGCTGGACAGACATCTGTCTGGGATGATTTAGAGAATCCTGCTTTGAGCAGGTGGTTGGACCAGAAGGCCCAGGAGGTCCCTTCCAACTCTACCATTCTATGATTCTATGATTTAAGGAAACCAGGATGGATGAACACAGAACTTAAGCACATGCTAAAAAGGAAGAAAGAAATGTTTATAAAATGGAAAGAGGGAGGCATATCTAAAGAAGAATATAATGCCATCTGCAGAACCTGCAGGGCACAAATCAAATTATCTAAAGCTGACAATGAATTAAGGCTTGCAAGAGACGTCAAAAGCAACAAAAAAGGATTTTGGGGATACGTCAAAAGTAAAAGAAAAGTCAAAGATGATATAGGATTTTTACAGGATGAAAATGATGAAATGGTAAGACAGGATGTTGAGAAGGCTGAACTTTTAAATTCCTATTTTGCATCTGTTTTCTCTCAGAAAGGAAATGTAACATCAACTGATCATCACTGTCCTATTAAAGGAATAGAAGAATCCAGGATATCTATAAACAGAAAGACAGTGAGGAAACACTTAGCTAACCTAAATGAATTCAAGTCTCCAGGTCCAGATGAATTACACCCCAGAGTACTGAAGGAGATAGCAGAAGAAATTCTTGAACCACTGTCCATAATCTTTGAAAATTCTTGGAGAACAGGAGAAGTCCCAGAAGACTGGAGAAGAGCAAATGTTGTTCTTATCTTCAAAGAGGGGAAGAAGGTGGACCCAGGGAACTACAGGCCGGTGAGTCTGACTTTTATACCAGGAAAGATCTTTGAACAAATTGTTAAAGAACATGTATGTAAGTACCTGGATAAGAATGAAGTGATTAAACAGAGTCAGCATGGGTTTGTAACTAATAAGTCATGTCAGACTAACTTAATTTCCTTCTATGACAGAATCACTGACTGGGTGGATCAGGGAAATGCTGTAGATATAGTATATCTTGAATTCAAGTATGGAATGGACAAGGCAACTGTTAGGTGGATTCATAACTGGCTTTGTGAACGGACCCAAAGAATGGTCGTAAATGGCTGCACATCCAGTTGGAAGAATGTCTCAAGTGGGGTACCACAAGGCTCTGTTTTGGGCCCTGTATTGTTCAATATCTTTATCAATGACTTAGATGAAGGAATTGAGGGTAAACTGATCAAATTTGCTGATGACACAAAGCTAGGAGGGGTAGCTAATACTAGAGAAGAGAGAGAGAGAGGATTCAAAAAGATATAAATAAATGGAGCAGTGGGCAGCAACTAACAGAATGGTTTTTAACAGGGAAAAAAGCAAAGTACTACATCTGGGCAATAAAAATGAAAAAAGCATATACAAAATGGGAGGAGTAGGGCTAAGTAACAGCACATGTGAAAAAGACTTGGGTATACTAATTGTTCACAGACTGAACATGAGTCAACAGTGTGATGCAGCAGCAAAAAAGGCAAATACAATTCTAGGATGTATCAACAGAAGCATACAGTCTAGATGACGTGAGCTCATTATTGCCCTCTATTCCTCTTTGGTCAGACCTCATCTGGAATACTGTGTCCAGTTTTGGGCACCACATTTTAAAAAAGACATCAACAAACTGGAGCAAATTCTGAGAGGAGCCACCAGAATGGTGACCCGTCTGCAAACCATGTCCTATGAGGAACGGTTGCAGGATTTAGGAATGTTTAGCTTGCAAAAAAGAAGACTGAGAGGAGACTTAATAGCTGTCTACAAATATCTCAAGGGCTGTCACATTGTAGAAGGATCATCTTTATTCTCATTTGCACAAGGAAAGACTAGAGGCAATGGATGAAATTGAATGGGAGTAGACACAGATTAGATATTAGAAAAACTTTTTGACAGTTAGGGTGATTAATGAGTGGAACAGGCTGCCATGAGAGGTGGTGAGTTCTCTTTCAATGAAAGTCTTTAAACAGAGGCTGGACAGACATCTGTCTGGGATGATTTAGAGAATCCTGCTTTGAGCAGGGGGTTGGACCAGATGGCCCAGGAGGTCTCTTCCAACTCTACCATTCTATGATTCTATGATTCTAATCAACAGTATACCAATGGGTCAATTTTTGAGGATGAGCAGAATTTGCTCTAAAGAATCCGATTTTGAGAAACAATCTGTTAGGGTTTGAGTTCCCGCTGCTGCACAAGGGAGTCTCGAACCAGTCCCGCTGCGGACCCCCATCCATCTCCGGCCACAGTGGAGCCTGCTCAGCAAAGACGTCGGTCCCAGCATCTCGCCCGGTCTAATACTGTGCAGAGACTTGTTGCTGCCTCTTCAGTTTCTGCTATTATAGCCACTACTGGTCAGCGGCGAGCAGACGTCTTTAGGTCTAAGTCCTTTGTTGCTTCATCTGAGCATGCCAAGGGCAAGATCTCCCATTGGAGATCAGAGGTCACATGCTCAGATACAGCTGCCACTCCTATTGGTCCTTCAGGAAGTTCCTCTGGCTGTTGATGTTCTGAAGCAGCTTCCCATTGGTCATTCATGGAAGGTCTTTTTCTCGTGGCTGCTATAAAAGGCTGTCCTTACCGCACGGCCATGCGCTAGGATCAATTGCATTATGTGCTTTGCGCCAGTGTGATCATGCACTCATGTGGTTAGGGCTCGGCTGAAATAAGCCCCTAGAATACCGGCACCTCCGGTGAGGAGATTTGAGTGCACGTGGTTAGGGCTTGGCTGAAATAAGGCCCTAGAATACCGGCTTCTCCGGTGAGGAGATTGCTTGATTGCGTTGCTGTCTGCATGGTCACGGACTGCTATCCGCACAGCAGTTATCTGTGTATCCCTGTGGTGTTAACAGGACACAGTATCTATCTCTGCGTCTTTACCTCAGCGACTCTGTGGTGTAACAGAGTTCGCTTATATCGCTATATAGCGCTGCGGTATTCCCGCTAGCGGCTCTGTGGTTTAACAGAGTTCGCACTATCTGCCACAGCACGCTACGGCGTTTGTTTTAGCGACTCTGCGGGATAACAGAGTTCGCTACTTACGCCATCTTACTAGCAGCAGGCTCTGCCTGCACGGTGGACCCCGGGCTGCGAACATACCTCTCTACACTATTTATTACGTGCGTACCGCATACCCTAACACAATCTGAGGAATTATGTGAAAGATTTTTACAGAGGGGATACAACTTGAGTAGCATAAAAAGAGGTTATAGGAGAGGGAAACTCAGTAAAAGGTCTGACTTATTATACCCCCAAGAGAAATCCATTAAAAATGATACAGTCAGATTTATCTCAACATATAATGCAAGAAATGTTGAGATGTGGAAAGCAATGCAAAAGCACTGGGACATACTAAAAACGGATAATTCATTAACCTCTTATGTTACCAACAACCTCAGTATTACCTACACACATTCTCGCAATATTAAGGACCAGTGATGGGTGAGCACTAAAATGCTTGGGTGCTCGTTGCTCTGGTTGAGCAAATTGGAATACTCGGGTACTCGGACTGAACAACGAGCCCAATGTAAGTCTATGGGAGACCAGAGCATTTTTACCGCGATCCCCCTCGGGGGTCCTTTTAAGGTCTAAAAATGTCTGAAAATTATGGAAACATCATGGGGATCGCCCCAGGAAGCATTGCTGACTAATAGTTCACAGCTTTAAACAATGTTGTCAGAGTTTCATGCCATTTTTACTGGTGCACCAAAAAACATACCTAAACGAAACCAAAATGGATTTTGCTGGGAAATATGTTAAATAATGCCAAAATGTTCTTCCACCACTTGGGCTATGTTCAGACGCAGAGTTTTTGAAGCATTTTTCAACTTTGACATTGCTTTCAACAAAAACAAATGCATTCACTGGGAAATGTCATTGTAACATTTACCAACCCTAACTGGCTATGTGGTGTGTGACACTTAAGCAGACACATCTTGTTTCATTTATGAATGAGGGACTCAAAGTCACAGAGCATATTTTTACGGTGACATCAGGCGGCATTAATCTTCTTAAATGGCCATTATTAAACAGTGGGTCTCCTAAACTGTTATAGCCTATGCAGTGAGTGGGTGGGCTGCAAAGAATTACGACGCACCACAATACCCCTTTCACGAGAGGTACAGGAAGGCTTCCAGAAAAAATGTTGCATTGAATGCAAGGCCTGGCTTGCCCCAAAGTTACATGCACCCTAATAAGCTTTGCAAGCCACGTACTGGATGGCCACCGGAAAATCCACTTCACATATTCATTTTGTACTCCCATTCTGTTTTCCTATGTATTGACTGCAAGGCTTGCCCTGCTACCAATTCATATGCACCCCAATAAGGCTTTGAACCCACATACTGGATGGGCCCAGGAAAATCCACTTCACATTATTCAGTTTGTACTCCCATTCGCTTTTCTTATGCATTGACTGCAAGGCCTGCCCTGATACCAAGTCATATGCACCCAATAAGCCTTTGAACCCACACACTGGATGGGCACAGGAAAATCCACTTCACATTATTCAATTTGTACTCCCATTCTGTTTTCTTATGCATTGACTGCAAGGCCTTCCCTGCTACCAAGTCATCTGCACCCCAATAACCCCAATCCCCCTTGGAAGAAATATGTAGGAGGACCTCTTAACAAAAAATGTCCCATTAAAAAGGAGCAGGTCTTCTAGACTTGTAATGGCCATACACTAAGTGTATTGAGCTGACAAACATTTCCCCTGTGGGGTACATCTCAACCTTTTCCATAACAAGTATTTAATGCCCAACAGATACCCCCACCCTTGTTAGAATTTCGACACTGGCTATAGCAGCAAGGAACACGTTAACACTGGTGATCTAGTGGTGGCAGATGATGAGATGAGGAGAAAGGCCTGATTAAAAATAGGCCAATTAAAAAGAGCAGGTCTCCTAGACTTGGAATGCCAATACACTTAGTGTATGAGCTGGCAAACATTTTCCCCTGTGGGGTACACCTCAACCCTTTTCAGAACAAGTATTTTATGCACTGAATAACCACCTACCCTTGTTAATAATTCGACACTGGCTATAGCTGCACGGAACACGTAAACCATTTTGATCTAGTGGCAGTGGATGATGAGACTCTGAGGAAGGCCTGATTTAAAATTATGCCCAATTTAAAGGACTGAGTCTCCTAGACTTGAAATGCCCGTACACTTAGTGTATGGGCTGACAAACATTTTCCTCTTTGGGGTACACCTCAACCATTTTCAGAACAATTATTATACGCACAGCATAACCACCCACCCTTGTTAATAATTCGACATTGGCTGTAACTGCACGGAACTCGTAAACCATGTTGATCTAATGGCGGTGGATGACGAGATTTGGAGGAAGGCGTGATTTAAAAGTATGCCCAATTTAAAGGATCAGGTCTCTTAGACTTGGTATGCCCATACATGGACTGGAAAACATTTCCCCTGTGGGGTACACCTCAAACTTTTTCAGAACAAGTATTTTACGCCCAGCAAAACCACCCACCCTTGTTCAGAATCCGACAATGGCTGTAGCAGCATGGAACACGTTAACGCTGATGATCTAGTGACTGAAGATGATGAGACGTGGAGGAAAGCCTAATTTAAAACTATGCCCAATTTAAAGGACCAGGTCTCCTAGACTTTGAATGCCCATACACTAAGTGTATGGCCTGGCAAACATTTCCTCTTGGTGTAGATATCAACAAAGTGTTTCCATTTTTTTATGGGCATACTAAACACCTTGCAAAACTGTAACATGGTTTCCTACACAGTTGCTGCTGGGAAGGTGCATGTTTATAGTAATAATATGGCGGATGAATCGTTGGATGAAGTGATCTGGAAAAGCTAAATGCTGATGACAGAAATGGGAAAGTACATGATTAATAACAGCAGTGGCTATGGGAGGTATGAGATCCAGGATACAGCCAACAATGATTCATCGTTTAGCCACCATCAATTACCAGAATTGGTTTCATGCCCATTTGAAGATTGGTGTAATAGAAGCTCATGTGAGACTCGACCTAAGACATTCCCATCCAAAATATGTTGCCAAAGACGCACGTGTCTGTGTGAAGGGCAAAGTGCAACATGCTAGTAAGATGCTGAATTAGAGAAAGCAGATCAGTGTTGGAGGAAAACCAAACAAACTAATGGATGCTCATGAAAAACTAAGTTTAAAGAGGAGTGCACCTTCCGTAACTATAAACACACCACTGCACAAGCTTCTTCATCTTCACCCATGCATATTACCGATAATATCCAAATGTTCCAGTCTAAATTAATTGTCCTAGTGTAAAGAAAACTGTTAAAGGAATGGCACAAAATATACATAACCACGACCCTTTTCAACATATGGACGATGATGGTATTGATGATGACTTAGAAATTTACCACATCCAAACCAATAAGATGAAGATCACAGCTGCAAAAAATGTGCAAAAGAGGCAATGAATGTCTGGAAAATCACTTTTTCTAGGGCAAAGTTTACCTCTTACTAAAGTGGTACCGAATGAGGTATACACAGCTCTCAGGTGTACTAGCGTGAGATGCTTGAAAGATGATGGATTCTGATTTGTCCATGTCCACTTTTTGAAAGCGAGCAGAAAAGAAGGATGATATAGCTGGAAGACATGTGATTTTGGTCAGTAAGGAGGTGATGTCAGGTACAGATAGTTAGATCTGGATGTCATCGGCGTAGTGATGATATTGCCAACCGTGCTATTACATCAGCTGTCCCAGGCCGAAGGTGTATATGGAGAAGAGTAGGGGTCCTAGAACAGAGCCTTCGGGAGCACCGAAAGACAGGTGTTAAGGTGAGGAGGTGGTGTGGGAGAGGGAGACAATGAATGTCCCCCTACCAGTCTTGTTTTTTAAAGACTCTGCCGATAACCCCAAAAAGGACATTAACCCCAACTTTGTTGGTTAAACACCAGGTTCCATTAATAGTGTCTACTGATGATACCACTGCTTCTTCCGCTATTGTGCGAGCAAGCCAATCCCTTGTCCACGGTGCATGCAGAGATGCCTCCTGCCCTGCACCTGCCGTTGACCACAGTCAGATAGCACCATCGTCAAGCACATCCACGTCCTTGTCCCAGTGCAGCCTTCAGTTGTCCATAACCCAGTCATTGGACCGTAAGTGGAAAGATGCAGCCAACGGCCCACAGACTACAGTACTAAATTAACAAATTTCTTGTCTGCTTGGGCTCTAAATGTTGCATTTTAGGCTCATTGGAGACGGATACTTTCCACAATCTGATGGCGGTGACAGTAACAAGGTACTCGGTCCCCACCCGCCACTATTTCTCCATGTATGCCGTCATGACATTACACAAGCAAGCACTTGTCCCACAACATTACCCGGGCCATCAACAATGCTATTACAGGGAAAGTGCAGCTAACTATGGACCCGTGGACAAGTACTTGTGTGCAGGGACCGTACTTCTTGCTGACATCACACTGGGTTTGCGTAGAAGTCATGACCCAGTCAGACATTGTGTAAGGTTCTATGTATATATTCCTGAAACTCAGTTTGTTCGTCAGCCATTTTACTTTCTGTCTTGCTGCAGCTATCTTGCCCTCAGTCAAAATGGAGTTTCCAGCTTGCATGTTCCCGCCCTGATTCTCTCCTTTGCTTCTTAAGCAGCCACAGCTGAGCAATCAGTGCTTCAGAATCTAGCCTGCAGTGAACCTGTGACTTGACTCCTGTAAGCCTTGGACCTTGTACTCCAGCTATTCCTACTGAGGAACTCTGAAGCACTTGTGGACTCTGAACCCTGCTCTTTGAAAGACCCACGTTTGCATGGACTTACGGTAACAGAGAAGAAGATCCTGAATCTGTATTGGAGAGTGATTGCTGAGCTTGGATTACTCTGGCCTGCTGTGTCTCCTGTTTCTGTGTCTGCAAACTGTGTGACTATTTCTGCCAACTTGTATGAAGTAATACAGGACTTTTCTATATCAAACCTGTGACTCCTGTGTTTTCATCGCACCCAAGCACAAGACGCTATATGAACTGTACTACATACATTACAAGATTCTGAAGCCAAAACGTTAGTGTCTGCTGGGTCTGGAAGGCTGTGTCTGCTGTACTGTGGATATCAGACGTCCGGTTGTACTTTCTGTGATGACAGTGGTTGTGACTTCTCACAACCATTCCAGGTGAGCAATTCCCTTAAGTTTTTTCTTTTTGCAGTGTTACCACAGGTAAACACTATTGTTTTTTTTTTTTTTCCTTTCTTTTCTCTTTTTTGTCTGCTGTAACTCTGGATATCAGATGTCTGGTTGAAACTTTCTGTGATGATAGTGGTTGTGACTTCTCACAACCATTCCAGGTGAGCAGTTCCCTTAATTTTTTTTTCTCTCTGCAGTGTTGCCACAGGTGAACACTATTGTTTTTTTTTTTCTCCTCTTCTTCCAGTAATCCTGTCTTAAAAGATCTGGAAAATGGAGGCCCGCATAAAGGAACTTTGCGGAGTGACTGATAATATCCTTGCAGATTTGCAGAATATAAGGACCCGTTTTACAAATCTACAGGACCTCAATAATCACAATTTGCAAGTGGTTGGACAGACTACCCAGGATTTGCGAGCCAGGATTGAGGTTCTAGAGGGGCGAGTCCAGGCTCCTGCCGTAGCCCCGAGTGCTGGGATTCCCAAGTTGCCCCCTTTTCGTTTTGGCGGTGAACGTGAGAAATTCAGGGGATTTATTAATCAATGCAATCTTTTTTTTTCTGCACATGCTTCACAATTTCCCACTGAACGATCTAAGGTGCTTACTATAATTATGTTGCTTACCAACAAGGCTTTAATGTGGGCAAACCCTCTGATTGAGACTGAGGATGATTGTTTGAATCACCTTGATGATTTTATTTCAGCCATGGGGCAGGTGTTTGATGACCCCAATCGAGGTGCAACAGCTGAAGCAGCCATGTTAGCTTTGCGCCAAGGTAAGCACTCGGTAGCTGAATATGCCTTGGATTTCAGGAGATGGGCCCTTGATACCACCTGGGACAGTTCCGCCAAAAAAATCTATTTTTCGAAAGGGGTTATCTCCACTGATTAAGGATGAACTTGCTCGTGCCGACCCTCCCACTGCGTTAGGTGACTTTATTAACTACTGCATCCGTATTGATACTCGTCTGACTGAACGCAGGCAAGAGAGATGGTTCGAAAGCAATCGTACTAACCTTTTCCTATCTTCCTCTCCAGCTAAGGAACCTTTGAGTAGGATTACACGGGAACCTGAACCTGAACCCATGCAGGTAGACTCTTTACAACGACGGGTTAGTGATGCACGCAAGGAACATCGTTTTAAGGAGAATCTATGTTTCTATTGTGGTAAGTCAGGGCACTTCATTATAAACTGCCCCAGCGGTTCTCGTAAGACTACTGCAGCACTCATTCATTGTGAGTGTTGCGAGAGGGGATCTGTCAGGTCCGAGCCTCAGGCTCCAGAGAGATCTGCAGCAACAGATCTTGATTTCTCGGACTTAAACTCCGTTACCTCTGAGGACGTTGACTGTGTAAACGCTGCCATTTTTCAAGTTTCCTCAGCGGTGTCCCAGCTGAGTTGTAAGAAAAACAATTCTCATTGCTTTCTTTCCATCAAACTCTGGGTTGACTCAGCTTGGGTGTCTAGCTCTGCTATGATCGACTCAGGGGCAAGTGGAAATTTTATGGATGTCTCCTTTTCTCTGAAACAGGTAATACGTTCAGTGAAGAAGGCTACTCCAGTACAGATGGAAACTGTGGATGGCTCCCTGCTGACCTCTGGACCAGTGGATCAGGAAACAGAGCCTTTGAGGGTTCTTATGGGTAAAGATCATCAAGAGAAACTGTCCTTTATGCTTATCTCTTCTCCCCACTTTCCCATTATTCTAGGGCTACCATGGCTGCAGGCTCAGAATCCTACCATTAACTGGGAGACCAAGGAATTACACTTTCCAGAGAAACAGATGAGTCCAAAAGTTTCAGCTTGCTCTGTTCCTAAAGGAATCATGTCAGTCCCTGAACTACCAGCTGTATACCAGGAATATGTGGATTTATGTGACAAGAAGAACGCTGACCAGCTTCCTCCTCACCGTCCATATGATTGTCCAATTGAATTATTGCCTGGAGCAGAGATACCTTTTGGTAAGATCTACCCCCTGGCGGGGCCCGAGCTAAAGGCTTTAAAGGATTACATAGATGAAAATCTAGCCAAGGACTTCATACGCCCCTCTTCATCTCCTGCAGGTGCACCCATCTTCTTTGTAAAGAAGAAAGAGACCATGCGTAGACTATAGGGAACTCAATAAGTTTACTATTAGAAACCGTTATCCATTGCCTTTAATCCCTGAGTTATTGGAGAGAGTGCGACATGCCAACATTTTTTCTAAACTAGATCTTCGTGGGGCCTATAACTTAGTCCGTATTAGACCTGGGGATGAATGGAAGACTGCATTCAGGTCACGCTATGGACACTTTGAATATCTAGTTATGCCTTTTGGTCTGAGTACCGCCCCAGCCACTTTCCAACACTTGGTGAATGACATCTTCAGGGATCTCCTAGATACATTCGTGGTAATTTATTTGGATGATATTCTAATTTTTTCTAACTCCACAGAGGAACATCATGGACATGTGAGAATGGTCTTGGAACGTCTAAGACAAAATCATCTTTACATCAAACTTGAAAAGTGTGAATTCCATAGGACCGAAATTCAATTTCTGGGGTATGTACTGTCTACACAAGGAATTAGTATGGATGGAAGCAAAACCCAAGCCATCAAGGATTGGCCAAGTCCTAGAAATGTGAAGGAGGTACAGCGCTTCATCGGGTTTGCCTACTTCTATAGACGTTTCATTAGAAATTTCTCTGAGGTAGTGTCACCTATCACTCAACTTACCCGGAAAGAGTCTAGGTTTTCCTGGACTCCCCAAGCCCAGGAAGCATTTTCCCGTCTAAAAGATAAATTTACCACTGCACCTATCCTAGTACATCCCAACCCCGAGCTTGCCTTCATAATAGAGGTGGATGCTTCAGACTGTGCCGTTGGAGCTATACTCTCTCAGAGAACAAGTGAGAAGAATGTCTTGCATCCCTGTGCCTTCTTTTCCCAGCAGTTGTCTTCGGCTGAGAGGAACTACGATGTGGGCAATAGAGAGTTGTTGGCCATTATTGCCGCCTTCAAAGAATGGAGACACCTTCTTCAGGGAGCTGCACAGCAAATAGTCGTCCTGACAGATCATCGTAACCTTGAGTTTATCAGGTCGGCTAAGTGCCTGACTCCTCGCCAGGCTCGCTGGAATCTTTTCTTAAACCAATTTAATTTTATCATCTCTTATAGACCAGGATCGCGCAATGGAAAGGCTGATGCACTCTCTAGGATTTACTCAGCAGAGACACGTCCAATTACTCCTCCTAAGACTATTCTTCCTGACTCTAGATTCCTAGGAGTAATTCATAATCAAGACCTACTTAAGGACATCAAGGAAGCATACCATGCGGATTCCTTTTTGGCACAACCCCCAAGGGACGTAAGTCTTGTCTTTAAGAATGGTGTGTGGATTCAGGGACAACGTCTGTATATTCCTGAAACAGTCAGATTAAGAGTATTGCAACTCATTCACGATTCCAAGATAGCTGGGCATAGAGGAATTCTAAAGACACAGGAATTTCTTTCTCATTTCTTTTGGTGGCCCACTTGCAGGAAGGATGTTTTGAATTATGTCACTTCATGTGAGGTCTGTGCAAGATGCAAAACACCTCGCTCCTCACCAACTGGTCTGTTACAGCCTCTTCCCACCCCGTCCCGCCCGTGGGGATCCATTTCTATGGACTTCATTGTGGAGTTACCAACCTCTCAGGGGAAGAACACCATTCTAGTGGTGGTTGACCGTCTAACAAAGGCAGCTCATTTTATCCCTTGTGTCGGCTTACCCACTGCAAAACAGACATCAGATTTGATGATTAAAGATGTGTTTCGCTTACATGGAGTACCGGATGAGGTTATTTCGGATCGAGGGGTGCAATTCACTTCTAGGTTTTGGCAAAATTTCTGTGCAGCATTGGACATTAAAGTAAACCTTTCTTCTGCTTTTCATCCCCAGACTAATGGACAGACCGAACGAACCAATCAAACCCTGGAGCAGTATCTCCGCTGCTTTATCTGCCACCTACAGGATGATTGGGTGGATCTACTTCCATTAGCTGAGTTCTCGTATAACAACTCTCAGAGTGCCTCCACTAAACAGTCTCCTTTTTACTCTAATCTAGATTATCATCCTAACATTCTACCACGATTTCCCATAGAAACGCCTTTACCAGCAGTGGCTGAAAGAATCACGTCTTTACAGAAGAATATGGATCTTCTAAAGGAAAATCTGGAATCGGCTCAAGAAAGGTACAAGAAAGCAGCAGATAAATTTCGTAAACCTGCACCAGCTTTCAAGGTAGGAGACTTGGTCTGGCTGTCAACCAGAAATCTTAAGTTAAGGATTCCATCGTCTAAGTTGGGACATAAGTACATTGGACCCTATAAAATCAGTAAAATTATAAGTGCCGTTGCTTGTCGTCTTCAACTGTCCAGAACTATGAGAATCCACCCTGTCTTTCATGTATCCCTACTAAAGGCTGCGACACCCAATACGTTTCCTGGACGTTCCTCTCCTTGCCCTGACCCAGTGCTGGTCGATGGTCAGGAAGAATTTGTGGTGGAAAGGATTTTAGATTCCAGGTTGTATAGAAATCAGTTACAATATCTGATTAAATGGCAGGGCTACCCAGTGGAGGACAACTCATGGGAACCGGTCAATAACGTTAATGCTCCTCGCTTGCTCCGTCAGTTTCATCAGAGGTACCCACACAAGCCTGGTCTGAGGTCATCCGGAGGTTGTCCTTAAGGGGGAGTAATGTAAGGTTCTATGTATATATTCCTGAAACTCAGTTTGTTCGTCAGCCATTTTACTTTCTGTCTTGCTGCAGCTATCTTGCCCTCAGTCAAAATGGAGTTTCCAGCTTGCATGTTCCCGCCCTGATTCTCTCCTTTGCTTCTTAAGCAGCCACAGCTGAGCAATCAGTGCTTCAGAATCTAGCCTGCAGTGAACCTGTGACTTGACTCCTGTAAGCCTTGGACCTTGTACTCCAGCTATTCCTACTGAGGAACTCTGAAGCACTTGTGGACTCTGAACCCTGCTCTTTGAAAGACCCACGTTTGCATGGACTTACGGTAACAGAGAAGAAGATCCTGAATCTGTATTGGAGAGTGATTGCTGAGCTTGGATTACTCTGGCCTGCTGTGTCTCCTGTTTCTGTGTCTGCAAACTGTGTGACTATTTCTGCCAACTTGTATGAAGTAATACAGGACTTTTCTATATCAAACCTGTGACTCCTGTGTTTTCATCGCACCCAAGCACAAGACGCTATATGAACTGTACTACATACATTACACATTGGGAGACCATGTCACAGATGTGTGGAGGAGACAGGTTGTGGAAGGCTTGGTATTTCATATTTAGGGTTTTGAATTTTAGCCAATGGGCAATAGGAAGGCAGTGAAGGGCATGGCAGAGAGAAGAGGCTTGGGAATAAAATAGGGACAGTTGGATTACTCTGGCAGCAGAGTTTTGGATTGATTTGAGTGGTGCAAGAGTGCTAGAGGGAAGCTTAGAGAGTATAAGGTTGCAATAGTCGAGGTGGGAGAACATGAGAGCGTGCGCAAACATTTTTGAATTTTCTTGGAATGTACAGATCCAGGAAATGTTTTTGAGTTATAATAGGCAGGAGGAAGCAAGGGCTTGAATCTTAGCTTGAAAGAGAGGGCAGAGTGTGACATCCTGGCATTACTGTCATGTGTGCATTGCCACGAAGATCGTCGCGGTTGCACATTCTGACTTCTCATAGCTGAGTTGCTGTTTCTTTGTGTTTGGCAGTTAGGGAGTTAATTCTGTCTGTGCTCAGTTCTGGGACTGGGTGCAGTTTCTCCCGGCTGCAATTAATTATTTGTTGATTGGTTTCCTTTAAATCTCTGGTTGTCTGTGTTGGGAGTTGCCAGTGAAATTCTTCATGCAGACCACAGATAGGATTGTATCTGTATAGACTTAAGTTAAAGAGCTCCTTAGTTGTTTTAAGCTCACCTTGCTTAGAGTTTAATATCCCAGATCATTTATGTTCCTTCTGTGTTTGAGTGTGTATGCAAGTCTGTGTTTTCTCCAGTCTGTCTAATATGTCTAATCTGTGTATTTAGCAGAGATCAGCCCATATTCCTTTGGTGGTAATCAGTATCCTTCTTAGGACTGATTACAGGGTTCAGGGACTGATAGGAGACAGGGTTAGGCTGGAGACTTGGACCTCTGAACCATTATCAGTACCTCCAAGGTGAGGGATTAGTTAGGACCCCAGTTTAGGGTCAGGTTAGACCCCCGGTCCTCCTCTTTCCTGTGACAGTGTATCAAGTCCTCAAGATTAACCCTGAGTTCAACGGATATCGTGTCAGGTAAATCTATTCTATATTTACATGCTGATGTTGCTAATCTATATGTTGTATAGAGTGTTGTTCTTTTAAGAATAGTTTACTGACATCGTACACATATCATAAGACCGCGTGACATTTTCACTGGCCAATAAAATTATTCCCAGTTGCCATGGATCCAGTAGCCCAGCTGGCTCTGCAGTTGCAGGGATTATCCATGGAGCTGACGGACATTAAGTCCAAAGTTTTGTCTCCCTCGGAGCAAACCAGATTTGAACCTAAAGTAGCTCTCCCGGACAGGTTCACTGGTGGGCGAGACAAATTTTTTACCTTCAGGGAAGCATGTAAATTGTATTTTCGGCTTCGGCCTCGATCATCAGGGAGTGAAGAGCAGAGAGTGGGAATTGTTATCTCGCTCCTACAAGGGGACCCTCAATCCTGGGCCTTCTCCCTTCCTCCGGGATCCCCGGCTCTACAGTCAGTAGATCGATTTTTTACTGCCCTGGGTTTGGTATATGATGACCCAGATCGGGTCTCTCTTGCTGAGACAAAATTACGTAAGATACAGCAGGGAGATCGTCCGGCGGAGGAATTTGCTTCTGAGTTCCGTAGATGGGCCACAGATACTCAGTGGAATGACCCAGCTCTTAGAAGCCAGTTTTGTCATGGGCTTTCTGACAAATTAAAGGACGTTTTGGCTCAGTATGATTCTCCTCCATCACTGGAGGCTGCTATGGCCCTAGCTATCCGTACTGATAGACGGCTCCGGGAGAGGTGCGAGGTAACTCCGCCCCCTGTTGTTACTCCACCTACTACTAAAGTCCCTTATGTTGAGGTTCCCCTTGTCTGTTCGGAGGAGCCTATGCAGTTGGGAGGGACATCATTTCGTAGGAGGGGATTGGCGGTACGCCGCAGGACTAGAAGGTGTTTCTTCTGCGGAAAGAGGGACATTTTGTTGGGGGATGTCCATCCCGTGCCTTGTTGAGCAAAAAGTCGCCGGAAAACTGTTAATCCCAGGTTGTGTGGTGGACGACAACCTGGGAGTATGTATTTCGTCCGCTAGTTCTTCTCAGTTCCTTGTACCAGTGGAGGTGGTGGTTGGTACGAGAGTGGAGAGATTTTCTGTTCTTCTTGATAGTGGGTCCGGGCTAATCTGGTTGACGCTCAGTTTGCTCAGGCTCAAGGTATGCATCTGAGTGTATTGGTCAAACCGATCCCTATATTCTCCATTGACGCCAGGCCTCTCGGCCAAGGTAGCTTTGTTCATGAGGTTCATAACATTGACCTTCGGGTAGGGGCAATACATAGGGAACTATTATCTTGTTATGTGTTGGAGGGTCTACCTACTCCTATTGTGTTGGGACTTCCTTGGTTGGTTAAACATAACCCTGTGATTAATTGGCAGTCCAGAGATATAAGCCAATGGGGGGAGTTTTGCAAAAGTAACTGCATGAACACAGTCATCAGTGCGGTCGTGCCTAGTACTTTGCCTCCTTTTTTGGAGGACTTTGGGGATGTGTTCTCTGAGGAGGGGTGTCAGGAGTTGCCTCCTCATCGCGTGTATGACTGCTCTATTAATTTACTTCCTGATGCTAAGTTACCTAAAGCTAGGTTATATAACCTTTCTGGTCCTGAGAGGCAGGCTATGAAAGATTACATTTCGGAGAGTCTGGCCAAAGGGCATATTAGACCTTCATCTTCCCCAGTGGCCGCGGGGTTCTTCTTTGTGAAGAAAAAAGATGGAGGCCTACGCCCTTGCTTGGATTTCCGCGAACTTAATCGGATTACTGTTCGAGATCCGTATCCACTCCCTCTGATTCCTGATCTCTTCAATCAAATTGTTGGCGCCAAATGGTTCTCTAAATTGGATCTCAGGGGGGCGTATAATCTGATTAGGATAAAAGAGGGGGATGAGTGGAAAACGGCGTTTAACACGCCGGAGGGACATTATGAGAACCTTGTCATGCCTTTTGGTCTGACTACTGCACCAGCAGTGTTCCAACATTTTGTTAATGACATTTTTCGTCATCTGGTGGGGCTGTTTGTGGTCGTATATTTGGATGACATTTTAATTTACTCACCAGATCTTGGGTCTCACCAGGAGCATGTGAGACAGGTGTTGCAGATCTTGCGAGACAATAAACTATACGCCAAACTGGAAAAGTGTGTATTCGCCGTACAGGAACTTCAGTTTTTGGGTTTCTTGGTGTCAGCCTCCGGTTTCCGTATGGACCCTGAAAAGGTGAGAGCAGTGCTTGAATGGGATCAGCCAGAGGATCTTAAGGCTCTGCAGCGTTTTCTGGGGTTTGCTAACTACTACCGGAAATTTATTTGTAATTTCTCATCTGTTGTCAAACCTCTCACTGACATGACAAGAAAAGGGACGGATTTTTCTAAATGGTCGGACAAAGCTTGCCAAGCTTTTTCCTCTTTGAAAAAATGTTTTGCTTCGGCACCCGTTCTCATCCAACCAGATGCATCACAGCCGTTCGTTGTGGAGGTGGACGCGTCTGACGTAGGGGTGGGTGCAATATTGTCCCAGGGTCCGTCCCCTGGTAAATGGCATCCGTGCGCTTTCTTTTCTAAAAAATTGTCGTCCGCCGAAAGGAATTATGATATCGGCAATAGGGAACTTTTGGCCATTAAGTTGGCTTTTGAAGAATGGCGTCACTTTTTGGAGGGGGCAGTCCACCCGGTCACCGTCATTACTGATCACAAGAACCTGCTGTATTTGGAATCTGCTAAGCGTCTGAATTCCAGACAAGCTCGATGGTCGTTGTTTTTTACCAGGTTTAATTTTGTTGTCACTTATCGCCCTGGATCTAAGAATGTTAAGGCGGATGCCTTGTCTCGCAGTTTCCCAGGGGCCGGGAAAATGGATGACCCGATTCCTATCCTTCAGGAGGGGGTGGTAGTGTCGGCTGTATGTTCTGAGCTTGAGGAGGAGGTGTTAGAGGCTCAGGGGGACGCCCCTGCAGGACCTCCAGGGAGACTGTTTGTCCCAAATCAGTTGAGACAAAAGGTTATTGAGGCACATCATAATTCTGCTTTAGCAGGACATCCAGGGAGTAAGGCTACTTTAGATCTCCTTTCTCGCCGGTTTTGGTGGCCTAACGTTAATAAAGATGTTTTAACTTTTGTCGCGTCCTGTGGGGTTTGTGCTCGCTCTAAGACCCCTCATACCCGTCCGTCTGGGACCCTCTTACCCTTGAAACTTCCGGAGCGTCCATGGACTCATTTGTCTATGGACTTCATCACGGACCTTCCTCAGTCGTCAGGGAAGACTGTCATACTGGTGGTTGTTGACAGGTTCAGTAAGATGGCACATTTCATTGCTCTTCCTGCCCTCCCTAATGCTAAAACTCTGGCGCAGGTGTTCATTGGGGAGATTGTGAGACTTCATGGGTTGCCTTCTGATGTGGTGTCAGATAGGGGGTCTCAGTTTGTGTCCAAGTTTTGGAGGGCATTTTGTTTACGTCGGGGATGCAATTGTCATTTTCCTCGGCTTTTCATCCGCAGACCAATGGTCAGACAGAGCGTCTGAATCAAAGCCTAGAGACTTATCTTCGGTGTTTTGTCTCAGAGAACCAGGAGGACTGGTCTTCTTTCCTGCCTCTGGCAGAGTTCGCTCTTAACAACAGGCGGAGCGAGTCCACTGGTAAGTCCCCGTTTTTTGGGGCATATGGTTTTCATCCCCAGTTTTGTACATTCAATGGGGGGGTCCCTTCTGGGGTTCCTGAGGAGGAGCGTTTCTCGTCGTCACTTGCTTCAGTGTGGAGAGGTGTATTGAATAATCTGAGTGCTATGGGGAACCGTTATAAACGTATGGCTGATAGGAGGAGAGTTTCTGGTCCAGATCTTAATGTGAACGATCTGGTATGGTTGTCTACCAGGAATATAAAACTTAAAGTTCCCTCCTGGAAGCTGGGCCCCAGATTCATCGGGCCGTACAGGATCAGTTCCATAATTAATCCTGTGGCATTTCGTCTGGACCTCCCTCCTACGTTTAAAATCCACAATGTGTTCCACAAGTCATTACTTAAGAGGTACGTGGCACCAGTCATACCATCACCTCTACCTCCTCCTCCAGTGGTGGTCAATGGTAACTTGGAGTTTCAAGTGTCAAAGATCATTGACTCACGTCTGAATCGCCGGTCCCTTCAGTACTTGGTGCATTGGAAGGGGTATGGTCCAGAGGAGAGGACGTGGGTTCCTGCGTCTGACATTAACGCAGATCGTTTGGTGCGGACCTTCCACAGAACTCACCCGGGCAAACCTGGCCCTGAGGGTCCGGAGGCCCCTCGTAGAAGGGGGGGTACTGTCATGTGTGCATTGCCACGAAGATCGTCGCGGTTGCACATTCTGACTTCTCATAGCTGAGTTGCTGTTTCTTTGTGTTTGGCAGTTAGGGAGTTAATTCTGTCTGTGCTCAGTTCTGGGACTGGGTGCAGTTTCTCCCGGCTGCAATTAATTATTTGTTGATTGGTTTCCTTTAAATCTCTGGTTGTCTGTGTTGGGAGTTGCCAGTGAAATTCTTCATGCAGACCACAGATAGGATTGTATCTGTATAGACTTAAGTTAAAGAGCTCCTTAGTTGTTTTAAGCTCACCTTGCTTAGAGTTTAATATCCCAGATCATTTATGTTCCTTCTGTGTTTGAGTGTGTATGCAAGTCTGTGTTTTCTCCAGTCTGTCTAATATGTCTAATCTGTGTATTTAGCAGAGATCAGCCCATATTCCTTTGGTGGTAATCAGTATCCTTCTTAGGACTGATTACAGGGTTCAGGGACTGATAGGAGACAGGGTTAGGCTGGAGACTTGGACCTCTGAACCATTATCAGTACCTCCAAGGTGAGGGATTAGTTAGGACCCCAGTTTAGGGTCAGGTTAGACCCCCGGTCCTCCTCTTTCCTGTGACAGTGTATCAAGTCCTCAAGATTAACCCTGAGTTCAACGGATATCGTGTCAGGTAAATCTATTCTATATTTACATGCTGATGTTGCTAATCTATATGTTGTATAGAGTGTTGTTCTTTTAAGAATAGTTTACTGACATCGTACACATATCATAAGACCGCGTGACAATTACACAGGCATGTGTCCCACAACATTACCTGTGCCCTCCACAATGCTGTTACTTGGAAAGTCCACCTAACCACAAACACGTAAACAAGTGCTAGTGGTCAGTGATTGTACATCTCACTGAGGGCACACTGGGTTTACATAGTGGAAGCCGGGACCCACTCCTACCTTGGTATGGTGCACGTCCTCCCAAACCCCGAGTATTGCGGGTCCTACGTCAATCTGTGTTGCCCCCACAGTCTACAGCTCCTGAATTTCCTCCTTCTTCTTCGCCTCCTCTTCAGCCTCCAGCTACAAAAGGTAGCACATTAGTCACAAGCTGGAAGCGCTGCGGCACTGCCAAATGAAAGCGGGAACAGGCTGTGCTGAAGCTAATATGCTTCTGTGGCAAACCCCAAAATGCTGAAGAGTTGTGGACAGCTCTGAAAGATCAGGCAGATCGGTGGCTGAGACGGCTGAACATACAGCCAGGCATGGTTGTGTGTGATAATGGCTGGAACCTGGTGGCTGCTCTGTGGCGAGGCGAGCTCACAAACGTGCCATGCCTGGCTCATGTGCTTAACCAAATTGGTCAACGTTTTTTGAAAAGCGACAGAGCTGGCAGATCTGCTCAGAAAAGTGCAACGCTCTAAATATCCATTTTAGAAAGTCAGCTACAGCTTCATCCGCCTTGCCGTGATTCAGCAGATTTTGCAGCTTCTTGCTCAATGACTGGTGAGTGATGCCCCCAGGCCTTGGAACTCTACACTGCAGATATTGGAAAGGATTTGTGAGCAGAAGAGGGCAGTTGGTGAATAGTCTACCAGTATCAACAAGGTTGTCGGTAATCAGTTCTGTCTTCACACAAAACATCTGAGGAGTGGACATGGATGTCTGACATATGTAACATCCTCCAAAACTTTGACAAATCCACATTGGTCTCTTATAAGCACTTAGCACCTTATAATTATAACATGATTGTTTGATTTTTGATTATATTTATTTTTTGAGATTTTCTTTTTGATTATGATATTGTGATTACCAGGATGTGCTGACTCACTTTTGAATATTATTGTTAATCAGCTAGTGTGATTTTGGACTGTAACACCACAGGTTGCATTAAGTTGTACATATACTTTTTTACTCATCTTTACTTACCTGTTGTTGGATGGATGACAACATACTGTGAAAGTTCACTTTTGTACATTTTGCCAATCTTGGAGGGATAGCTACTACTAGAAAAGACAGAGAAAGGATGCAGAAGGATGTAGATAAACTTCAACAATGGGCAGCAACTAATAGAATGGTATTTAACAGGGAGAAATGCAAGAGTCTACATCTGGACAAGAAAAATGAAAATTACATCTATAGAATGGGAGGAAAGGAACAAAGCAACAGCACGTGTGAAAAAGACTTGGGTATACTAATAGATTACATACTGCATATGAGTCAACAGTATGATGCAGCAGCAAAAAAGGCAAACAGTTCTAGGATGCATTAAGAGAATCATAGAGTCTACATCACGTGAAGTAATTATCCCCCTCTGTGCCTCCTTGGTCAGGCCTCAACTGAAATACTGTGTCCAGTTCTGGGCACCACATTTTAAAAAAGACATTGAAAAACTGGAGCAAGTTCAGAGAATATTGGATTGTTTTGTTTGCAAAAAAGAAGGCTAAGAGGAAACTTAATAGCTGTCTACAAATATCTGAAGGGATGTCACAGTTTAGAAGGATCATTATTATTTTCATTTGCACATGGAAGCACGAGAAGCAATGGAATGAAACTGAAGGAGAGAAGACACAGAAAAAGATATTAGAAAAAACTTTTTTACAGTGAGAGTGATCAATGAGTGGAACAGGCTGACACAAGAGGTGGTGAGATTTCCTTCAATGGAAGTCTACAAACAGAGGCTGGACAGAATTTTGTCTGAGATGTTGTTAGGGTTTGAGTTCCCGCTGCTGCACAAGAGGAGTCTCGAACCAGTCCCGCTGCAGTTCCCATCCATCTCTGTCCGCAGTGGATCCTGCTCAGCTTAGACGTCAGTCCCAGCATCTCGCCCAGTCTAACAGTGTGCAGAGGATTACTGCTGCCTTTCCAGGCTCTGCTATTGTGGCCAGTACTGGTTAGCGGCGAGCAGACGTCTTTAGGACAAAGTCCTTGTTTTCCCCTTCTGAGCATGCCCAGGGTGAGATCTCAGTGGAGATCAGGGGTCATATGCTCAGGTACTGCAGCTGCTCCTATTGGTCCGCTAGGAAGGTCCTATGACTACTGGTGTTCTGGAACGGTTTCATTGGTCCTTGTTTCTGGCAGGTCCTGTAGCTGTTACTATAAAAGAGTAGCATGGCTGGGCCACCATGCGCTATTATCAATCATTATATGCTTTGCGCCAGTGTGGTCATGCGACTGTATGGTTAGGGCCCGGCTGAAATAAGCCCCTAGAATACCGACTTAATCGGTGAGGAGTTTGGTATGATAACTGGTCAGGGTCGGTGTCCTAGATGCCCTAGAATACCGGCATAACCGGTGAGGAGTTTGATTGCCGTATTCAGGGCCTGGCGTTCAGACGCCATAGATTGCGGGTGACTCCCGCGAGGACAATAGCGCATGATCATGTTCTATGTTCGCTTAGCAGTCAACTGTGTACCTGGGTGCCTGACAGGACACAGAAGTTTGTCTCAGCGGCTCTGTGATGTAACAGGGTTCGTTTTCAACGCTAGACAGCGCCCTAGCGTGTTTATTTTGCGACTCAGTGGTGTTAAGTGAGTTTGCACACATCGCCTTATAGCGCTGCGGCACTCCTTCTAGCGGCTCTGTGGAATAACAGAGTTCGCACATATTGCCACAGTGCGCTATGGCGTTTATTTTGGCGAATCTGCGGGATAACAGAGTTCGCTTCTTGCGCCATTTTACTAGCAGCAGGCTCCGCCTACACGGTGGACCCCGGGCTGCGAACGCACCTCTCTACATCATATATTTGGTGCGTTCCGCAGACCCTAACATAATATTAGCGCCAGGGTATGGCTAGTAAAATGGCGGATGACCAGCGTCTAACGCAGTACATCCAGCAGCTGGAGGGTAGGTTGGCAGCTCTTGAGAGCACAACCTCAGCTGTGGATGTTACCACAGTCGCTGTTCAGGCTGCTAGCATGGCTACAGCCAGTTTGTCCTCTGCCACCTCTGCCCCTACATTATCCCACCTCCCGCTTCCTGACAAGTTTGTCGGTGACAGCAAGCAATGTCGGGGATTCGTGAGTCAGTGCTCTATACAGCTCGAGCTTCTGGCTGCACGTTTCCCCACGGATCGGGCACAAGTGAATTTTGTACTGTCTCTACTCTCGGGCAGAGCGTTGGAGTGGGCAAAGCCGCTGTGGGAGCGTGACGATCGTGTGGTGCAGAGTGCTCCTCATTTCCTGGAGGCTCTTAAAAAGGTCTTTTTAGGACCTCAGGTCACCCACGATACAGCGCTACAACTGCTGGCATTGGCACAGGGTTCGTCTTTGGTCAGTCAGTTTTCCGTCCAGTTTCGGACTCTGGCCTCAGAGCTAGACTGGTCGGATAAAGTTCTCATTCCAGTGTACTGGCGAGGACTGGCTGATCATGTTAAAGACGCTTTGGCTACCAGGGAGATTCCCACCACACTGGAGAAGCTTATCTCCATATCTACCCGCATCGACCTCCGTTTTCACGAGCGGAGGTTGGAGCGGGCCCAGTGTAGGCAGAGGATTCGGTTGGCTCCCACCTTTGCCAAACCTCTCGAATCCCCCGATCTGGCGTCCGAATCCCCAAAGGCCACAGAGGTTCCTCGTGCAGGACCTAAGTCTCGGACCGTCCGAGTATCCGTGGTCTGTAATCTTTGTCAGCAGACAGGACACTATGCCAACAAATGTCCACAGCGATTGGGGAAGCGATCGCGTCTAGTGGCGCTGGGAGGAGGTTCTCTAGAGACAGCGGCATTTTCCTCCAAGATGACATTTAAAGGGACAGTCACTGAAGACTCTTCCACACTTACAGTCGAGCTTTGTGTGGACTCAGGAGCAGAGGGGAATTTCATGTCATCCACCTTTGCTCGTCGCCACGCAATACATCTGGTAGTGCTCGACAAACCAATGACTGTCCGGGTAGTGAATGGATTGATATTGCCCTCGCCAATTACACATCAGACTGTCCCTCTTACTTTGTGTGTACCCCCTTCCCATCAGGAAATTATTTCCCTTTTCGTCCTTCCCGAGGGAATAGACGAAATCCTACTGGGATACCCTGGCTCCGTTCCCACTCCCCTCATATTGAGTGGACCTCAGGTAGGATACTGGGTTGGAGTGAGTCATGTAAGGACAGATGTGTCAGGGAGGTCATTCAGGTTACCACTACAGAGATACCCGCAGATCTTTCTCCTCTTCCCAAGTGCTATCAGTCATATACAGACGTGTTCTCTAAAAAGGCTGCGGAGACTCTGCCGCCCCATCGTCTCTCCGACTGTCCTATTGACATCTTGCCTGGAGCAGAACCTCCTCGGGGAAGGGTCTATCCCCTCTCTCTTTCTGAGACGGAGGCTATGTCTCAATATATCCAGGAGAATCTGGCAAGAGGGTTTATTAGGAAGTCGGTGTCACCAGCAGGAGCGGGGTTCTTTTTCGTGCAGAAGAAGAGTGGAGAATTACGTCCGTGTATAGATTACAGATGTCTTAACGCCATCACAGTTAAGAATAAGTACCCATTGCCCCTGATCTCTGAGCTCTTTGATAGGCTCCGGGGAGCAAGGGTATTTACTAAATTAGATCTGCGTGGTGCTTATAACCTGATTCGCATTCGTGAGGGGGACGAATAGAAAACGGCTTTTAATACCAGGGATGGGCATTATGAATACCTGGTGATGCCCTTCTGGCTTTGTAATGCCACAGTCGTTTTCCAAGACTTTGTCAATGACATCTTCCGGGATATGCTTTACCACCTCTGTAGTAGTCTATCTGGATGATATTCTCATCTTTTCTCCAGATATTGACTCTCACCAGAGGGATGTCTGCAAAGTCTTCGACCTGTTAAGGGCGAACTGCCTCTATGCAAAGTTGGAGAAATGCATGTTTGAACAGGAGTCTTTACCTTTCCTGGGCTATGTCATCTCCGCCCAGGGATTGGCTATGGATCCTGCCAAACTACAGGCTGTGATGGATTGGCAAGATCCCCATTCTCTTAAAGCGGTGCAGCGCTTTATGGGGTTCATTAATTGCTATCGCCAATTCATTCCCCACTTCTCCACTTTGGTAGCTCCCTTGGTAGCCCTCACCAAGAAGGGAACCAATCCCAAATTGTGGTCAGAGGAGGTTTCCAAGGCCTTTACTTCAATTAAGTCCCATTTTGCTAGCGCTCCCATTTTACATCGCCCCGAGGTTGATAAGCCTTTTTTATTGGAGGTCGATGCATCGTCCGTTGGTGCTGGAGCAGTCCTTTTACAAAATGATGCTCAAGGTCGGAAATATCCTTGTTTCTTCTTTTCCAAGACCTTCACACCAGCGGAGAGGAATTATTCCATTGGGGGGTAGGGAGTTGCTAGCCATGAATTTGGCCTTTTACGAGTGGAGACATCTCCTGGATGGGGCTCGCTTTCCCTTTTAAGTTTTCACTGACCACAAAAATTTAGTCTATTTACAGACCGCCCAGCGTCAAAATTCTCGTCAGGCCAGATGGTCCCTGTTCTTCTCCCGGTTCCATTTCACCCTCCATTTCCTCTCCAGTGAGAAGAACATTTGAGCCGATGCTCTTTCTCGCTCCGTGGTGTCCTCTGAGGAGGTGGAGGAGGAGCCTCGGTTGATTGTCCCCACAGAGAGCCTAAGAACTGTGGCTCCGGTTTCGCTTGAGTCTGTGCCTCCGGGCAAGACTTTTGTGCCCACCAATTTGCGACCGGAAGTACTCTCTTGGGCACATTCGTCCAGGGTGGGTGGACATTTTGGGGCAAAGAGGACATCTGAGTTGCTGGCGAGGACATACTGGTGGCCACATATGGTCCGTGACGTCAGGGAATAAGTTCAGGCGTGCGTCTCCTGCGCCAAGAATAAGTCCCCTCGACAACGGCCAGCTGGGGTACTTTTCCCTTTACCGGTGGCAGACAGGCCTTGGGAGATGGTCGGGATGGATTTTGTGGTGGGCTTACCCAAGTCTTGGGGCTGCACCATCATCTGGGTCATAACCGACCACTTCTCTAAAATGGTGCACTTGGTGCCGTTACCACGGTTACCGTCTGCACGGGCCTTGGCAGCATTATTCATTAGGCATATTTTCTGCCTACACGGTATGCCAGACAAAATTGTCAGTGATCGATGTCCCCAGTTTGCGTCTCGGTTCTGGAGAGAGCTGTGTCGTTTACTCAGCATTGAGTTGAATCTCTCCTCTGCATACCATCCCGAGACGAATGGGTTGGTAGAGAGAGCCAACCAGACCTTGGTCACATACTTGCGACATTTTGTCTCTGCCAGGCAGGATGACTGGGCATCCTTGCTACCGTGGGCTGAGTTCGCTCTAAAAAATGCTATGGCTGACTCCACCGGACAGACCCCATTCCTCCTGAACTACGGTCAGCATCCGCTGGTACCAGTGCCCATGCCCGTGTCTTCCGCCGATTCCAGGGTGGCAGACTGGGCTGGGGAGTTGAAAGGATGCACACCTCGCTTGATGTTGGCGCCCCCTTTAACATTTCTGTGACCAGGGTGAATACCGGTGGTTGTTACACCTCGCTACCTGTCCTTCGCCGATCCCGGTATCCATTGGCTCTTATCACTGACACCTTTCACGTATCCCTCCTGAAACCCGTGCTCATGTCCCGGTTTTCTGAGTCATCTGCTGGGACTCGGGTTCATCTACGACGATCATGAGGTGAACGCCATCGTTGGGTGCAAGGTGGTACGAGGCAAAAAATTTTATTTTGGTGGATTATGGGCCTGAGGATAGTCTAGGAAACCTGCCGAGCATGTTCACGCTCTGCAGCTCATCGCTGCCTTTGAGCGCAGCGAGGCCCAGAGAAGGGGGGGCCCTAGGAGGGGGGTAATGTTAGGGTTCAAGTTCCCGCTGCTGCACAAGGGGAGTCTCAAACAAGTCCCGCTGTGGTCCCCCATCCATCTCCGTTCGCAGTGGATCCTGCTCAGCTTAGACGTCGGTCCCAGCGTCTCGCCCAGTCTAACAGTGTGCAGAGGATTACTGCTGCCTCTCCAGGCTCTGCTATTGTGGCCAGAACTGGTTAGCGGCGATCAGACGTCTTTAGGACAAAGTCCTTGTTTTCCCCTTCTGAGCATGCCCAGGGTGAGATCTCTCATTGGAGATCAGGGGTCATATGCTGCAGCAGCTCCTATTGGTCCGCCAGGAAGGTCCTGTGACTGCTGGTGTTCTGGAATGGTTTCATTGGTCCTTGTTTCTGGCAGGTCCTGTAGCTGTTACTATAAAAGGGTAGCATAGCTGGGCCACCATGCGCTAGTATCAATCATTATATGCTTTGCGCCAGTGTGGTCATGGTGTGTGTGGTTAGGGCCCGGCTGAAATAAGGCCCTAGAATACCGACTTAATCAGTGAGGAGTTTGGTATGATAGCTGGTCTGGGTTGGTGTCCTAGATGCCCTAGATTACCGGCATAACCGGTGAGGAGTTTGATTGCCGTATTCAGGGCCTGGCGTTCAGACGCCATAGATTGCGGGTGACTCCCGCGAGGACATTAGTGCATGATCACTTTCTATGTTCGCTTAGCAGTCAACTGTGTACCTGGGTGCCTGACAGGACACAGAAGTTTGTCTCAGCGGCTCTGTGACGTAACAGGGTTCGCTTTCAACGCTAGACAGCGCCCTAGCGTGTTTATTTTGCGACTTAGTGGTGTTAAGTGAGTTCGCACACATCGCCTTATAGCGCTGTGGCACTCCTTCTAGCGGCTCTGTAGAATAACAGAGTTCGCACATATTGCCACAGTGCGTTACGGCGTTTATTTTGGCGACTGCGGGATAACAGAGTTCGCTTCTTGCGCCATTTTACTAGCAGCAGGCTCCGCCTGCACGGTGGACCCTGGGCTGCGAACGCACCTCTCTACATCATATATTTGGTGCGTTCCGCATGTCTTTTTTTCCGATTTTATTATGGATCCCAAACTTTGATCCCATATTCAAGTTGTGGCATTGAAATGGGTTTATAGAGTATTATTACATTGGGAAAAAAATGTTTTAATTATTCCTTTTAAACACCTTAAAATCGTATTTGGTTTTCCGTTTCACTTTCCTTAAACTTAAAAGTCTTTATGTGTATCTCTTTTGACTCCACTGCACTATGATTAAAATATATTGCACGTGTCTTAAAACAGAAAAGCAGGTGAAATGTCATGGACTGCTGAGTTTCTGGAATTAGGTGGTTTTAGGGTTAACTTGGATGGCCTCACTGTGGGATTCTGGGAGGCTTCTAATAGCCTTATTGTGGGGCCATTCCTGTTGCTTATACTCTGACCCTTGGCCGAGTGTGTTTGACCCTGTTGTGCCTGTGCCAGTGCTTTGTGCCTGTGCTATGTTATGTCTGTCTGGTTCTGATTTGGCTGTGTCCCTGCTACGAGTTTTGCCTACCCCTTTTGTACTGTGCTGCCCTCTTTGTGTATGACCCCTTGGCTACGTCCTGACTAACTTCTGCCTGCTTCTCTTGTACTGCGCTGCCCTCTCTGTGTATGACCCCTTGGCTACATCCTGACTACTCTCTGCCTTCTTCTCTTGTACTGAACTGTCCTCTCTGTGCATGACCCCTTGGCTATGTCCTGACTATCTGTTCTGTCTATGCCCCTTGGTAACTTTGTCCCGCAGTTACCCTTCTAGGTGTTTTCCTTCAGCTCCTAGCTCTCTGGAGCTTAGGCCACAACCCCAGCAGTCAGGTGCTTCAGGTCCTATCTGGCCTGAAGCAATCTCTCTCTGCTCCTGCTTCCTCTGAGAGACCTGTGGCCGACTCCGTCCCTTGGCAGTCACGTGCTTCAGAAGCACGCATCTTCAACGCTGCTGCCCAGCTCCACAGGTATCTTTGGACACAGTGTGTTTTACTCAGGACACACGCACTGGCTTAGTGAGCAAGTGCAGTGCGGTGTTCCTGACTCAGCAGACCATGACATGAAACCAATGAAATCAGTAGTCAGACCTCAGTGATTGGTTAGTGTAGTGATGCGCTGTTGATGTAACGTCATCACTTCAGCGAAAACGCAGAGGCTGGAGTTTACTTTCCTGAAAGTGGAAAACCATTTTAAATACAATGATGTAGTAATAATCACAAAAACAATTATTATTATTATTTTCTTAAGAACATGAGTTTAGATTTGCATAGGTCAATAAGTGACAAAACAGCTAAAATAGTTGATAAATACTTATCTGATCTCTTCTAAGAAATATATTTGGCAATAGATAGCTTACACTAAACTGTGCATCAGTAGTCATTTATCTGTAAATGGATTGTTGATCTAAGAGATATTTTCTAAAATGGCAATTAATATTCATTTTAAAAAGTTAGTAGGCAAATCTATATATTATTATAGTGTTAAAACTTTGATAGCTATAAACTTTTTCTGCTTGCAATACATATGATTGATTCTTCTATATGTATTTCTATTTACAGAGTACACTGTGAAATATACCTCAAAATGACTATTACAAACTTATTTTTGTAAAATATATAATCCACACGCAAAAGAGTGTCTAATGATAGAAAAGACATCATCTATGCTTTTATAAAAAGTTGTTTTTCAAATCAACCATCTGTTCAATGATGGAATTGTTCTAAGAAGTTATCCCAGTTGGAACATTTAGAAAATGAAAACATTGTTTTAGAAGCCAGGGAACTTGTATGTGAAAAATGTTGAGGTGACAGATGCCTGTAAATTCCTGCTGAGGCACAATAATATCATACATCAGACATGGATTAACGGAAATAGTCAAGTGAAATTTCTAATTACATTTTTGTAACAAAAAGCTTCAAAATTCTAGAGAAATCAGGTTTATTTTAATAACAAAGAAAAGAGTCTAATATACAACTATATCAACATTATGTACCATATAAGGACCTTAGCTATTCATTTTTCTTCTGTTTTATGTTATTTTATAATCAGTTTTGTACATAAATTTTTAGATTACGTTATCATTTTTCAACTATAGATGTCTTTAATTTACATGGGGGGTTCAGGTTAGTCATCAGCTCTGGCAGTGACTGTTATGCTAAATCCTAACAGCGTGTTGCGTATTAGACGAGCCGTTATATATGACTGCTATTATGTAATTTGCATATTTGAGAGTATGTGGCAATTAGCGTCTATTTTTGCTTTTATCATTGTTTTAATGTTCCATTGAAAGAAAAAGGAAGAGAATCTAGTTGGCACACAATGACTGGTGAAACCGGCAGGAACAGAATCCTAACAGTATATCATGCAAAATTCACACAAATTGCTAGGATTTTGCATGGTAGAAGTTGCACTGTTTGGTTCCTTGCCAGAAAAATCCCTTGAATTGTACCATATAGTACTATAGCTATAGCTATATTCCAAATTTGATGATGGTATGATTTGAAGAATGTAACATTTGTATATTTGAAGCCTGTAAATTCTGTAATTTTAAATTGTTGACAATTCCTTAATTCACAATTAGAAAGGTATATAATAATATTATTATTTAAAAGCAAAAATTACCGTGATTTTTTCTTCACATTGTATTTTACAGTTAAATGCAATTGTTTATATGGAAGCTAAACTATGACTAAAGTTTAAAATATATTTGAACTTTTAGGTAACTTTTTATAATAAGTTGCCATGTAGATACTTATGGAATAACACTATTCCTGTTACTTATTTAACTTGCATTCTACCTTTTATACCAGCTTTCCCTCTGCAGGTCCTAGCACTTGAATCCTCAGTAGTGTCTTGCGTGTTTTGCCTCTTTCTCCAGTTTCTACCAACATAGAATTCTATAGACAACAGGTGTAATTTGAGAGAAACAATGACTAATAATGGCAAAAGAGATATTTTTCTATAGTAATATATTTTACAAAGTGTTTTTTGCACAGGTGGATGATGTGGTTATGTTAGTCAGCCATTATCTGCTTTTAACATCTGTGGACAGAGATAATAATAATAATTTTATTTCTACATTGCCAACATATTCTGCAGCACCTTACAATTCAGAGGGGACATGTACAGAGAAAATCAGACATTACAGAATAACACATACTTCAACACATAACAAGAGAAAGGAGAGCCCTGTTTGTAAGCAAACTGTGATGAAATATGGGAGACACAAAAGGTAAATGTTATCAAGTGCTTGTAGTGTATGGTCCAGCCATACATCAATCTAATAAATAGAGTATTAAAATAACATGGTATTGATCACTCATCAGACAGTAACTGTAAAAGTACAGATTTAGAGTGCTACTAAGTGTGTTGACGGTATGGAAACAGATGATACAAATGACCAAAGGGAAAAATAGATTAGTGAGTTGAGGTGATAGGTTATTTGAAAGAAATGAGTTTTTAGAGCAAGTTTAAAACTGTGGATACTGGTAATTTATCAAATTATCCTGGGTAGTTCATTCCAGAAAATTGGCGCAGTTCGTGAGAAGTCCTGGAGATGAAAGTGGGAAGTTAGGATTATTGAGGATTTGTGGATTTTAGTCTTAGGTCAATAGCGAAATGGAGGGCACAGAAAGGGTGGTAGACTGAAATGAGGGAGGAGATGTAGAGGAGTTGTGGCTAGCTTTGTGGGTGAGAATGATAAGTTTAAATTGGACTGGTATGAGATGGGCAACCCGTGCAATGACTTGCGCAAGCTGGAGGCATTGGTGTAGAGGTTGGAAAGAAATCTGATCATGGTTGCCGCATTTCCAGTGGCATGTAAAGTTTGGGAACCCGTGGTAAAAATTACTGTTATTATGAACAGTTATGAAAGTTGAAGACAAATTGATATCTAAAAGTCCTAAAGTTAAAGATGACAGATTCCGTTTGTTTTTTCCTCAAAATATATGTATTTAATGTTTTACATTTTAAAAATTACAAAAAGGAAAATGCGCTAATGCAAAGGTTTGGGCACCCTTGGATAATTTGTGTGCTCAGATAACTTTAAAAACCCAGCCTGCTATAACCTTGTGCAATGGGTATTTCTAAACAGCAGCCTAGCACTCTGAAAATAAATATGGTGAGGGCTAGTGTTGAGCGATACGATACTGCAAATATCGGGTATCGGCCGATATTAGCTGTATCGGGCTTTCGATTCCGAGTACCGATATTTTCGTCATATCGGATACCGGAATCGGATTTGTCACTGTCACTGTGAGTGTCCGTCGGTCGGGTCTGTCAGGAGTCAGCGGCACTTACCTGGCAGAAGATCTCCGGCGGTCACGTCCTGGACTGCTTGATGGCCGCCATTATCTTCTCCCTGGCGGTCACATGCAGTTTTTCGCGATAACTGCAGTGACTGCAGGGTAATCCCGGCCGTAAACCAGTCCGATGACGTCACCGCCGGGGAAGCAGGTAATCAGCTGTGCTGCGCCGGGATGACAGGCTCTGCCTGTCATTCTGATGTAGCAGAGCTGGATCGTCGTGGGACACTCGTTACTATGGACTGCGTCGGACAGGTGGTATACTGCTGTTTTTTTTCTTCATTTTTTTACAGGAGATCGATGGCGTCGCAGGATGAGACTGTAATAAAAGTAATGAAAACTGTGTTGTGTTTTTTATTAAATTAAAATTTTTTTTATGAACATTCACCCGTCCGGGTACATCAACAATTTAACTATTTACATACAGGGACCCTGTCCGGGTTATTTATAATTCTTTGGCAGGGGTGTTCCAGGTACCACCTGGTACTCTTCTGATGCTTGCCAAACATCCGAGACACCAAGGACCACCAGGACCTGATGACGTCGTGTGGCCTGTACAGTCAAGTCGTGACCCGCTATCTGTGTCTGTGTGGCCACCTCTTTCATCTCCCTCCGGGTCTGGAGCCCTATGTCCCGGACTGAACGAACCTCAGGGGGCCTAACAGGCGCCGGGTACGCGCCAGCTATAGTTATCATGTCCATAGCTGGGGCTGCTGAGGAGACCACTGAGGGAGGCTGGGGAGATTTACGGCGTGGGGTGGGCACTTGTGCAGAGGCCTGGATGTGGGAGGCTGAAGGCTCCGAGGGTCTCACAGGTTCCTGACACTCTGGGGAGTAGGGGTCGCACCTGGTAACATTTAGGGCGTACCATCCATTGTAACCCCAGTGTCGGGTGTAAGTCACCAAGTCTCCTGGCAACAGGTCCCTTCCCGGGTGTCCTTCTGGGAGGTGAGTCTCCACGTCCCGCCGGGTCACAAAGACTTCTAAATAAAGTCCAGGCTCCTGGATGAAGCCCCAACCACCTTTCAATGTAAAGCTCCGTACTGCACCCTTACGCCGCGGCTCCCACAGGGTTCCTTTATCTTTTCTCATCCGGTCCTTATCTGCCCAGTCCTTCTCCAGGTGACGTTGCCGAAGCTTTTGGGATTCGCGCTGCTCCCTTTGTCGCTCTGCTTCCCGCTCCCAACGTCTCCACTCTTCCTCCTGACGCCGGTTGGAATTCTCCTCCACCAGCATCTCCATGTCTCCACCATCAAACTGCAGCTTACAATGTCCGGTTTGCGGCAGCTCTCCTGGCGCCCCCCAGTCCTGGCGGCGCTCACCTGCGGAGGAAGCAGCCGGCTCTGGAACAGATGACAGTCGGGGCTCCGGTACAGACAGGTAGACCTCTGGTGCCTGCGCGGCCTCCTCCATGAGGACGGGTGTCGCTTCTTCTGTCTCAGCGACGGGGGCAGACAGCGGGATCTGGGGTGCTGCCGGTGCAGAGTTTTTGGCAGGAACGGGTGCCTCCACTGCGACAACGTCAACCGGATCACATTGCAAGGGCTGGGATGCCCGCACGGACTCCTCTACTAGAACGGGTGCCTCACCTTCCGGTTCAGACACTTCAGGTAAGAGGGATTGGCGCCGCTCCAAGTTTAGTTTTAGGGCCCGCCAGCTGGCTTCCATCCTGGCGACCTCCTCCGGTGCCGGGCCAGGCCTCTTAGGGTATCCTCCGCTTCTTGCAGCGTAGGAGGGTTTCCAGGCCGGGTGCCCAACGGTGGTTCCGTGGCGATCGGGTCGCTTCCATGGGGGGAGAGCTCTGACTGCTCCATCCCTTCACACTTCTGCTCGTGTCCATTAGCCATCTCTGCCAAGTCACATGTGTCATTAGCATCTGGAGAGGGCCCCTCTTTTGTAGGGAGGCGGGACCTTCGTGTTAGTTTCCGCACACTGAGGAGGATGAGGAGGCGGAACTCAAGAGCTGTGGGGCACGATCTTACATTGCAGTACCATTTAGAGTGGTCGGCCATCGTTTTCGCCCCACTGAGTGAGTGTACACCCACGAAGAGCACGCCCTTCTTCTTCACCAGTGCCTCGTCGTGACTAGTGTTGAGCGATACGATAATGCAAATATCGGCTATCTGCCGATATTAGCTCTATCTGCCTTTCGATAATTAGTTTGATATTTTCGTCTTATCGAATACCGGAATCGGATTTGTCACTGTCACTGTCTGTGTCCGTCGGTCGGGTCTGTCACTGTCAGTGTCCGTCGGTCGGGTCTGTCAGGAGTCAGCGGCACTTACCTGGCAGAAGATCTCCGGCGGTCACGTCCTGGACTGCTTCATGGCCGCCATCCTCTTCTCCCCGGCGGTCACATGCAGTTTCTCGCGATAACTGCAGTGACTGCTGGGTATTCCCGGCCGTAAAGCAGTCAGTCCGATGACGTCACCGCCGGGGAAGCAGGTAATCAGCCGTGCTGCGTCGCGATGACAGGCTCTGCCTGTCATTGCGATGTAGCAGAGCTGGATCGTCGTGGGACTGTCGTTATGGACTGCGTCGGACAGGTGGTATACTGTTGGTTTGTTTTTTTCTTTTTTTACAGGAGATCGATGGCGTCACAGGAATGAGAGTACAATAAAAGAAATGAAAAGTGTGTTGTCTCTTTTATTTCATTAAAATACTTTTTTCTTGCTTTGTCTTTTTTTTATGCATTTAATAACTTTGGGATTAATAATGGATCGGTGTCTTATTGACACCTCTCCATTATTAACCGGGCTTATTGTCACCGTGCAATCAACGGTGACATTAACCCCTTATTACCCCGCTTGCCACCGCTACAGGGCAAGTGGGAAGAGCCGGGTAAAGTGCCACAATTGGCACATCTTTTGATGCGCCAAATGTGGGGCTGCTGTAGCCTGGTATTATCAGGCTGTTGAGGGCCAAAATCCATGGGCCTTCCTTGACAGTCTTTTAATACCAGGCCGCAGCAGTCTGCATTTTACTTGGCTGGTTAACAAAAATAGGGTGACCACTACGCAGTTTTTTTTTCGAGGGGATCCCCTATTTTTGTTAACCAGCCAAGCTAAGCAGACTGCTGTGGCCTGGTATTATCAGGCTTGCAAGGTCCATGGATATTGGATCCTTACCAGCCTGAAAAACCAGGCCTCAGCGGTCTGCTTCATCTGGCTGGTTAACAAAAATAGGGGGGACCCCACGCCAATTTTTTTTCGAGGGGATCCCCTATTTTTGTTAATCAGCAAGATATGCAGACTGCTGTGGCCTGGTATTATCAGGCTGGCAAGGTCCATGGATCTTGGCTCCTTAACAGCCTGAAAATCCAGGCCTCAGCGGTCTGCTTCATCTGGCTGGTTAACAAAAATAGGGGGGACCCCACGCCAATTTTTTTCGAGGGGATCCCTTATTTTTGTTAACCAGTTCCCTCTGACGTCACTGATTGTGTCCCTGGCTGACCTGAAGTGAAAGTGGAAAGCAATCAATTAAGCTTTCCACTTCCTCTCCTGTCAGCCAGGAGAGGAACTCATTCATTTGGGGGTTTACTGTGAGGCTGCAGCATTAGCTGCGGTCCCTGCAGTAAACATTAACCCTTTCTGAAGGATTACACCGTGGGACCTGACTGTACATCGGATTGGTAAGAATAATTTTGCTTTATTATTTTATTTTTATTACAGGAAATGGTTTTAGCAGGAAAATAAAATATGGTCAAAAACTGTGTGATTATTTCATTAAACTTCTTTTTATTAAAGTGTGTGTGTTTGATTTTTCTTTCATACAATAGGATTAATAATTGATAGTTGTCTAATTGACAGCTCTCAATTATTAACCTGGCTTAAAGTGACCTTTCAATTGCAAGGTCATTTTAACTCCTTATTAACCCATTCGCCACCGCTACAGGGCAATGGGAATAGACGGGCAAAGTGCCAGAAAGGGCAAATCTAATTAGAGATTTGCCCTTTCTGGGGTGTCTGGGGGCAGATGTTAGTAGCTGGGGGGGCCAAAAATAATGGTCCCTCTCTGGGCTATTATTATCTGCCCCCACTCACTGGCTTTGTCTGTCTGGTTGCGAAAATAGGGCAGGAGCCCACGCATTTTTTTTCAGCAATTTTACACCTCATATATATATATACATGTCATTAAATTTGTGACACATATATATATATATTTATAGTTTATAGTTCATACACTTCTACATAGTATAATAGCCGCTAATTCAATTGCTGGCTTTTGTGAAAATGCAGAACCCGACATGAAATGACACTTGGTTTACATAGAGTTAACCATGTCTTTTCATGTAGTTTGATATCTGATTTGCACAAACAATTACATGAGTGTAAGTGTGCAAAATTTCACACCTGTAGGGGTTAATTACAGGTGTAAATTCGTAGCAAAAAAGTCCGTTTTTTTACAACGAATTTACACCTTTAATTAACCCCTACAGGTGTGAAATTTTGCACACATAGACTGATGTAATTGTTTGTGCAAATCAGATTGCAAACGACATGAAAAGACATGGTTAACCCTATGTACACCAAGTGTCATTTCATGTCGGGTGCTTCTGTCTTTTCACAGAAGCCGGCTTTACCCGGCAATTGAATCAGAGGATATTTTACTATGTAGAAGTGTATAAACTATACATATATGTATATAATATATATATATATATATATATATATATATATATATGTCACAATGACATGTATATATATATATATGTATTCTATGTGTGTATATTTAGTGTTTACAAGGAAATAAAAAGGGTTTTTTTCAGTTGCGATATTTTGTTCCCATAGACTTACATTGGACTTCCGCAATCGGAATCGGATATCGACGATATTTAGTGCTATCGGCGATACAATTTCGATATGATATTTTTAGATATCGAGCAATATCGCTCAACACTAGTCGTGACGCAGATATGGCGGAAAAATGGCAAATACATTCTCTGATGATTTTAGCAATTCTCAAGCACAAAACCAGTTCAATTCAGGCACACAGGACTCGCTTATAGCGAGCTACAGAATCCTGTTCGTGACGCCCAAGTTGAGTCGCACAGAGCCAGAGGTTTTGGGGGTACTCGGCACCGAGCCCGTCGACTTCTATGGGGTATGTCACGTCTTTACCCGGCAATTGAATCAGAGTCTATTTTACTATGTAGAAGTGTATAAACTATAAATATATGTATATATATATATGTCACAATGACATGTATATATATATGTATTCTATGTGTGTATATTTTGTGTTTACAACGAAAGAAAGGTTTTTTTTGTTGCGATATTTTGTTCCCATAGACTTACATGGGACTTCCGGTATCGGAATCGGATATCGACGATATTTAGTGATATCGGCGATACCATTCCGATACGATATTTTTAGATATCGAGCAGTATCGCTCAACACTAGTGAGGGCCCAATAAGCTGGACAAGGCTATAAGGATGTAGCAAAGCATTTTCAAGTTGTTCTTTCCTCAGTTCAAAATGTAATTAAGGAATGGGAGTAAACAAAAAAGTGGAGGTCAAGATAAGATCTGTAAGACCAAGCAAAATATCAGTGAGTGCTTTTCGTAAGATTGCTAGAGGTGCAAATCATGACCCCACTTAACTGCAAAAGACCTTTAGAAAGATTTAGCAGACTCTGGAGTTGTGGTACATTGTTCTACTGTTCAAAGACATCTGCACAAATATGGAATTCCTTGAGAAGTCATTAAAAGAAAGCCTCTCCTCTGTCCTCAACATAAAATTCCGAGTAAGAAGTAAGCAAAATAAGATCTAAAAAAGCATTATGCATGTTTGGAAACAAGTCCTTTGGACCAATGACATTAAAATAGAACTCTTGGGCCACCGTGAGTAAAGGTATGTGTAGAGAAAAAAGCCGACAGAGGGCAGCGCTACAGAGCTCAGGTAAAGGCGTTAGCGTGGCAATGACCATGTTCCATTATGTGTAAGGCTGCGGCCTGAATAGATCTGTGGAGTGTATTAACCCAGTCTCTTAGACGTGCTTAAAATGTACAGAAACTGGCAAATGCCCCACCACCATTTTTTTGCAAGAATCCAAATTTAAAAAATGTATGGGAAGTGACAGTTTAATAGAGAGGCACAAGTCTCATTTAGGAGCCTGGAAAAGTCAGCAATAATCTTTGATCAAATGTAATCGCAGCGTTCCGGCTGCTGCAGAGGGGTTGACAGACCCTCTGCTTTTGGATCGGAGACCCCGCGGCTTGACGCGGGTTCCCGATCGTTGCCACGGTGAGCAGATGTCGTCATGATGACATCTGGGTCATCAGAGCTAGGAAAATTGTTAATCATGCGCAGTGCATGATCAGCAAGTCTCTGTCAGTGCAGAACTGACAGCTTCTATGGCATGCAGATGTTGCTTCATCTGCATACTATAAAAGCAATCAGCCTGCAAAAAATGATTGTCCTATAGTGGAACAAACTAAATAACTTATGAAAAAGTAAACAAAAATAAAAATAATTATAAAATATTTTAAAAAAATCTAAAATAGTAAAAAATCAATATATTGTTAGGGTTCGAGTTCCCACTCCTGCACAGGGGGAATCTTGAGCTGTTCCCGCTTCAGTCCCCCATCCGTCTCCGGCCACAGTGGTTCCTGCTCAACAGAGACGTCAGTCCCAGCGTCTTGCCCGTCCCAGTACTGTGCAGAGACTTGCTGCTGCAACCAGTGTTGGAGCAGACAGATTTGGGACTAAGTCCTTTGTTGCTTCATCTGAGCATGCCCGGGGCAAGATCTCCCATTGGAGATTAGGGGTAACATGCTCAGATACAGCTGCCACTATTGGTCCTTCAGGAAGGTCCTGTGGCTGTTGATGTTCTGAAGCAGCTTCCCATTGGTCCTTCCTGGAAGGTCTTTTTCTCATGGCTGCTATTATCAACCGTTATATGCTTTGCGCCAGTATGGTCATGCATGTGTGTGGTTAGGGTGGCTGAATTACGCCATTACGATACTGACCTAATCGGTATGCTAGCTGGTCAGCTTGGTATACTAGCTGGTCAGGGTCGGTGTCTTAGATGCCTTAGATTACTGGCATCACCGGTGAGGAGTTTGATTGCCATATTCAGGGCCTGGCGTTCAGACACCATAGATTGCGGGTGGCTCCCACGAGGACATTAGCGCATGATCACTTTCTATGTTCGCTTAGCAGTCAACTGTGTACCTGGGTGCCTAACAGGACACAGAAGTTTGTCTCAGCGGCTCTGTGACGCAACAGGGTTCGCTTTCAACGCAAGACAGCGCCCTAGCGTGTTTACTTTGCTACTTAGTGGTGTTAACTGAGTTCGCACACATTGCCATATAGCGCTGCGGCACTCCTTCTAGCGGCACTGTGGAATAACAGAGTTTGCACATATTGCCACAGCGCTTACGGCGTTTATTTTGGCGACTCTGCGGGATAACAGAGTTCGCTTCTTGCGCCATCTTACTAGCAGCAGGCTCTGCCTGCACAGTGGACCCCGGGCTGCGAACGCACCTCTCTACATCTTATATTTGGTGCATTTCGCAGACCATAACATCTAATTTCTCCTGTTACCCTGAGGAAAATAAAAATTTGGGGGAGAAATATCATTTTTGTGGAAAAAAACATTTTTTACTTTCACGGCTCTGCATTATAAACTTCTGTGAAGCACTTAGGGGTTCAAAGTGGTCACCATACATCTAGATAAGTTCCTTAAGGGGTCTAGTTTCCAAAATGGGGTCACTTGTGTGGGATTTCCACTCTTTATGCACATCAGTAGTACTCCAAACGCGACATGGCATCCGATCTCAATTCCAGCCAATTCAACATTGAAAAAGTCAAACGGCGCTCCTTCCCTTCCGAGATCTGTTGTGCCCCCAAACAGTGGTTTAACCACTTTTGGGGACTAATTTCTCCTGTTACCCTTGTGAAAATAAAAAAAAATTGTGGGCGAAAAAATTATTTTGTGGAAAAAAATATGATTTTTTATTTTCACATCTCTATGTTATAAACTTCTGTGAAGCACTTGGAGGTTCAAAGTGCTCACCACACATCTAGATAAGGTTCCTTAACGGGTCCAGTTTCCAAAATATCACTTGTGGGGGGTTTCCACTGTTTAGGCACATCAGGGGTTCTCCAAACGGGACATGGCATCCGATCTCAATTCCAGCCAATTCTGCATTGAAAAAGTCAAACGGCACTCCTTCCCTTTCAAGCTCTGCCGTGTGTTCAAATAGTGGTTTACCCCCACATACGGGCCATCAGCATATTCAGGAGAAATCGCACAACACATTATGTGGTTCACTTTTTCTTTTAACACTTGTGAAAATAAAAAAAATTGGTTTTTAATTAAAATGTTTGTAAAAACAATGTTAAATGATAATTTTTTCCTTCCACATTGCTTCCGTTACCATAAAGCATGTTAATAAACTTCTTGAATGTGGTTTTGAGTTTTGAGCACCTTGAGGGGTTCGGTTTTTAGAATGGTGTCACTTTTGGGTATTTTTTGTCATGTACACCCTTCAAAGTGACTTTAATGTAATGTGGTCCCAAAAAAAATTGGTTTTGTAAAATTTGTTGTAAAAATGAGATATCGCTGGTCAACTTTTTACCCTTATAACTTCCTAACAAAAAAAATTTTGTCTACAAAATTGTGCTGATGTTGGATTTAGACATGTGGGAAATGTTATTGTTAAGTATTTTGTGTGACATATCTCTGATTTAAGAGCATAAAAATTAAAATTTTGAAAATTGCTAAATTTTAAAAATTTTCACCATATTTCTGTTTTTTTCATAAATAAGTGCAAGTCGTATCAAATAAATTTTCCATTTACCACTAACATGAAGTACAATATGTTATGAAAGAACTTTCTCAAAATCAGTGGGATGCGTTAAAGCGCTCCAGAGTTATAACCTCATAAAGTGACAGTGGTCAGAATTGTAAAAATTGGCCTGGTCATTAAGCTGCAAATTGGCTCTGTCACTAAGGGGTTAAAGAGAGCAGGTCCTACTGAATTTTATGGTCTATTTGTGTTTTGCACAAATTTTTTCAAAGGAAAAAATGCATTGGAAAATAATATCAGCAAAAGATTTACAAAGGTTTGGCTTGCAAATAATAATATGAATAATAATCATCATCATCAAATTGCTCTGTATCATCTCGATTACACAGCATAGACATCTGTGTTATTGTAATTAAGATATTTTTGGCACTGACATTATTATTACATTTGCTGTGAATATTTTACCCTTTTGAGTGTTTTCTCGTTATCTTAGAGAAAGTCTACAACAGTGTTCTATAAGAATCACAAGCACAATCCCTGTTTGAGCACTCCAGAGATATCGCATACATGTATTATACTACAATCTTTAGATGTACCCTTAGATCACTCACTTCTTTCTATACATACAGGCATGTAAAGTCCAGGTAGTCTTTCAGCTGTAAAAACTGAGTCTTGAAGGGAGGAGATAAAATTAGCCATATTTAAACTGTGCTGACAGTATGCTATGGCAAATTTAACTGTGCAAGTTTCATAGCAAAAAAAAATATGAAATGGCCTTGTTAAATTTCTAATAAAATTTGTAAGAAATTGGTAAGTCATTCATTCTTAATTTGTTTAGAATGACTGAATGGCATGACACCAATTGGAAAATATGCACGCCTAATAAATGCAACATTCTAAGGATGATTTTTCAAGAAATGTCAGACTTTTCTAAAATCTCTCTGACAATCATTAATCTAAGTTTTCCTTACTGTACAGCCTGTTTTACTGATATTTCAGAATAACATGTTTAATAATTAATAATGCTGACAGTGCTAAGAATATACATATTTATTGATTCTATATTCATGCAATGAAAAAGACAGCTTCATTAATTTATGCAGCACATCCAGGTAACACATATATTTTCTAGGCCAGAAATTATTAATAATATATAATAATAAAAAAACACAAAACAAAGTTTTGTAATATAAAAGAAACACAAAATAATATATATGTATATATATATATATATATATACAGTATAAATAATACAAATTATCAGATAAAGAAGTGAAACACAGTTAAATTGAGGGTTTATGACTTTTAATTAAAAGACTAAAATTATAATTATAAGTAACAATTATTGTAAACAAAAAAGGAATGGTGAGAGAATGCGATGGAGGAAAGAAGAAAAGAAAGAAGGCAGAACGAGGCAAAATAAAGGCGATAGGAAAGAAGAAAGAAAGAAAGAAAGAAAGAAAATGAAAAGGAAAGAAAGAAAGAAAGAAGAAGAAAGAAAGAAAGAAAGAAAGAAAGAAAGGAAGTAGTGAGGAATAAAAGAAAGGAAGGAGTGAAGGAAGAAAGAACGAAAGGAAGGAAGAAAGAAAGGAGGAAGGAAGGCGGGAAGAAAGAAAGGAAAGAAGGAAAAAAGAAAAAAGCAGGGAAGGAAGAAGGGGAGAAAGGAGGGAAAGAAGGAAGGAAGGAAAAAAGAAAGAAAGAAAGATAGAAAGAAAGAAATATAGCTTCTGGAGTAATACAATTACAGGATTCCGGTCTTAAATTACAATTACTGCACTACAATTTCCTTCATCTTGCTCCACGGTCAGTCATAGTGATTGTTTCCATGTTTTAATTCACAGCTTTGTAATTTCTGAGCCTGATAATTATGGCTTGTCAGTGATCTTTCCTGGGCTAAACTACTAACACTCTCTTCTGTGTGTTGAACTCGGCATACCTCTGACTACTGTTGATCTGTCTCTTCTGTGTACTGAACCATGTAATCTTCTAAACATAGATTTTCTGTCTTTCCTGTGTACTGTACTGTGTATAACATATTTCTGATCTGAGAACCAGCATTGTTACACATTTTAGACTATCAATGAACAATAATAATCTTGAAACACCTTTAAAACTATTTTTTATTGCACAGATGAATATATAGTATAATAATTAAAGCAAAGATTTTACTGCTTTGTGTCTGCAGTTCCTATAAAGATCTATGGTTTATATGGTAACTACAGAAAAACTGCATTCTCATCCTACAATCATACTTCATATACCCTGTCTATTCTTGCCAGTAACCTGAACTAATGCACGTAAAAAAGGAATTCTTTGATTTTTACTTATTGCATGAAAAAATGTATATGTAGGTAAAATAATAGCATTTAACCTTGCATCTTTTATCCCTCCTCTCTCCATGACATGCTTTTATATCATGGAAAAGCTTTGAATGTTTACAGCTGGCCCATAAGTCGACACAGGACCTACCTCTAACAAGGGTCTATCAGGGCTGTGATGGGGTCTGACTTTCTCTTCATGTTCAATTTGACACTGATGCCAGCACTAATTGGGCAACAGGGTCACGTGTGATAAAACTACACGAGAGCCCTGGGACTGCAAATGCCGATAACACAGGAATGCTGGTGAATATAATATTTTTATTTTATCAGGTCCAATCATGAGAAATGAGAAGGGGTCGTCCAAGTAGTGGACAACTTCTTAAAGTTATTTAAGATCAGTTCCTGAAGTGAAACGCTCTCATACAGCTATGTCAATGGAATAAAAAATGTATTGGTTTGGAAGAATTCAAGTAACAAAGAAAACGGGCTGCATCCTAAAGGGAATAATGGAGGTTTTTTTTAAGAAGGGACGTGAGAATATAGATTATAATTTCCTACTACTACTTTATCAGATAATATATATCATTAACCATTATTTTATACCAAAGTTTTATATAATTTATTGAAGCTTTTATAAATTTTCACATTATTAAGCATCAAGGACTTATTTAACTAACATTTGATTAATTGGACTGTTTTGCTTAGAAGTGCTATATAAGGTCATGTTCTCCTTTTCTTCTGTCTTGGCTCAGAGGATAATTTTGAAGTGGCGAGTGATGCAACGTAAAGGCTTATAATTGTTTTAATTAAAACTATACTAAGAATTTTCGATATTTAACCTTGAGCTTGAGTTTGACCAGCTGCCATGATGTTGCAATTAAAAAGTGTAAAAAATACTTGACTTATTTCTATAAAATGCGTAAAACAACGGAACCACTAATTAAAAAACACACATGAACTGTCTACTTATATATAACTAATATTGCTTAATTAGTGAGAAAATAAATGTACTCACTGCACACGCAAAACAGCATGAAAATAGGAGATACTTCATCTACTCATGTCTCTTCTGCTCCTAACTTGCCAAAAGTTAAAAAACTCGAACTGAGCAGTTAAAAATAAGATTTCTTTGCAAACCAAACCTGAGTCCCAACTCTTTGGATGCTGTTCAGCAGTAATTTTGGCAAAGTCATCAATTACATAAAGACAGGATGTCTAGACATTTTGAATTACTTAATGGGAAGGTGAGAAGCATAAACAAACACTAATGTTAATATAAACTTTCTTCCAGGAAAGTACATTCTTAAAAAAAATTTTCTTTTTTTATGGAAGCAAAATATAACATAAAAAAGAACAGGATGACCTAGGATGAGTTACTGAAAAGGTCTTGGTGTATATGTTTGAAAAAATATTTTCAATACAGTATGTGAGCAAGTAATCTTAAAATACATGGCCATCTGTCTACTTCAAGACAAAAAGTAAACAGCAACAACAATGTAAGTATTATTTCCACTGACTAAATGTATATATAATATGGTATTTACCAAATGTCTAGTAAAAAGGTATTTTCCGGTTTTATTATGGGCATTGGGCATTTTAGTGGTCTGTCTGTAATTTGTACTTCAAATGTAGAGGAGTTCAACATTAAAAATCAACAGTAAATTAATGAGTTAGGATTCTAAACATTGAAATTTTTCATCATGTCTGGCATTTTTAAGTGTATTCTACAAGAATTAGGATTAATAACCTTTCCTCGGGATATTAGATTAGTCATTATTGGTGATGACAGTGATCTTGTGTTCCCCATTTCTTTTCATTGCTTGACCTCTGTAAGGGGGATTTTGAATAATGCATCACATGCCCATGAGACTGGTATCCTATAGAAGCTTATAGGGTAAGCAGTTACACCATCTTAAATTATAGGTTTAACTTTTCATCAGTATATGTAACTTGCTGAGAGCTGGTGTTAGGCGTTGGGATTCTCTGCATTATCTGGTACTGTGGTCTCCCATTGAGATCCGACCACTGCGATTGCTGCTCAGCACAGATGTCGGTGCCAGTGTTTGGCTCAGGTTTCTGGTATACGTTTGCTTACTGCTGTCTATTCAGCCAAGTCTATGGTAATCAGTGATATGCAAGTGCAGTCTTGAGATCTGTAGTCTAAGTCCACAGATCACCTTACTGAGCATGTCCCTGATGTAGCATCTTCTTATTGATGGTCAGACATTAACTGCTCTGGTGATGCGGCAGCTCCGGGCTGGCCCGCCGGCGATGTCTCGACCGACTGGGCATGAGTGATTGGGGTGGAGCCTATCATTTAAAAAGCTCTCAGCCATGCACGCTGGTACGCTAGTGTCATTTATGTTTTGGGTGAGTGGCTGGTTACTCTATCTCTCTGCTTGCACATTTTCGAGTGTCTGTGCTCAAAAACTGTACACGTTGGCAGGAAGGTATCACACTTATGGGTTTCATTGCCATGGCTCAACGCCTGAGAACTTAGTCTGCTACATGCTTAGGGTGCTGGTCAGGCAAAAATTCAGTAGCTTCAGGACATGTGTAACTAGTCGCTTGGCTTAGCATCTGTTTTGTTCATGTGTGCGGTTAGCACAGTTCAGTTACAGAGCAAGTTCAACCCATGTACTACAGTAACATCCCTGTGACATAAACAGGGAATAGTACTTTCCATTCTCAGAGCAGTACCTCTCTGAGAAGCAACTGAGCTTGGTACTCTGCGTTCCGTGCACACTGTGTGGCGTTAACACAGTGTGATTAAGTTAACACTTGCTGTCTTGTTCCTTCATTATTCTCACTAGCAGTGAGTTCTTTCCTTCACTGTGGACCCCGGGTTGCGATTGCACTTTATTTTATATTTTATTTAGTGAAATCTACCATCCCTAACAGTACACTAGCTCCAGGGTCTGGCTAGTAAATGGCGGATGAGCAGCGACTCCAGCGGTATATCCAGCAGCTAGAGGGCAGGTTATCTACTATTGAGTGGCGACTACAGCTGTGGATCTTACCGCAGTGACTGCACAAGCAGCCAGCAAAGCCGTTACTATGGTTACTGCTGTGACTACTGTCCCAAAATTTTCTCATTACTCATTGCCCAATAAGTTATCGATGGACAACAAGGCTTACAGGGGCTTCGTGAACCATTACTCAATTCTACTGGAGCTACTGGCTGTTGATTCCTATCTGAGTGTGCCAAGGTGGGATTTGTGGTGTCCCTTTTGTCTGACAGGACGTTGGAGTAGTCTACACCATTATGGGAGCGTAACAATCAGGTGGTCCAGAACGCTTCTTGTTTTCTGGGTGCTCTGAAACAGGTATTTTTTGGACCAAAGATTACCCTTGATGCCGCAGTCCAGCTCTTGGCAATAACTCAGATCTCTTCCAGGATCATTCAGTTTACGATCCAGTTCTGGACTTTAGCTTCTGAGCTGGAGTGGCCAGATAAGGTCCTGATCTCCTTTTTGGAGGGGTCTTGCTGATCATGTAAAGGATGCTTTGGCAACTAGGGAGATTCCTACTACACTGGAGGACTTAATTTTTGTGTCCACTCGCATCAATCTTCGACACGCTGAGCGAAGATTAGAGCGAGTCCACTGTAGACGTAGGTTTCGCTTAGCCACAAACTTTGTTAGTCCCTTGGAATCTCTGACTGACAAGCAATCATGTGGAGCCCATGGAAGTTTCTCAAGCGGAATCAAACTCAGTCCCGTACTGTTATGATTTGGTAGCTGAGGAGAGCAAGCAAAAACGGCAATACACCAGAGAGGTTGGAATCTACTGGATTGCAGTACCCTGACTAACCACCCAACTAAAGGCAGCCGTGGAGCAGTACCTACGTTGGTCCTAGATGCCTCGTCACAGCCTGAGAGGTTAACTACACCTAAAGATAGAAAGAGGAAAAGCTATCTGCCCCGGAGCAGATCCCCAAAGAACATAGGAAGCCCCAAACATGTAATGGCAGTTAGACAAAAGGAAATACAGACACAGACAGAAAATAGTATGAGCAAACGTTGGGGCCCAATCTTCCTAGACAGAAAAGGATAGGAAGGACACTTACTGCAATCCCAAAAAACCCTAAAAAGTACCAACTCTACTAATTGCAAAAACACCTGAGATCACAAGACCTCTACCACCTAAATTAGTTCTCTGGTGTAACAAAACTAAGCCACAGTCACTGAAGAAAAACTGGAAAAGGCAAATGAACAAACAACAGAGGCTCAGACAAACTAGAGGAGCACAAGCCCCCGGAGGAGACCTGGCTGACCTCCACAAAAGTGCAGGAAACAATGCAAAAAGCAAGCACAAAAATAAAAACAGAAAATATCTTATTGAGAGCAGGAGAAGAGGCAAGACTCAGCAAGCTTCCAAGTGAACCAGGAACCACAGTTGAGACAAGAACAATTGATCACCGGCAACCCTGATGGGAGGGAACCTCCCTTATATAGGACCAGTCTGTAACTCCTGATTGCAATCTTCACTAAATGGTTCAGCACTGTCTGCAACCACCAGAGGGAGCTTCTGCTCAGAACTCATTTCTAACACATTCACAACAGTACCACTCCCTTGAGGAGGGGTCACCGAACCCTCACTTGGGCAACCAGGTCGGTCAGGATGAGCTCTGTGATACGCATGGATCAGTCTCCTAGCATGGATGTCCGAAGCAAACACCCAAGAATTGTCCTCCTGACCATAACCTCTCCACAACCAAATACTGGAGTTTCCGTCTAGAAAAACGAGAATCCAATATTTTCTCAACCACATACTCCTGATTGCCCTCAACCAAAACAGGGTCAGGAGGCGCAGCCATAGGAACCACTTGCTCGACAAACCTCTTCAATAAGGACTTGTGGAACACGTTATGGATCTTAAATGTCCCTGGAAGAAGTAAACGAAAGGAAACAGGATTAAGAATCTCCATGATTTATAAGGTCCAATGAATCTAGACTTAAACTTAGGAGATGCAACTCTCATAGGGATATTTCTTGAGGACAACCAGACCAAGTCCCCCACTTCAAACCGAGGACCTAACAGTCCTATGCCGGTTGGCAAACCGCTGGGCCCTCTCCTGAGAGAGGGACAACCACTCCACTACCTGGTCCCAAATCTGCTGCATACGCTCCACAACAGAGTCAACACCTGGACAGACAGAAGCCTCCGTCTGTCCCGAAGAAAATCGAGGGTGAAACCCAAAATTGCAGAAAAATGGAGACATCAAAGTGGCAGAGCTAGCCCTATTATTAAGAGCAAACTCAGCCAAAGGCAAAAAAGAGACCCAGTCATCTTGATCAGCAGACACAAAGCATCTCAGATAAGTCTCCAATGTCTGGTTTGTTCTCTCAGTTTGTCCATTGGTCTGAGGATGAAAATCCGAGGAGAAAGACAATTGAACACCAAGTTTAGAACAAAAAGTCCTCCAAAATCTGGAAACAAACTGGACTCCTCTGTCAGACACAATGTTCTCAGGAATGCCGTGTAACCGAACCACGTGCTGAAGGAACAAAGGCACCAATTCGGAGGAGGAAGGCAACTTAGGTAATGGCACAAGATGTATCATCTTGGAAAACCTATCACAAATCACCCTGATAACGGTCATTCTCTGAGAAACAGGGAGGTCGGAAATGAAATCCATAGAGATATGGGTCCATGGTCTATTGGGCACAGGCAATGGCATCAACAAACCACTAGAGCGAGAGCAAGGCTTGGAGCGAGAGCAAGTCCCGCAGGACTGCACAACTTCCCTGACGTCACGAGACAAGGTAGGCCACCAAAAGGACCGACTGACCAAGTCTCTGGTACCAAAAATTCCAGGATGACCGGCCAACGCGGAACAATGAATCTCAGACATCACACTCTTTTTCCACCGGTCTGGGACAAACAATTTCCCAATAGTGCAGCGCTCGGGTTTATCCTCCTGACACCCTTCCAGAGCCAGTCTCAAATTGGGCGAGATGGCGGAGAGAACTACACCCTCTTTCAAAATAACAGCAGGATCAGATAACTCAGGAGAGTCCGCAAGGAAACTCCTCGAGAGGGCATCCGCCTTAACATTCTTAGTGCCAGGATGAAAGGAAACCACAAAATTAAAACGTGTGAAAAACAAGGCCCACCTGGTCTGTCTAGGATTAAGTCGCTTGGCTGACTCCAGATAAACCAGATTCTTATGGTCCGTGAGGACCACCACCTGATGTTTGGCTCCCTCCAGTCAATGTTTCCATTCTTCAAAAGCCCACTTCATGGCCATTAACTCCCGATTACCCACATCATAATTACGTTCAGTTGGAGAAAATTTTCGAGAGAAAAAGGCACAAGGGTTACTTTTAGAGGTCTCCGGATCTCTTTGGGACAAAACGGCACCTGCCCCAATTTCAGAGGCATCAACCTCCACCTGAAATGGCAGAGAAACATCAGGCTGCAGCAGAACAGGAGCAGAAGTGAATCTCTGCTTAAGTTCTTGAAACGCAGAGACTGCCTCAGGAGGCCAATTCACCACATCAGAACCCTTTTTGGTCAAATCAGTCAATGGTTTAACAATAACAGAAAATTACCAATAAATTTATGATAAAAATTGGCAAAACCCAAGAATCTCTGAAGAGCCTTTAATGAAGTAGGTTGGACCCAATCACAGATGGCCTGAACCTTGACTGGGTCCATTTCAATAACAGATGGGACAAAATGAATCCCAGAAATGAGATCCTCTGTACACCAAAAAGACACTTTGATCCCTTCACATACAGAGCATTCTCTCTCAAAATCTGGAACACAGTCCGAACATGTTTCACATGAGAGTCCCAGTCATTGGAAAAAATCAAGATATCATCCAAATAACAATCAGAAATTTATCCACAAAATCCCTGAAAATGTCATTCATGAAGGATTGGAAGACGGAAGGAGCATTAGTGAGCCCAAAGGGCATCACTAGGTACTCAAAATGCCCCTCTGGGGTATTAAACGCCGTCTTCCATTCATCCCCGTGCTTAATGCGAATAAGGTTACACGCCCCCCTGAGGTCAAGCTTGGTAAACCAAGTAGCACTTTTCACCATGGAAAACAAGTCAGAAATCAAGGGTAACGGATATTGATATTTCACAGTGATATTGTTCAAGAGACGATAATCAATACACGGCCTTAATGAACCATCCTTTTTGGCCACAAAGAAAAAACCGGCACCCAAGGGTGAAGAGGATGGTCTGATATGACCCTTCTCCAATGACTCCTTGATATAAGACCGCATAGCGTCATGTTCAGGTACAGACAAGTTAAAAAGGCGACCTTTAGGGAATTTACTACCAGGCATTAATTCAATAGCGCAGTCATAGCTCCTATGGGGGGGCAAGGATGCAGATTTACTTTCGCTAAACACATCAGAAAAATCAGTCAAAAAGTCAGCAACATCCTGAGCCTGGGAGAGGCAGAAAAAACAGGAGTGTTGGCATTAACACATTGGCAGCCCCAACTGGTCACAGACACAGATTTCCAATCCAAAACAGGATTATGATACTGTAACCAAGGGAAACCCAGTACAATAATGTCATATAGATTATACAGCACCAAAAATTTGCAACTCTCCTGATGATCAGGTTCAACCCTCATTATCACCTGAGTAGAGAAATGGGGTTTATTCTCTGCCAAAGGGGTAGAATCATTCCCCAGTAGGGGAATAGACTTCCGTAGGGGTATCAAGGGAAACCCACAACATTTAGCAAAATCAAAATCCATCAGGTTAATAGCTGCTCCCGAATCAACAAAAGCCTGAGCAGAAAATGTGGACAGGGAGCAAATCAGGGTAACAGTCAACAGAATTTTAGTCTGAACACTACCCAAGACAACTGAGCGTGCAAAACGTCTTCCCCGCTTAGGGCAGACTGAAATAGCATGAGAGGCGTCACCACAATAGAAACATAACCCATTGCGTTTTCTAAACTCATGACGCTGTGCCCCAGAAGCCACTCTATCACACTGCATGGACTCAGAAGCTGGTTCACAAGGTAACACTATTCCACGCATACCTCTACGCTCACGCAAACGTCTGTCAATTTGAATCGCTAATGACATAGAATCATTGAGACCAGATGGAGCAGGGAAACCCATCATAACATCTTTTACATTCTCTGACAGACCCTTCCGAAAAAGGGCTGCCAAAGCATCATCATTCCAGTTGGTCAGGACTGCCCACTTTTGGAATTTCTGACAGTACAACTCAGCATCCTCAAACCCCTGATTTAATGCCAACAAGGTTTTTTCAGCTTGATCAGTGACATTAGGTTCATCGCACAATAACCCCAGAGCAAGAAAAAAATGCATCAACATTACTCAAAACAGGGTCCCCAGGTGTCAGGGAAAAAGCCCAATCCTGAGGATCGCCGCGCAGGAGAGAGATGACAATTTGAACCTGTGTAATGTATGTGGTACAGTTCATATAGCGTCTTGTGCTTGGGTGCGATGAAAATACTTGAGACACAGGTTGATAAAGAAAGTCTTGTATTGCTTCATACAAATTGGCAAAAATAAACACACAGGTTGCAAACACAGAAGTAGGAGACACAGCAGGCCAGAGTAATCTAAGCTCAGCAATAACTCTCCACAACAGATTCAGATCTTCTTCTCTGTTACCGCAAGTCCATGCAAACGTGAGGCTCTCAAGAGCAGAGTTCAGAGTCCACAAGTGCTTCAGTGTTCCTCAGTAGGAATGGCTGGAGTACAAGGTCCAAGGCTTCAGGAGTCAGAACACAGGTTCACTGCAGGCTAGATTCTGAAGCACTGATTGCTCAGCTGTGGCTGTTTAAGAAGCAAACGGAGAGAATCAGGGCGGGAACATGCAAGCTGGAAAACTCCATTTTGACTGAGGGCAAGATAGCTGCAGCAAAACAGAAAGCAAAATGGCCGACGAACAAACTGAGTTTCAGAAACAGATACACAGAACCTTACATTACTCCCCCCTTAGGGACAACCTCCGGATGACCTCAGAACAGGCTTGTGTGGGTACCTCTGATGAAACTGACGGAGCAAGCGAGGAGCATTAACGTTATTGACTGGCTCCCATGAGTTGTCCTCCACTGGGTAGCCCTGCCATTTAATCAGATATTGTAACTGATTTCTATACAACCTGGAATCTAAAATCCTTTCCACCACAAATTCCTCCTGACCATCGACTAGCACTGGGTCAGGGCAAGGAGAAGAACGTCCAGGAAACGTATTGGGTGTCGCAGCCTTTAGTAGGGATACATGAAAGACAGGGTGGATTCTCATAGTTCTGGGCAATTGAAGACGACAAGCAACGGCACTTATAATTTTACTGATTTTATAGGGTCCAATGTACTTATGTCCCAACTTAGACGATGGAATCCTTAACTTAAGATTTCTGGTTGACAGCCAGACCAGGTCTCCTACCTTAAAAGCTGGTGCAGGTTTACGAAATTTATCTGCTGCCTTCTTGTACCTTTCCTGAGCCGATTCCAGATTCTCCTTTAGAAGATCCATATTCTTCTGTAAAGTCGTGACTCTTTCAGCCACTGCTGGCAAAGGCGTCTCTATGGGAAATCGTGGTAGAATGTTAGGATGATAACCTAGATTAGAGTAAAAAGGAGACTGTTTAGTGGAGGCACTCTGAGAGTTGTTGTAAGAGAACTCAGCCAATGGAAGTAGATCCACCCAATCATCCTGTAGGTGGCAGATAAAGCAGCGGAGATACTGCTCCAGGGTTTGATTGGTTCGTTCGGTTTGTCCATTAGTCTGGGGATGAAAAGCAGAAGAAAGGTTTACTTTAATGTCCAATGCTGCACAGAAATTTTGCCAAAACCTAGAAGTGAATTGCACCCCTCGATCCGAAATAACCTCATCCGGTACTCCATGTAAGCGAAACACATCTTTAATCATCAAATCTGATGTCTGTTTTGCAGTGGGTAAGCCGACACAAGGGATAAAATGAGCTGCCTTTGTTAGACGGTCAACCACCACTAGAATAGTGTTCTTCCCTTGAGAGGTTGGTAATTCCACAATGAAGTCCATAGAAATGGATCCCCACGGGCGGGACGGGGTGGGAAGAGGCTGTAACAGACCAGTTGGTGAAGAGCGAGGTGTTTTGCATCTTGCACAAACCTCACACGAAGTGACATAGTCCAAAACATCCTTCCTACAAGTGGGCCACCAAAAGAAACGAGAAAGAAATTCCTGTGTCTTTAGAATTCCTCTATGCCCGGCTATTTTGGAATCGTGAATGAGTTGCAATACTCTCAATCTGACTGTTTCAGGTATATACAGACGTTGTCCCAGAATCCACACACCATTCTTAAAGACAAGACTTACGTCCCTTGGGGGTTGAGCCAAAAAAGAATCCGCATGGTATGCTTCCTTGATGTCTTTAATTAGGTCTTGATGATGAATCACTCCTAGGAATCTAGAGTCAGGAAGAATAGTCTTAGGAGGAGTAATTGGACGTGTCTCTGCTGAGTAAATCCTAGAGAGTGCATCAGCCTTTCCATTGCGCGATCCTGGTCTATAAGAAATAATAAAATTAAATTGGTTTAAGAAAAGATTCCAGCGAGCCTGGCGAGGAGTCAGGCACTTAGCCGACCTGATAAACTCAAGATTACGATGGTCTGTCAGAACGACTATTTGCTGTGCAGCTCCTTGAAGAAGGTGTCTCCATTCTTTGAAGGCGGCAATAATGGCCAACAACTCTCTATTGCCCACATCGTAGTTCTTCTCAGCCGAAGACAACTTCTGGGAAAAGAAGGCACAGGGATGCAAGACATTCTTCTCACCTGTTCTCTGAGAGAGTATAGCTCCCACGGCACAGTCTGAAGCATCCACCTCTATTATGAAGGCAAGCTCTGGGTTGGGATGTACTAGGATAGGTGCAGTGGTAAATTTATCTTTTAGATGGGAAAATGCTTCCTGGGCTTGGGGAGTCCAGGAGAACTTAGACTCTTTCCGGGTAAGTTGGGTGATAGGTGACACTACCTCAGAGAAATTTCTAATGAAACGTCTATAGAAGTTTGCAAACCCGATGAAGCGCTGTACCTCCTTCACATTTCTAGGACTTGGCCAATCATTGATGGCTTGGGTTTTACTTCCATCCATACTAATTCCTTGTGTAGACAGTACATACCCCAGAAATTGAATTTCGGTCTTATGGAATTCACACTTTTCAAGCTTGATGTAAAGATGATTTTGTCTTAGACGTTCCAAGACCATTCTCACATGTCCATGATGTTCCTCTGTGGAGTTAGAAAAAATTAAAATATCATCCAAATAAATTACCACGAATGTATCTAGGAGATCCCTGAAGATGTCATTCACCAAGTGTTGGAAAGTGGCTGGGGCGGTACTCAGACCAAAAGGCATAACTAGATATTCAAAGTGTCCATAGCGTGACCTGAATGCAGTCTTCCATTCATCCCCAGGTCTAATACGGACTAAGTTATAGGCCCCACGAAGATCTAGTTTAGAAAAAATTTTGGCATGTCGCACTCTCTCCAATAACTCAGGGATTAAAGGCAATGGATAACGGTTTCTAATAGTAACCTTATTGAGTTCCCTATAGTCTACGCATGGTCTCATTGATCCATCTTTCTTCTTTACAAAGAATATGGGTGCCCCTGCAGGAGATGAAGAGGGGCGTATGAAGCCCTTGGCTAAATTTTCGTCTATGTACTCTTTTAAAGCCTTCAGCTCGGGCCCCGCCAGGGGGTAGATCTTACCAAAAGGTATCTCTGCTCCAGGCAATAATTCAATTGGACAATCATATGGACGGTGAGGAGGAAGCTGGTCAGCGTTCTTCTTGTCACATAAATCCACATAGTCCTGGTATACAGCTGGTAGTTCAGGGACTGACATGGTTCCTTTAGGAACAGAGCAAGCTGAAATTTTTGGACTCATCTGTTTCTCTGGAAAGTGTAATTCCTTGGTCTCCCAGTTAATGGTAGGATTCTGAGCCTGCAGCCATGGTAGCCCTAGAATAATGGGAAAGTGAGGAGAAGAGATAAGCATAAAGGACAGTTTCTCTTGATGATCTTTACCCATAAGAACCTTTAAAGGCTCTGTTTCCTGATCCACTGGTCCAGAGGTCAGCAGGGAGCCATCCACAGTTTCCATCTGTACTGGAGTAGCCTTCTTCACTGAACGTATTCCCTGTTTCAGAGCAAAGGAGACATCCATAAAATTTCCACTTGCACCTGAGTCGATCATAGCAGAGCTAGACACCCAGGCTGAGTCAACCCAGAGTTTGATGGAAAGAAAACAGTGAGAATTGTTTTTCTTACAACTCAGCTGGGACACCGCTGAGGAAACTTGAAAGATGGCAGCATTTACACAGTCAACGTCCTCAGAGGTAACGGAGTTTAAGTCCGAGAAATCAAGATCTGTTGCTGCAGCTCTCTCTGGAGCCTGAGGCTCGGACCTGACAGATCCCCTCTCGCAACACTCACAATGAATGAGTGCTGCAGTAGTCTTGCGAGAACGGCTGGGACAGTTAATAATAAAGTGCCCTGACTTACCACAATAAAAACATAGATTCTCCTTAAAACGATGTTCCTTGCGTGCATCACTAACCCGTCGTAGTAAAGAGTCTACCTGCATGGGTTCAGGTTCAGGTTCCCGTGTAATCCTATTCAAAGGTTCCTTAGCTGGAGAGGAAGGTAGGAAAAGGTTAGTACGATTGCTTTCGAACCATCTCTCTTGCCTGCGTTCAGTTAAACGAGTATCAATACGGATGCAGTAGTTAATAAAGTCACCTAACGCAGTGGGAGGGTCGGCACGAGCAAGTTCATCCTTAATCAGTGGGGATAACCCCTTTCGAAAAATAGATTTTTTGGCGGAATTGTCCCAGGTGGTATCAAGGGCCCATCTCCTGAAATCCAAGGCATATTCAGCTACCGAGTGCTTACCTTGGCGCAAAGCTAACATGGCTGCTTCAGCTGTTGCACCTCGATTGGGGTCATCAAACACCTGCCCCATGGCTGAAATAAAATCATCAAGGTGATTCAAACAATCATCCTCAGTCTCAATCAGAGGGTTTGCCCATATCAAAGCCTTGTTGGTAAGCAACATAATTATAGTAAGCACCTTAGATCGTTCAGTAGGAAATTGTGAAGCATGTGCAGAAAAAAAAAGATTGCATTGATTAACAAATCCCCTGAATTTTTCACGTTCACCACCAAAACGAAAAGGGGGCAACTTGGGAATCCCAGAACTCGGGGCCACGGCAGGAGCCTGGACTCGCCCCTCCAGAACCTCAATCCTGGCTCGCAAATCCTGGGTAGTCTGTCCAACCACTTGCAAATTGTGATTATTTAGGTCCTGAAGATTTGTAAAACGGGTCTTTATATTCTGCAAATCTGCAAGGATATTATCAGTCACTCCGCAAAGTTCCTTTATGCGGGCCTCCATTTTCCAGATCTTTTAAGACAGGATACTGGAAGAAGAGGAGAAAAAAAAAAACAATAGTGTTCACCTGTGGCAACACTGAAGAAAGAAAAAACTTTAAGGGAACTGCTCACCTGGAATGGTTGTGAGAAGTCACAACCACTATCATCACAGAAAGCTTTCAACCAGACATCTGATATCCAGAGTTTCAGCAGACAAAAAGAGAAGAGAAAAAAAAAAAAAAAAAAAACAATAGTGTTTACCTGTGAATAACACTGCAGAAAAAAAAACTTAAGGGAATTGCTCACCTGGAATGGTTGTGAGAAGTCACAACCACTGTCATCACAGAAAGTACAACCGGACATCCGATATCCACAGTACAGCAGACAAGCCTTTCCAGACCCAGCAGACACTAACGTTTGGCTTCAGAATCTTGTAATGTATGTGGTACAGTTCATATAGCGTCTTGTGCTTGGGTGCGATGAAAATACTTGAGACACAGGTTGATAAAGAAAGTCTTGTATTGCTTCATACAAATTGGCAAAAATAAACACACAGGTTGCAAACACAGAAGCAGGAGACACAGCAGGCCAGAGTAATCTAAGCTCAGCAATAACTCTCCACAACAGATTCAGATCTTCTTCTCTGTTACCGCAAGTCCATGCAAACGTGAGGCTCTCAAGAGCAGAGTTCAGAGTCCACAAGTGCTTCAGTGTTCCTCAGTAGGAATGGCTGGAGTACAAGGTCCAAGGCTTCAGGAGTCAGAACACAGGTTCACTGCAGGCTAGATTCTGAAGCACTGATTGCTCAGCTGTGGCTGTTTAAGAAGCAAACGGAGAGAATCAGGGCGGGAACATGCAAGCTGGAAAACTCCATTTTGACTGAGGGCAAGATAGCTGCAGCAAAACAGAAAGCAAAATGGCCGACGAACAAACTGAGTTTCAGAAACAGATACACAGAACCTTACATTCTGCTGTGCTGCGTTCCCTGAGGACTTAGGTTTTAAGACAAAAAACAACTTACAGTTATTTTTGAAATTCAGAAATTTAGCTCGATCCCCCAAAAATAAATCTGGCATGGGGATCCTAGGTTCCACAACCGGCAACCTAGCAAGATAGGTAGCAATACTCCGAACTTCAGTGGCAAACTGATCCCCACGGCCAGACAAATGTGCAAACTCCATTGAAAAAAAAAAAAAAATCCTCCTCAGCACCCAGAGAAAAAGAGGGAAATGCAACAAACAGAGAAAAAAAAAATTCTGACAACTTTCTCTTTTCTTTTACTATTTTTCCCTTCTGTTGAGTACCATATAATTTTCAGTTTGGACGGTGATACTGTTATGATTTGGTAGCTGAGGAGAGCAAGCAAAAACGGCAATACACCAGAGAGGTTGGAATCTACTGGATTGCAGTACCCTGACTAACCACCACAACTAAAGGCAGCCGTGGAGCGTACCTACGTTGGTCCTAGACGCCTCGTCACAGCCTGAGAGGTTAACTACATCTAAAGATAGAAAGAGGAAAAGCTATCTGCCCCGGAGCAGATCCCCAAAGAACATAGGAAGCCCCCAAACATGTAATGGCGGTTAGACAAGAGTAAATACAGACACAGACAGAAAATAGTATGAGCAAACGTTGGGGCCCAATCTTCCTAGACAGAAAAGGATAGGAAGGACACTTACTGCAATCCCAAAAAACCCTAAAAAGTACCAACTCTACTAATTGCAAAAACACCTGAGATCACACGACCTCTACCACCTAAATTAGTTCTCTGGTGTAACAAAACTAAGCCACAGCCACTGAAGAAAAACTGGAAAAGGCAAATGAACAAACAACAGAGGCTCAGACAAACTGAGAGGAGCACAAGCCCCCGGAGGGGACCTGGCTGACCTCCACAAAAGTGCAGGAAACAATGCAAAAAGCAAGCACAAAAATAAAAACAGAAAATGTCTTATCTGAGAGCAGGAGAAGAGGCAAGACTCAGCAAGCTTCCAAGTGAACCAGGAACCACAGTTGAGACAAGAACAATTGATCACTGGCAACCCTGATGGGAACCTCCCTTATATAGGACCAGTCTGTAACTCCTGATTGCCAATCTTCACTAAATGGTTCAGCACTTTCTGCAATCACCAGAGGGAGCTTCTGCTCAGAATTCATTTCTAACACATTCACAACACCGTACGTCCACAACTGATCTGCTTTGTCTGTAGGCAGGCTGATCATTATGCCACTAAGTGTCCCATATTCAAAGGGAATTCATAGTTAGATGAACTTCAGGAGAATGTAGTCGATTCAAAGTGGTTTTATTCAACGCGTTTCAGGGGTCTCATGCCCCCTTCATCAGGAAATACCACCATCAATACCTCCTGAAGTTCATCCCAGCGGCAGCGCGGAATTCTAACTACGAATTCCCTTTAAATACAGTACTTTCTCTGGTCGTTGAAGACAGGTGGATCTGCAGCAGCCACTATCTATACGCTCTTTTCTCATCCTAATCAGGTGAGCAAATTTCATGTTATCTTCTCTCCTGTGTAACGTGGATAAGACCCTATTGCGCTCTTTTGTCTTCCCCTTTTTTTGCAATAAGCGTCCCAGGCATCAGGGAAACGACCACGTCTAGTGGCTATCGGAGGAGGTTCATTAGACACTGTAGATTTGTCCTCCAAGTTAACCTTTAAGGTTTCCCTGTCATTTGGGTCAACTACCCTCACTACAGAGGAATGTATGGATTCCAGGGCTGAGGGCAATTTTTTGTCTTCCATCTTTGCCCAACGGCACGCAATTCCCTTAGCGATGCACCTAAAACCACTCATCATCCGGGTGGTTAATGGGTCCATCCTTACTATTCAAATTACTCATCAGACTATACCTCTTACCCTCTTGATGTCTCCAAAACATTAGGAGATAATATCTTTTCTTGTAATCTCTGAGGGCATGGATGAGGTACTTCTGGGCATACCTTGGGTGCGTCGCCATTCACCCCATATCGATTGGGCAGCAGGATGCATACAGAGATGGAGTAGTTCATGTGAGGTACAATGTCTTAGCGCCAAAGTTCTGATTGGGTCGTCTGAGGTCACAACTGACATTACCTCCCTAAACAGGCACTTAAAAAAGGCATCAACAAGACATTAACAAACTGGAACAAGTTCAGAAAAGAGAGACCAGAATGGTGGCCGGTCTACAAACCATGTACCATGAGGAATGGTTACAGGATTTGGGAATGTTTAGCTTGCAAAAAAGAAGACTGAGAGGAGACTTAATAGCTGTCTACAACTATCTCAAGGGCTGTCGCATTGTAGAAGGATCATCTTTATTCTCATTTACACAAGGAAAGACTAGAAGCAATGGGATGAAACTGGAAAGAGACACAGATTGATATTAGAAAAAACTTTTTGACAGTTTGGGTGATCAATAAGTGGATCAAGCTGCCATGAGAGGTGGTGAGTTCTCCTTCAATGGAAGTCTTCAACCAGAGGCTGGACAGACATCTGTCTGGGATGATTTAGTGAATCCTGATTTGAGCAGGGGGTTGGACCAGATGACCCAGGAGGTCCCTTCCAACTCTACCATTCTATGATTCTATGATACTGGCAGTATGTAGACGTATTCTCCAAAAAGGCTGCGGAGACTCTTCCTCCTCATTGCCCCTATGATCGCCCTATAGACCTCATTCCGGGGACAGAGCCTCCTCGAGGGCGTGTCTACCCTATGTCTCTCCTGGAGACTGAAGCTATATCTGAATACATCAGGGAGAATTTGGCTAGGGGGTTTATCAAGGAAGTTAGCATCTCCTGCTGGGTTGGTTTCTTCTTTGTTCAAAAGAAGAATGGAGAGTTACGTCCTTGCATTGATTATAGAGGTTTGAACGCAATCACTATTAAGAACAAATATCCTCTGCCATTAATCTCCGAGCTCTTTGATAGTAAATATCCTAGCTCCCCACAGTCTAAGTTGGACTTGCGTAGGGCCTCTAATCTTATTCGTATACATGAAGGGGATGAATGGAAGAGCACCTTTAATACCCGGGACGGTCATTACGAGTACTTGGTCATGTCATTTTGTCTATTTAATGCTCCCACCGTCTTTCAAAACTTTGTAAATGACATCTTTCGAGAATTGTTATTCACATCTGTGGTAGTATATCTAGATGACATACTCATCTATTCCCTAGATGTTGACACTCACTGAAAGATATGTGCAGAGTCTTTGAGCTCTTACACGCCAATTCTCTTTTTGACAAACTGGAGAAGTGCGTGTTTGAGCAGGAGTCCCTACCATTTCTTGGGTACATTGTTTTGGCCTAGGGTTTAGCTATGGACCCTGCAAAGCTGGAGTCGGTATTTAACTGGCAGGAGCCTCATTCCCTTAAAATGGTGCAGCACTTTATGGGTTTCATCAATTATTACCGCCAGTTAATTCTCCACTTCTCCACATTAGCAGCACCGTTGGTAGCCCTCACCAAGAAGGGTGCTAATACTAGGCAGTGGTCTGAGGAGTTCTCCAAGGACTTTATCTCGCTGTTGTCCCATTTTGCGAGTTCTGCATCTGCCTGATGTTGATAAGCCTTTCATCTTGGAGGTGGATGCCTTTTCTTTTGGAGCTGGGGTAATCCTGTATCAATAGAATGCTCAAGGTTGGAAACATCCATGTTTCTTTTTCTCTAAGATCTTTTCACCAGCGGAGAGGAATTATTTAATTGGGAGAGGGAGCTGCTCACCATGAAACTTGTTTTTTTCGTAGTGGAGACATATCCTGTGGGGAGCTCGGCATCTCTTTAAGGTCTTTATGGACCATAAAAATCTCCTATACCTTCAGACTGCCCAATTCTTGCCTGGACAGGTTGTCATTATTTTTCTCAGTTCAATTTTTCCATTCATTTTTTGTCCAGGAAGAAGAATTTATGAGCTGATGCCCTGTACCGTCCAGTGGTCTCATCCGAGGATGGGGATGAGCCACGTGTTAGGGCTCGAGTTCCCGCTGCTGCACAAGGGGAGACTCGAACTAGTCCAACTGCGATCCCCCATCCTTCTCCGGCCGCAGTGGAGCCTGCTAAGCAAAGACGTCGGTCCCAGCATCTTGCCCGGTCTAATACTGTGCAGAGACTTGCTGCTGCCTTTTCAGGTTCTGCTATTGTGGCCAGTACTGGTCAGCGCCGAGCAGACGTCTTTAGGTCTAAGTCCTTTGTTGCTTCATCTGAGCATGCCCAGGGCAAGATTTCCCATTGGAAATCAGAGGTCACATGCTCAGACACAGCTGCCACCTCTATTGGTCCTTCAGTAAGGTCCTCTGGCTGTTATGTTCTGAAGCAGCTTCCCATTGGTCCTTCCTGGAGGGTCTTTTTCTCGTGGCTGCTATAAAAGGCTGTCCTTACCGCACGGCCGTGCACTAGGATCAATTGCATTATGTGCTTTGCACCAGTGTGATCATGTACGCATGTGGTTAGGGCTCGGCTAAAATAAGCCCCTAGAATTCGGCACCTCCGGTGAGGAGATTTGGGTGCACGTGGTTAGGACTTGGCTGAATTAAGCCCCTAGAATACCGGCTACTCCGATGAGGAGATTGCTTGATTGCATTGCTAGGAGAACAGGATGACACTTAAGGTGACCCCAGAATGACATAATAACAACAAGTGTATATAAAGCCTAATAGGGACAACTCAATCTCACTGGACTATATAGGACACACTGCATACATAGCATTAGAAAGACCACAGAAAAAAACAGTGCAAATAGTCCATATTCAGAAAAATACAATTTATTAATTTAAAAATGATACATCAATGGTAGCAAAGGAGCTGAATAAAGTGATGTGCATAAGTCACCACATGAATTTGAACATAGCAGGGATACCAAACCAAAGTCTGTTAGGGTTTTGATTTCCCGCTGCTGCACAAGGGGAGTCTCGAACCCGTCCGCTGCAGTCTCCATTCATCTCCGGCCACAGTGGAGCCTGCTCAGCAGAGACGTCGTCCAAGCGTCTTGCCCACTCCACTACTGTGCAGTGACTTGCTGCTGCCTTTCCTGGATCTGCTATTGTGGCCAGTGCTGGAGCAGACGTCTTTTGGACAAAGTCCTGCGTTTTCCCTTCTGAGCATGCCCAGAGTGAGATCTCTCATTGGAGATCAGGGGTCACATGTTCAGGTGCTGCAGCGGCTCCTATTGGTCCGCCAGGAAGGTCATGTAGCTACATGTGTTTGTAACAGTTTCTCATTGGTCCTTGTTCCTGGAAGGTCCTGTAGCTGTTTGCTATGGCCAGTGGGTCATTGTAGTGGATAGGGACCCAGCGCTGAAATAACCACTGATACGACTTAATCCGTGAGGAGTTGGTATGGTAGTGGTAAGGGTCGTGTCCTGAATAGCCCTAGATTACCGCATAACTATGAGGAGTTTTGATTGCGTATTCAGGGTCTGG